>CAUYUJ010005145.1:0-7500 GCA_963575745.1 Prorocentrum cordatum | reverse complement strand
GGACGCGGCGCCCGTCCAGTGCCGGCCTTGCGGCGCTGTGCGGAGCAGTGCCTCTGGGGTCCGGGCCGAAGGCCAGGCGGGCCGCGCTGGTGCGGCGGCGGCGCCGGGCGGGTTGCCCGCGCTCTCTCCCCCTCCTCTTCCGCGAGAGAGAGAGAGAGAGAGAGAGAAAAAGAGAACATCATACGGGAGAGAAGAAGGAGCACTGCAGGGCACTGACAGGGGAAAGAGGGGAGTACTTTTAATTTTGAGTGTCTGCAGGGAGGAGAGGAGAGGAGAGAATAGGTGGAGAAAGGGGACAGGAGAGGGGTGGATGGGGGGTGGGGATGCAGCAGGATAGGCCAGGATAGTGATCTCCAGGTGTTCCTGAACCGCCAGCTCAACCAGGTTGGCGGGAGACGATGAGAAGTAGGTGAAAAGGAGGAGGAGGTGGAGGAGGATGACGAAGAGGAGGGGGAGGAGGAGGAGGAGGAGGAGGAGGAGGAGGAGGAGGAGGAGGAGGAGGAGGAGGAGGAGGAGGAGGAGGTGGAGGAGGGTGACGTTCGGAGGAGGACGACCACGATATTGCTGTTGCCGCTGATGATGACGATGATGACGATGGTGCTGATTATGGCGACAATGATGATGATGCTAATGATGATGATGATGATGATGATGATGGTGATGATGATGATGATGGTGATGATGATGCGGATGATGATGATGATGATGATGATGATGATGATGGTGATGATGATGATGATGATGCTGATGATGATGATGATGACGACGTTGACGCTGCTGATGGTGCTGATGCGGATATTGCTGCTGCTGGTGGTGCTGTTGCTGCTTCCGGTGGTGATGATGGTGGTGATAACAACTACGGTGATGGTGGTAACGAGGAAGGTGAACACGACGGTAATGTTGACGATACTGATAAGGATGGTGGTGGCGGTGACGAGGATGTTGTTGTTGGTGATGATGATGATGATGCTGATGGTGCTGGTGATGTTGGTGATGCCAGTTGTGGTGGTGATGATGAGGATGATGATGGTATGATGGTTTTATTGATGACGATTGTGGTTGTGGTGCTGTTGGTCATACGGATGATCAGCTGATGCTGGTGCTGTGCTCCCGACAAAGATACGGAATCACGGCGATGATGTTGGGAGAGATGATGAGAGGATGGTAGTGAGGACGAGGATTGTGCGGATGACGGGGAAACCAGCGTAGATGAGGATGGGATGACTGTCAGCTTGGCGATAAGGGTTGTCGCTGCGACTGGGGGGAGGCCCCGCCCTCCCGCAGGAGGCCCTCGCAGAGTCGTCTTCCCAGCACGCGGATGCCGCGCAGGCCGCTCACACCAGGCTGGAGCAGGTGTCTTGCCGAGTGCAGGCTTGCGAGAGGCCCCACGCCTTACTCTGCTGCTGCTGCTACTCCTGATGCTGGTGCTTCTCCTGCTGCTGGTTCTCCTCCTCCTCTCTCCCTATGTCCCCCCTCTCTCTCTCTTTTTCCTCTCTCTCTCTCTTTCCTTCTGTCCATGTGTCTGCGTCCGTCCTGCGCCCGTGCCTGCGCCGGCGTCGGTGTCCCTGCCCGTGCCCGTGCCTGTGTCCGTGCCTGTGCCTGCCGTTCTTCTCTTCCTCTCACTCACCCGCTCTCCTTCACTTTCTTTTTCTCGCTTTCTGCCGCCCGCTTCCCCTCGCAAGGCCCTGAGCCCTTTCCCCCCTCTCGCGAGGAGGATGGCCGAGGAGGAGGAGGACGAGGAGGAGGAGGACGAGGAGGAGGAGGAGAGGAGGCGAGGAGGGAAGGAGAGAGGAGGGAGGAGGAGAGAGGAGGAGGGGAGGAGGAGGGGAGAGGAGGAGGTGAGGAGGAGGAGAGGAGGAGGAGGATGAGGATGAGGCGGAGGAGGAGGAGGGAAGCGGAGGAGGAGGAGGAGGAGGATGAGGAGGAGAGGGAGGAGGAGGAGGAGAGGAAGAGGATGAGGAGGAGGGGATGAGGAGGACAGGGGGGGGGGAGGAGGCATAGGAGGAGGAGGCGGAGGGGGGAGGAGGAGGAGGAGGAGGAGAGGAGGAGGAGGAGGAGGAGGAGGAGGAGGAGGAGGAGGAGGAGGGGCGGACAGCCTGAGCGAGCACAATCCTGGGTCGGAGAGCGCACGGGCGACAGAAGGAGTGGCCGCGCGCGGGCCTCGAGCCGTAGCAGACACCTCATCGCCTCGGGGGGTGGACTTCACAGGTTGGAGGGGGGCCCATCATAATTTTGCCTGGATGCGGTGCGGCTTTGCACAGGTTGCGCACTCCGTCCCCGCGAGAGGACCCCCTTCCCCCAGAGCATTTATCAAGTCGAGGGCTTCTCAGTCTCCTCCACGTCCTCGTCTTCCTTCCACTCCCTGGCTCCTCCGCCTCTTCCGCGTCTCCGTCGCCACTGCCACAGGTTGCGCACTCTGCACAGGTTGCGCACTCCGTCCCCGCGGCAGGACTCCCCTTTCCCCCAAGGCGTTATCAAGTGGAGGGCTTCCCAGTCTTCGGGTGAAGCCCTCGGGCAGCATCCTTGATCTTCAGTGCCTCGCTGCTGCTCGTGCTGGGGTGGCCAGCGCCCCCACGGCACTGGTCGCCAAGACCACTGCGCTGCCCATCAGGCCAGATCACACGTAGAAAAAACCGAGCAGGTTGAACAGAAGACTGCCCGATCCTGCCTCTCGACAGAGTGGTCGAGCGCACGGAGAGGAGAACGTGCATCATCGGCCTCGGGCGGTGCTGGCGGAGGTACGGGCCCCGAGGGGGGCCACGACAACGAGGAGGGGCGACGACGACGACGATGGCGGTAGGTGCTCAAGTTCCCCCAGACGCAACCAGCAGGCCTTTGTGCGATGCATGCCGACGGTCACTGGGAGCGGCCATTTCCGTTGCGGCCATGACCGTGCAGGACGCCGTGGGGCTTCTCGCGGGAGATGAGTTGGCCCTGGACCGCTTAGCGGGCGAGATGAGGGCGAGGTCGCAGAAGTAATGGATCGCAGCTGCCGCTGGCGCGTGCACGCTCGTCGTCGTCGTCGCCTTTGTCATCGTTGTGCACGCTTGCAGCACGACGGACGGCTGCAGAAGTCTTCGGGTGATTTCGATGGAGAGGATGGGGGAGATGTTCAGGAGCCTTCGAAGCTGAGCATGCCATATTTGCGTGCGGATCAGTACAAAGCGATCATGCTCACAGTTCCGGCACTGGGTATGTCGACATGCGACCTGGGCTCTATACCACAAGTTTCATCGAACGGGCAATCGAATCTTGCGCAGCTGGGAGACACGAGCCCAATATTACGTATGCTTCGCCAGCAGGGGATTGCCCCTTGCAGCTCATGGTGAACTCAGCAGTAGAAATATTTTCCTGGAGTTTCCCTACTACGGGGTCGTGGACTGCGTGGGAGACTCTGGCACAAGACGTCATACTATTGGTAGGGTCAAGTACGATCAGGATCTCAGCAATATGTTCAAGTGGTGTGATAATCGATCATATGAACATCACGTATAAACAAGCAGCGTTGTTCGAGAATGTAGTTGGGCATATCGATAACTTCACCTTGCCCCCCCGAGACGGTGTCCTCGCTGGATTCCGTACTGTGGTTCGAACGAGGCATTGGTTTCGGGCGCCTTAATCTCAGCAGATGCGCCTTGGTGGGCAGCTCGAGTCTCATGGTGGGCCCTGGCGCTGGGGGGAAGATGGACGCCTAAGACACGGTCATCTGCATCAACCGCATGCCTCAGGTTCAGTGGCGAGCGACTTCGGCACCAAGACCGACGTGTTCTTCATGAATCACCCAGCCTTCAGATTTGAAGACGTGGAGATGCTTCAGAGAAAAGGCATGACGCCCAGGAGGACCAGCTGCAGGGAAATGGACAACTGCAAACGCGCGGCCATCCTGCAGAGAGGCGACAACCACTGCAGCCCTCAGGAGATGGCAAGTCAGTACTGGGGCTGGGACCACTCCATGGTCGGCTGCGTCCACCCCAACGTCAGCCTGGTCGCCTATGGCTTCAGGTATCTCGAAGATCTCGAAGGCGGCCAGCCGTCAACTGGCTTCCAGGCATTCCTGGCCTTCTTGCCGCTCTGCCAGGAGTTGGACCTGTTCGGCTTCGGAGGCTCAGCCGCCGTCGACGGCCACTTCGAGTAGTCGGCCCGCAGGCTTCACGAGGAGCACCGCATCCAGGATGCGGTCGCGGCCAGGGAGTGGTCGAGACTCGAGTGGTCCGAGCACGCCGGCCGCCTGCGGGACGCGGTGGCGGCCAAGGAGTGGGGCGCCGCGACGACCCGTGGCCCTGGATGCGGGCGCACGCGGCGAGGGTCCAGAAGTTCCGGTAGCGGGCGGTGTCCGTCGGCGGCGGGCGTGAGAGCCTGGGTCGGGGGCTGCGAAGGGTGCCCCCCTGGCCCAGGGTGCCCCCGGCTTCTCTCGCTCCCTGCTGCAGCCCTTGGGGCCTGCTGGGCCTCGTGGGGGCTGCTCTGGAGGCCGTGGGGGCCTCCCCGGAGAACTCCTGGGGGCGCCTTGGGCCAGGGGCACTTCGGGCCACCCCCGAGGGGGTTGCGGCGGCGGCCGCCCCCAGCGGCGGCCGCCTCGGCGCTCGCGCCTCGGCTGGGCCTCGGAGTCTGCGCCCCCGGGAGTGCAGGGCCCCGGGCCCTGGGGCCCAGGTCCCCGGCGCCTGGGCCCACTGATCCTGGGGCCGTGGCTTCAGGTCCCTGGGCTCCAGCCGGGCGTTGCCGGCAGTGCCCCCGCCCCACAGCTGCCCCCGGGGTTTCCGGGGAGGCGCCCCTGGCCTCCAGCGAGCACCCCTCGCGAGGCCCAGGCAGCCCCATGGAGGGGCTGCAGACGGGGGCGAAAAGCTGCGGGCACCCTGGGCCAGGGGCCCCTGAGAAGCGGCCCCCGAGACAAGGGGGGAGCCCTGGACCCCCGTCCGAGCTGGCCGTGCTTCCCTGGGCCGGAGTCGGAGTCGGAGGGCCTGGAGCGCGAGGCCCTGGGCCCTTGGAGTCGAAGGGCTCCAGAGTCCAGCACCCTGTAGTCTGGGGTCTGGGAGGCGAGGGCCCAGGAGTGGGGTCCCGAATCTGGGCGAGCACGCGCGGTGTGCAGCAAAAATTGCAACGCCCAGGTCTCTGAGCAGCGGCGACGGGTGGCGACGGTGGCGGCGGCGGGCGGCGGCGGCGGCGGCGGTAGCGGCGGCGGCGGCGGCGGCGCGGGCGGCTTGCGGGACACCGCGGGCCGCCGCTGGCAGGCTCGGCGCGATCCACGGCGACGCGCACCGGGAGCACGGCGCGCTGATCCTGGAGGCGCAGAGATCGCTTGCCCAGGTCGCGGGCCTGAAGGACGACCCCAGAGGTGGGTGCACGGTTTTCCCCGGGGCCGTAGGCGGTCCGAGGAGGAGGAGGAGGAGGAGGAGGAGGAGGAGGAGGAGGAGGAGGAGGGGAGGAGGAGGAGGAGGAGGAGGAGAGGGGAGGAGAGGAGGAGGAGGGGGAGGAGTAGAGGAGGAGGAGGAGGGAGGAGTGAGGAGGCGGCCGGAGCGAGGAGGAGGAGGAGGAGAGGAGGAGGAGGAGGAGGAGGAGGAAAGGGAGGATCTGGAGGCGGAGGTGGAGGAGGAGGAGGAGGGGAGGAGGAGGAGGAGAGGAGGAGGAGGATTGGAGAAGGAGAGGAAGCGAGGCGAGAGAGGAGGAGGAGAGGAGGAGGAGGAGGAGGAGGAGGAGGAGGAGGAGGAGGAGGAGGAGAGGAGCGAGGAGGAAGAGCGAGGAGGAGGAGCGAGGAGGAGGAGGAGGAGGAGGAGGAGGAGGAGGAGGAGGAGGAGGCGGAGGAGGAGGAGGAGGAGGAGGAGGAGGAGGAGGACGGGTCGCCTAAGCCCTTCGGAGAAACCCTCCAGAGGAGCAAAGGTACCGGTACCGCTACCCTTCCCTCGTTTTCGCCGTTTCGTGTCTCCTGGGAGGCCTTCGTCGCCACCGCTGGACTCGCCTCGAGATTCTGGTCAGGACGCATCCTGGGAGAGGTTTGGAGGGTGGCGGTATCGTTACCTCCTTGTCTCCCCACGACCGCCCTCTTCTTCTTCTTCTTCTTCTTCTTCTTCCCCACATCCTGAGTGGGGTTCTTGTTTTCCCAGAACACCCTCTCCTTCCCACCCACCTCCCGCTCCATTTTCCATACGGCACAGTATTATTCCTACCACACACCATACCATACCATAGTTCCTACCACACATGCCATACCATACCATACCATACCACACCATACGTACCATACCGTACCATACCATACCATGGCGTACCATAGCATACCATACCATATCACACCAATGCCACACCGTACCATACCATACCATACCTCCAGTACCATACCATACCATATCATACCATACCGTACCATACCATACCTACCATACCATTCCATACCACTCATCATACTACTTACATGGTTTCGTGCCACTCCCACCCCTCCAGGGAGGCCCCGCCTGAGCGAGGAGGGTATCGGAAAACCATACTATTTACATGGTTTCGTGCCCCTCCCACCCTTCCAGGGAGGCCCCGCCTGAGCGAGGAGGGTATCGGAATACCATACTAGTTACATGGTTTCGTGCCCCTCCCACACCTCCAGGGAGGCCCCGCCTGAGCGAGGAGGGTATCCGAAAACCATACTATGTACATGGTTTCGTGCCCCTCCCACCCCTCCAGGGAGGCCCCGCCTGAGCGAGGAGGGTATCGGAATACCATACTATTTACATGGTTTCGTGCCCCTCCGACCCCTCCAGGGAGGCCCCGCCTGAGCGAGGAGGGTATCCGAAAACCATACTATTTACATGGTTTCGTGCCCCTTCCCACACCTCCAGGGAGGCCCCGCCTGAGCGAGGAGGGTATCGGAAAACCATACTATTTACATGGTTTCGTGCCCCTCCCACCCCTCCAGGGAGGCCCCGCCTGAGCGAGGAGGGTACCGGAATACCATACTATTTACATGGTTTCGTGCCCCTCCCACCCCTCCAGGGAGGCCCCGCCTGAGCGAGGAGGGTATCGGAATACCATACTATTTACATGGTTTCGTGCCCCTCCCACCCCTCCAGGGAGGCCCCGCATGAGCGAGGAGGGTATCGGAATACCATACTATTTACATGGTTTCGTGCCCCTCCCACCCCTCCAGGGAGGCCCCGCCTGAGCGAGGAGGGTATCGGAATACCATACTATTTACATGGTTTCGTGCCCCTCCCACCCCTCCAGGGAGGCCCGGCCTGAGCGAGGAGGGTATCGGAATACCATACTATTTACATGGTTTCGTGCCCCTCCCACCCCTCCAGGGAGGCCCCGCCTGAGCGAGGAGGGTATCGGAATACCCAACTATTTACATGGTTTCGTGCCCCTCCCACCCCTCCAGGGAGGCCCCGCCTGAGCGAGGAGGGTGTCGGAAACCCATACTATTTACATGGTTTCGTGCCCCTCCCACCTCCCCAGGGAGGCCCCCACCTCTCCAGCTTCTCCATCGTGTTGATGTTGTCGTACCCCATGGGTCCCACGAGA
>CAUYUJ010005144.1:47500-60000 GCA_963575745.1 Prorocentrum cordatum | reverse complement strand
ACTGGGGGCGCTTCCCAGCCGCAGCCACTTCGTCGCGCCGCGCCAGCGCAGCCATCCGCCGACGGCCCCCGGCAGCTGCCTGGATCTGCCCGCGGCTCGCGGTCAGGGGCTTCGCCCGCCGCGGCGCTGAGCCGCGCGCGCGCCAACGCGCAAGCTGTCCTGCCACCGCTGCAGATGCCCAACGTTGCAACGCCAACTTCTGGACCACCCCCAACTGCCGGCGCTGCCGCCATTCCCCGGCACGGCCACCGCCGCCGCGGAGCCGGCGGCAGCCGCCAATGGAGCCCGCCCGCCTGCCAGCGCACCACGGAGGACCGCAGCGCTACGGGGCCCCCGCGAAATGGGCCCCATCGACCAACAGTGCAGCGCAGGCGCCACCATCCTGCCGATGGGCCAGCTCGCTGTTCCTGAATGAGCAGCGCAAAACTACCATCCTCAGCTCCACAGCACCCATCGTCAGAGGATCGAGCAGCGACCTGCCTGGCTTGCTCGGCCCACGCATCACGAAGCCCACGCGCGCGATCCTGCACATGGGCCAACGCGAGCTGACCGTGCCCGGCGGCGCCGACATCCAGATCCACTGGCCCGCAGGCGCGGGCCGCATCCCACTGCAGAAGGCCCCTAGCGGACACCTGGCGATGGGCAGCGACGCCTTCGAGAGGGCCGCGCAAGCCGCAGGCGGCGCGCCCGGCCGCCGTTTTCAGTTGCGCGCCCACACCGACGCGGCGGAGACGGAGACGGAGGACGCGACGCCGGCAGCTGCCCCCCCCTGCCAGGTGGTCGAGCAGCGGTCGAGCCTCAGCTCTCTATGAGCTGAGGCCCTTTCAAGGGGCACCGGGGCTCTCGGAGCCAACGTCGCGCCCCAACCGCGCTCTAGCGATAGAGATCGCGCCTGCGAGCGCCGGAGCCCTTGGGCAGCGCGGATGGCGAACGCGAGCACTACATCCTACCAACAGCATCTCTCCCCACTTCTCCGTTCGCCTTAGCGAAGTCACCCGACCTGCAGTGCGAGTGCAATCGAGTCCGAGATTTACTGCATGAGCTACTTGAGACGCGTCGGAGACACGACGTACCCTGCGCTGCAATGCGCTGGGGCAAAGAAGTTGAATTGCACCGTCGAAGTAGTCACAAACCCAATAAGTGGCATGATTCTGCCCATCCCCAGGCTCTGCCGACTTGGATTCACACCAGAACTCGACAACAAGTCACCTGACAAGACAGAGTCTCACATCGTCACGACGATAGAACAGGGGACCAGCTTGCTGCGCACGTGCCCCACCGACGTGGTGCACCGGGCGCCCTGGCACTGGACCGCGGAGCGTTCTCCCGATAAGGGCAGTTCTTCTGTGATTTCCCAGGCGAAGCGCATCAGGGCAGAAGTGCAGGTGCAACTCCACGTACGATTTGTCACGCACTCTGGTTCGGCCCGAGCAGTGTCTTCCGCTCAGGCAGGGTCAAAGATTGTAGGACCCGCGAGCACACCAGCTGCTCTGCTGTGCGAGTAGGCTTCGGCAGCTTCTTCGATCACCCAGCGCTCTCCACCCTGGACTGCTCGTCAGCCCAACAACCCCGACCCACGTGGGATGCTCGAAGATGAGATGCAAGATGCCAAGAAAAAGACAGCGAATCTCACAAGACGAACAAGTCAGCTAACGCACGCGTTGTTGTATCCGATCTGGATGATCCAGGAGAAGTGATCAACATCGCAACGAAGGAAGATTGATCGCTCTCCGATTTCAGTAAGAGCACCGCGGCACGCTTCCACACGTTGTGCCAGAAGTCATTTTTCCTCACACCGGCCAAGACTTCTTGTCCGGTCTCTCTTCCCTCACTGGCAGATGCGAGGACAACACACATCGACCCTAAACGCGAGCCAGGCAGTCTCGACGTCAACACCCTAGCTAAAGACAGCGATCCATTGCACATGAGGCTTTTCCGTGCGAGTGGACAGGCAGACCCACCTTCTTTGTCGCCCAGGTGCCTCCGTCGCTTGCTGTTCCTGCCGAGGTGGCAGAACGTGCGAAGGCACGCAAGAAACAGTGCCATGTGCCAGTCAAACCCACCATCCATTGATCGCGCCAGCGCGCTCCCAACCAGGGAGCACCTGGCGGAATCGCGCGCAGCAGGGACCACCGTCGGTCAACTTGCTGCGTTCCCAGTGTCCACCCTCCACGCCGCCGACGTCACGCATGCCCTGGCTACGATCCGCGCCTCAGGACCCGGCATGGACCTATGTGCGTTGTGCGGCGGCGAAGCCCGCACCTCGCAAATAGCTGGGCGATCCCACCATCAAAGAACACGTCTTACAGTGCTTCAGTCCAATCATGCATTGGTGGTGGTAATGGCACCGTCTTGCTGCAGTATTGGGCCGCCGAGTGGCCCCAGCTACCGCATCAATCACGAGACCTGGCGGAAGCGCGATTACACGGATGCACTGCACATAGTTTTCGTCGGACAAGTTGCGTTGGTACAGATATTCAATGGACGATACCTCTTCGTCGGATGCAGTACCGCCGTGGGGACGGGCCTCTACGCATCCACACGCGGGCGCGGCTGCGTTCGACCAATGCTGCGCGGGAGCCAAAGGCCCACGTGGCCTCCGAGCCAAGAAGCCGCCCGTAGCTAACCACACCTGCTGGCGCCTTTCAGGGCAGTGAAGTGCAGTGATAACTACGATCGCGACGTATCCTGGGGCCACAGCCAACACGCCAACGCACCGCAGGTCTGGCCATGGTGCTTACTTGAAAGCTGCGGTGGACAGCTCCCTCGCGCTGATGGCCGAGCTCTACCCAGCCATAGGGGCCCGCATCAGCCCAGAGGCCCCTCGGGCATTCGAACACCTGGACGGAGCCGATGCGTTGCCAAAGCCAGCACCACCAGCGCCAGCACCGACAGCACCAGCACCAACACCAACAGCAATGCCATCACCGACAGGCAAGCCCCTTGCTCGACCAAAGGCGGCTGGGGCTCCCAAGCGCGCCGCGGGCACGCAGACGGCCGCCGCCGCGCCAGCTGCCACGCGGGAGTCGCAGCCTACTGGATCCACGCCGCATCAAGATCCCAGGGAAGTGCGCCACCCCGCCAGGAGTCGAGCCGCCGCGCTCTTGTCAAGGATGCACGCGCGTTCCGCCACGAGATAGAGCGCACCCTGATCACGCCAGGCGGCCAAGCCAATGCCGCTGGTTCGACGAACCACGCTTGTCCAAGAACGCTGCACCGCCCAACGCGGAACACTTCCCCACGAGGCCCGGATGCAGCAGGCTCAAGATCCCGCGGCAGGAACCCTCGGATCACAAGTGAGTCCTCACATCGACGGGCCGCCTCGTGATCGAGGCCCCATCGAAGACCATGCACCACCAGCCCCAATTTGCGACAATATCTTCGATGACGACGAACAACCATGACCGCCTGACCCATCATCGCCCCCAGTTGCCAGAGCCCCTCGACCACGACCTCGAGTCGTGGGCGTTGCGACGGTTCATGCACCAGAAGACTTGACAAGCTTCGACCTCACTCAGAGCCTGCGTATGTTGCGAGACGGTGATGCATCCCTGGCACGACGCGACATCCGCAAATTACACACGCTGGTGGCATGCTACACGGACTCAGATGGAACAGATATTTATACCAGCCCAGTTCCCGAGTACAGTCATCCAAGTCATCGCTGGCGTGGTAAACGCATGCCGCGAGTGCAGGGCCTGGGCCAGCAACGCGTCACGAATCACACCCTCGGTCGGGCTGGCCGCAGCTCCCGATCAGGAAGTAGAAGGGGCGTTCTCTTGTATCGCCAATATCCTATCTGGCACATGATCGACAGGGCCGATCGATGGCATGTAGCAGAACCCTCTCGAAGGTGATTCCAGCGATGCTGGGCGACGATCCTTTGAGAGCTTGTCCTCTGCCATACTGGCGCGATGGATGTCGATCTTCGGACCGTTCAAGACCTTGGCAGTAGATGGAGAACGTGGCGTTCTTGGTGCTGCAGCCAAGCCATTCTTCGACCGACTCGGCGTAGTGGTCTGGGCGCGAGCGTCTGACCAGCACGCCCGAATGATTGGGCGATGCGGTGCAATCTCTACGACGCGCCGCGCATTGCATTGAAGAACAGCTTCGGCGTGAAGGACTGAAAGTCAGCATGCCCGACCTCCTGTCTGAGGCATCGTTTGCAGGCACCTCTCCTATATCCCACGGAGGCGCCACGCCATGCAACGCACGATTCGGACGGCAGCCGCGGATGCTGCCGAACATGTTGGCCCTCCCAGACAACGCGGCAGGCGCGGCCCGCAACTCACTCGGGCTGGGAAAGATCGCCCTGCGGCGGGTCGCAGAGGCCTCGGCCACCTCCCGCATCAACCGAGCCTCCAAGACCAAAACCACAGTCGCAGGGCAGACCCTGGATTACAAACACGCGAGCTGGTCGATTTCTCCCGAGCCCCATCCACCAAATATATGAGCAGGCGGACTGGTCCAGCCGCAGTCGCCAAGGTGACTGCCCAACAAGACACCGTGACCATCTTCTGCCAGGGCACCGAACAGATGCCTCGGAGGTGCACGACAATTCACGGACTTTGGTGGGCTGGCATATGGAGCACGAGCCAACCTACTACACCCCACGGTCAGGCCTGGATGAGGGTCGAGCAGCACATTATGAGCCTAGCGGCCACGACCCGTGGCCTTGAGCCTCGAGTACTTAGCCAGGAACGTCTTCAATTTCAACGGTCTCGCGGCCACCCAAGTCGGCGCGGTTTTGAGTGGGTCGTGACCGAAGAAAGTCGGGAGGGAGCACTCCTGACATGGTGGCCACCAGGCCATCGCGAAGTGGATGCTTGGTGGAGCTGCGAGGCTGGTAGACGAAGCCTTGTCGAGCTTCCCTGTTACGACTCCGGGAAAGCGTGGGATTTCTTATTCATACTTGGAGAGGAGGCTGGGCTGGACGCCGCTTCGGAGATCTCGTGGAAGATGAGCTCCGAGTGGCAGACGCAGGAGAAGCAGCGCCGATCCTTCCGAAGCTGGCACACGACCCCACGATTCCACGCATGACGACGGGAGGCGATCCACCATCGAAGAGAGATCCCACGTGGACTCCTTGAGCGATCACTACCTCATCGACACTACGTTGTGGTCATCCTTGGCGCACGACCAGCAGTGAGTCATGAGAAACGCGTTGCTCAAATAATCGGCCACATTCGAGGAGATCTTATAAGCGGAGACCCAACGTGCTCCGTCATATCTCTGCCATAAGTCCTGTCCACAGAGGCATGCCAGTACCACCGCTACTTCACTGTGGGTGTTGCACCTCTCGCTACATCGGAGGCCATCGATATCGACGAGGCCGGGAATGCCCACGTGGAAATGTTGCCCCGGACGAGATGCACAAATTTTATCAGGCCCCCCTGTTCCCGAGGGTCATTGCGCACGCCTCTGGGTCACCGTGGCAGGAACCAAGAGGGCAGTGGTCGAACGTGAAACTGGCTTACTCACCCCCGAAGAGTTTCGAGAGAGCGCCGCAGCCGTCGCTGCCGTTGTTTTCGAGGAGCTGCAACTACAGGTAGATCGCAGTTACTTCCCACGGCGTCCTCGCCGTGGATCGCGCGGCATCCTCGACTGCAGGTGGGTAGGCAAGCGGCAGTGGACACGAGGCAAAGCAGACCCATCTCAGAAAGTTTGGATCATCCGCGCGAGGCGGACCCTCCGAGGCTTCCAGGACGCGCAGGCGCGTTATCGCGACTCTACCAGCGCGCGATCGTCCCGGAGGCTGCCTGCCGAGGGTGGACGGTCGATGCGAGGGGCGTCAAGAATGCTTTCCAGAAGGGCGCCAGCTACTTGGATCTTGCGGAGGCAACAGGTGAGGAAGAGCGCGAGGACAATTTTGAGTTCCCCTCTGATGCCGTCGCTGTCCTGCAAAAGATCAAGGGGCGCGAAGACTTCGGAGCAGCACTTGAGGATCTCCACATTGAGAAGCCAGCCGCCGGTGCAAAGACGCCCCGGGATGTTGGTCCACCGAACTCACCAAGATTACCTATCAACGTGACCAAACCATCCCTGCACTATACGACTATACGACATCGAGCTTATCGCCAAACGCAAAGATGGCGAGCTTGCCCCACTGGCCACCATGCACGTCGACGACATCATGGCAGCGGGATCACCGCATGAAAAGGCAAAGTTACGTCAAGGCTTAGAGGACGCCTTCAGTCAAGGTGAGCTGGATGTCCGCGAAGGAACTTTCATATGCTGCGGGGCACGTCATTCCCCCTCGCGCAAGGGCGGATATGAGCTGGACCAGATCGAGTACACTCAGGCTCTGGAGCCGATAGGAAGCGCTGAGCTCGCTTGGGGGCCCAACTCCGAGCTCGCCTCAGAGAACCTGGCCAAGTTGTGCCTCGGCCTACTTCTGGCACTGGCGCATTCATCGCGCGAACCGATATGCGCGCCTGCGCGGTCGCACCTCCGCGCGCCGCAACGGCGCCAGCGCGCGGCCACATGCGGAAGCTAACTATCCACATGCGCGTTGCGCGCGCAAGCTCGAAATACACAGCGACGCAACTTTCCGAAAGTAGCTGAAGAAAGCTGCCGACGCGGGGCGTGCCCAGCGAGAAGCCACCTCCCTGCGCATGGGCGCCAGCGACACGGATGCCCAACGTTCGTTGGCCAGCAAACGCGCCATCTGCTAGATTGGAAGTGCGGCGCGCTCGAAACGGTTACACGAAGCACCTCAAGTGAGCTGATGGCCGCGACCAGTTCAACAGATCACGGCCTCGTTCTGGCCACCGCGCTTCAGGAAGTACTCGCAGGACCTCGGGGCCCTAATGCTGCACGCCGCCAGCGAGATGCATGGCAGCCACTCGCACTGCAAATGGAGCTCTGCCTCGACTGAATGGGGGCAGGCGCAGCCGCCACAGCTACAAGACCCAAGCCCCCAGCAGAACACTCGTTACTACCGCGTGTGCTCTGGCTCCGCGACCTCCTGAGCCCGGGCCAACATTGGGCCCTGAGCTGGGAAGACGCGCGGGATATGACCGCGGGTAGACTGACCACGGGCAGCATGGATAGATCTGCCCTCCACTGGCCGGCAGCCGTCGTCAGCGGCCACATTTACCGCCCGCAGTCATCCTCGCGCCGGCTAGCAAGCTCACTGCGATACCAAGCCATGAGCGAAAGCCGACCTCCGACAACTAACACTTCTCATCGTGCGTCTAGGGCTTGCGTTGTGCTCCGTTTCATTCGAAGCCATCAGTCCTGTCTCATCCTCGTCTCTTCTGGAAGGTCTGTCGCGTGGCACACGGCGGTCGAGAGATAGTTTGTAGCGCGGCAGTTCGGGTGATCACGTCGTCAGGAGCTTCGTCGTTGCAGCGTTCAGTTTCGTTGTGGCACGCACGAACGCGCTGATGCGGGCGGACGCGCGGGGCGTGGAAGTAGCAAGAAGGGCTAGGGATGCACGCTCACGATGCCGCTGCCATTCTTCCCAGCAGCATGCTTGTGCGCCGCCCAGCCGGAGCGCGCGCCGCCGGTCCCGCGCGCGGGCCCCCGGCGCCGGTCGCCGCGCGCCGGCGGCCACCCGCTGCCGCGCGCGCGCCTGCCAACGTGCGCCTGAGCAAGCCGCCGGAGCCCCCAGGACCTCCGCCGCCTCGTCGCTCGCGGACCGCGCCCTCGACATCTCTGTCACTCGCGGAGGACGCGTCGTCATCGGACGACGCGACGCTCGCGACGCCCACAGGTCGAGCCGCACCACGCGCTCGATTTGCAACGCCCCCTCCAGGCACATGGTCGAGGTACGGTAGCCCGACAAGGTAGCCGGTCATTGTCCGCCCCCCCATGGCACGCCTCCGATGATGCCTCCGCCGAGCAAGTCGTAACCACTTCACTTACACCGTCAGGCGCAGCAGCTCAATGAGGCAAGGCGCGTTATTTCAACCCCGTCTGTTTCTCGAGATCACGCTCGGGCCCCAGAGCTTCTTCGGCCCCGCTCGCGCGCGCCGTTTCCCCGCGGACGCCGCGCGGCTGCCATGTCTCGCGCTCGGTTGAGGCCCGCCGGCAAGGCACCCGCATCCGCGCCGAGTCCTCCGAGCGCCCCGCTGCCCCCCGACGCGCCAGCCTCGGCGCTCGCGGCAGGTCCTCAGCCCCCTTCGCTCAGCAAGAGCGACGAAGAAGTGGTGCAGTTCATGCGGCAGCGGCGCTTCGCCGACCCGGCCCCCGAGCTGCTGCTCCTTTGGATCCTCTACTCCACCAGCGTCATGGAGCCAGAGTTGCGCGACGGGTTCACGTTCGAGGCTCGCAGGGCCATGGGCCGGCCGAGCGAGGCGCGGCCGTAGTGCGCCAGCAGTCCGATCGGCATCGGCCTTCTACTGTTCGCGGCCAATATGCGCAACTTGCAGAGCTCGTGGCCCGCCCAAGAGAGGACCGAGTGCCGCCGAATTTGGTCGCTCGCCACCGTCGGCTCGTGGCCGAGGTTAGGTCGGGACCCTCACTCGGCCCGCGACGAAGCGTCTCTCGGCGCGCCCTCTTCCAAGAGCAGGCCGCTCGGCTATGCGAAGGCCAGCGTCGCCGACGCCGCGGCCATCGCGCCCCCCCATCGCCTCAGGGCGAGCGCGCGCCGCGCGCCGCACCTCGTCGCCACCTCTGTCCAGAGGTTCAGCCCTGGCCCCCCTCTCACGAGGTTGAATGCGACGAGGCCACTACTGCTCGCGGCTCGGGCTGGAGTCCGACGTCGCCTCGCCCGTCGACGCCGCGCGCATTCTGGGCGAAAACAGGAGCCACGGCGCCCATCCCCCGCGGGCACGCCGCCGTGGTAGCTGGCGAGGGCACGAGCAAGGACACGAGCAAGAGCGAGCCCACGCCAGAGGCCGACGCCGACCTTCCCAATAAGAAAAGGAAGATCCGCAGGGCTGGGGGGAGGTCAAGCGCCGGCGCGCCAGCGCGGCTCTCCGCGCGGCCGGCGCCCGCGAGCCACAGCTGCCCTCGCCAGGGGCCAGCGGGCACTGCCGAGCCCGGCACGCCCAGCGAGGAGGTCGCCTTTGATCGTCGACGGAGCGGCCCCCGCGGCTCGTGACCGCGGCGAGCCTCGAGGCGATCGCGCCCGGAAGTGCACGCGTCCCTCAAGGTCTATATCCATCCATCACCTTCTCTCTCACCTACCAGGTCAAGGCACTGCACTTCCACCTCGCCCTTCACGCGACGCCAGGGCCATCACTTCGCCGAAGTAGTAGAACAGGCTTTCAGACGTCACGTCTGCGGCCCGACGTCACTAACATCATACACATATGCGGCACCAGATATATCACACCATCATCACTCAAACGCGCGAGCTCCTCCAGTGCCGCTCCCAAGAGCACGAGCGAGCTATCCGCTACAGAGGATGAGCCGACGTTCCGCCGCGTCGCGCGCCCGTCAGGTCAGAGAGCGACGCGGCCTCCCTGCTGAGTGTAGAACGTGCTGGGGGGTTGGACAGTTATGGCTTCCTCCATCCTTTGGTCTCTCTTCTCCGCCAGAGCTGTTCGATCGCCCGCACAATCCCGTTTCAAATGGGAGGGATCGCCGCTATCTGGCCCAAGCGTCGACGCATATCTGCACAGTGTACGGAAGGTTCAGCCGCGCATTCAACATATTATTGCCGCCGCGTTTTCTCTCGTACAGCTTCCAACCCCGGAATCATATTTCCTCCTCCTCCTCCCTCTCCTCCTCCTCCTCCTCCTCCTCCTCCTCCTCCTCCTCCTCATCATCATCATCATCATCATCATCCACTTTCTCCCCCAGCGTTCCCGCCCCACCTTGCGTTCCCGCGCCCCAGCGGCCGAATGGGGGGGAGGTCGAGCACTTCCGGACCGGACACGTAGCGGTCGTGGTGGAGCTGCGCGCTCCGTCGGGCGAGAACGTCATAGTCGCGACCACGCACCTCGCCTGCGGCCCGCTGTCGGAGGCCCCCGCCGCGGCGCCCCGCCCCTCGCTCGTGGAAGCGCGCTGGTCCTCGGGGGCCGCGGGCCCCGAGGCCTCTCGCCGTCCTCGGGCTCTCGGCCCCGACCTCCGATCCGCCGTGCAGGGGCTCGTTTTCCGACGTCGCATCGCGTCGGAAAGTGCGCCCCGAGCGATGCAGAAAGGGGGGGGGCGGGGACGCCCACACTGGGGGAAGCGGGGCGGAGATTGTCGCAGAAGGCACGGCGGAAGCAGCGACAGCAAAGAGCGGGGCGGAGATCGGCATCAAAGGAGCTCAGCAAGGTGTGGCGGACATCTCCGCCAGACGCACGGGATCGCCCAGAGCACGGCGGATCCGAAGTCAGGGGGCGGGGGGGGGGCCCTCCACGGGCCAGGGCAGTCAAAAACCGCTCGGGATGGAGAGCTGGTCCGAGGACGGGGCCCCGGGGTGCAGGGCCCGCGTCCCTCGGGACCCGTTTCCTCGGAGCCATGCCCTCCGCGCGACGGCTGCCAGCCCCGCGTGGCCGCGGGTGGCTGCCGGGTCCGGGGCGCCCTCGGAGCGCGGGGCCCGAGGCGCAGCAGCGTGCAGCAGCTGCGGGGATGGAGGGCCGAGGGCGGCTCCTCTGCAAGATGGGGCTCTCGCTTGAGACGTCCTCAGAAAGCTCAGAGTTTGCGGCCCAAGGCTTAGAATGGTGCAGTTCAGCGGCGAGCCAGGGGGGGGGGGAGGGAGAAGCAGCCTTCCCGGCAGGCGGCGGGGCTTCTCAGAAGCTCTCGCGTCCTCTGGGAGATGTTCTGCGTTGTCGGTGACGGCGCAGAGAACTTCTTAGAAGGCAAGAGGCCTTCCGCGAGCCTCCTGAGAAGGCCCGCCCGGTCTGACTTTCCCTCAAGCTCGCCGCCAAGCGCTTGGGGCTTCTCGGAGAAGAAACGATGCCATATGTACCCGTCGGTCGTTGAAAGTATGTATCCGTGCCTGGGTTGTGGGTATGAAGCATATTGGATGTTCGGTGGGATCTCGTGGGAGGCCTCTCGTGGGCCCCTTGGAGGCAGTTTGGAGGCCACTTGGGGCCGTTTTGTTTTGGGGCCGCTTTTGGATATATGGGACCTCTTGGAGCCTCTTGGGGGCCCCATGTGGTCCTCTTGGGGCCTCCTGGGCGCCTCTAGGGGCCTCATGGGCTCACGAGAGCTTATTGGGGCGGAAGGCTGGGATTTTCGGTTCGTGCTCCCTCCATGAGATCCCTTTGGGGGCCACCTTGGGGCCCTCTTGGACCGTCTTGGGCGCCTCTTGGGCGGTCTTGGGGCGCTCTCAGGCCGCTTCGGGGCCCTCCTGGGGGCCTCTTGGGCCGTCCTGGAGCGTCGGAAACATCTTGGGGGGCCTCTTGGGGCGTCTTGGAGGCCTCTTGGGCCATCTTGGGCGTCTTGAAGCGATCTTTCGGCGACTCGGGGCCCTCTTGGACCGTCTCGGGGGCCTCGCGGGACACTTTTGGCCCGTCTTCGGGCCCTCTCAGGCCCGAAAAAGTCATGCGGGAGCACTACCCAGAGCCCAGTGGACACGCGGGAAGCCCCGAGAGATTTCGGAATTTGGGGCCTGGGCCCCTCCAAGATTCTTCAGGATTGAATGTTGAGGTTCCAGGGATTCGGCAAAGGACCCGAGGAAACACCCACTCCTTGCCCTGAGGCACGATGGCGGATTTCTGGACGCCCGAGTCCCAGTCTACTTTAGGCGTCTACTTTCAGAGTCGAGTGGTTTCCCCTCTTCCCTCCTGAGGGGGCGGGCGGAAACCCAACCTACTTCCCACGCCTTCCTGCTTCATTTTTTCACCCACGTCTTCCGACCGACGGGTACACGTCGGTCGTTGAAGGTCGGTATTTCTGGACTCCCGGACCCCAATCTGCTTCGAGCGCCTTCCGGCTCCAAGG
The DNA here is from genome assembly GCA_963575745.1 of Prorocentrum cordatum. Lineage (NCBI taxonomy): Eukaryota > Dinophyceae > Prorocentrales > Prorocentraceae > Prorocentrum > Prorocentrum cordatum. Next base: position 48,174 of record CAUYUJ010005144.1, on the reverse strand, counting down.
ACCGATCTGCTTCCTTCTTGTGTGTCTTCTGCTGTTCTCTGGGAGGGCCTGGACCCAATCTGCCTTATGGGCCCTCCTGCTTTCTCTGCTTCTGCCCCCCCCCCCCCCGCTTCCGCGCCTGAGTGCGCTCCCCCTCCTCCCGTCCTCGGCGGCCGCCTCGTCCCCCCCTTGCCCCCTCTCTTGCACGCCAGCCAGTTCGCGTACCGGTCGCCCCGGGCCGCCGCTCGTGGGCGCCGCGCTTCCGCCTCGCCGCCGACGTAGGAAAAGCTTCGGCCTTTTGGCTTCGTCCGACCGGCGGGGTACGCGTCGGGTCGGGGCGTTGAAGAGGGGACCATTCTTGTTGGGGCGGGGCTCAGTGCCCCTCAGATGCTTTACTTCTTTCAGAGGTTGCCCTTGGTGTTCTGCGGGAGGTCGGAGTTCAACTGGTGGAGAAAAGGCGCCTCGTTCCTTATTGTGCTGGCCTCCAGCCAGTGCCGCCGATCCGGGCCCCTCCGGAAAATGATGATGATGATGATAATGATGATGATGATGATGATGATGATGATGATGATGATGATGATGATGATGATGATGATGATGATGATGATGATGATGATGATGATGATGATGGTGATGGTGATGGTGGTGATGATGATGATGATGATGATGGTGGTGTGGTGATGGTGATGGTGATG
>CAUYUJ010005144.1:35000-45000 GCA_963575745.1 Prorocentrum cordatum | reverse complement strand
TCCCAGCTGTTGCCTTTGATGCACGCTCTGCAGTGGAGTCGCCCTCAGGTGCATGGGAACCTCACTGGCCTCCCCAGGCAGCCAGCGCACAGTACTACCGCTCTCCAGTGCGTCACGAAGCTCAGTCGCCTTTCTCCAGCCAGTCCAATGCCGCTGCCGCCCGCGCCGCTCACAGTGAGCAGAGAGATGCGGCAGCTGCGAACCCACCCCGCCGAGCCAAGTTCCAACGCATCTATACAGGCAAGCTACGCGAACAGACCTTCAAGTCGCCTTTTCACGGTCACGCTTGCCAGGCGCCTCCTTGCCTGGGGCCAACAAGCGCCCCTGGAACCTGGAGAGCTACAGAAGCGATGGGAGGCACTGACCGACACGCTCAAGCAGACCCTCAGCAGTGGTTGGACTACCGCTGCTAGGATGCATATATTTCAGCAGCGCAAGTGCGCGTTCGGATGCACGGACGCACCTGACTCATTCCTGCATCACTTCTCTTGGCTCCTCTGGCTCCCTCACCTCCCCCTCGTTCGCTCAACACTGACGGCATGGGGGCTGGGCCCTGCCGCAGCATGTGCAGCTGACCCCACCAGCCCTGTGTCTTCGCTGACCACGGTCCCAAGGATCGTACTGACATTCCATATCTACCGCAAAATCAGATCCACTGCCACAAGCGCACGGTGGCTGTCTCGCAAGCAGACCTGGTGGCATCGCGCCGCGCAGCACACGCATTACTATACAGGTAGAGGCGCTAGGCCAGAGCACGGCGGCAGAGACTAATTCATTTGCCCTCTTCTCGTTCGTGCTCGTGTCCGCCTGTCCTCTTCCTTTCTCAGGGTGGCCATACTCCTCCTCCCTCCTCCTCCTCCTCCTCCTCTTCCCTCACACGTTGCCTCATGCTCAGTCCGCGATCCCACAGGATCACCAAACCCTCAGCATCAGTCAGATGCCCGAGGGGTCGTCGCTTTCCCTTTAGAGGGCAGCACCCGTCCACGATCCGACCGGCTGGTTGCCCTCTCCCAGAATTTCCATGGTCCTGTGTTAGAACTTCTCCCATGATGCAGGGCTTGTGGGCTTCGCTGGCGTTCTTCCCGAGCCCTGCCAGAAAAAATTGATCGATCGTCTTGGGGCACACGCCGCAGGCCGGATGACCCCCTCGGGGTTTGCGCGAGACTGTAGGTGAGCGAGAGCATGCGAAAAAGCGAGGCGCGCGTACAGTGCGTGCCGATCTGTTCCGCCATAGCGGCGAGGGCAGGCGCAGAAGCGAGGTACACGTGTTGTGTGTGTGCCGATCTTTTCCGTTGTCGTTCTGCGTCACGGTCGCGGGGCTGCCCTGGCCGTTCGAGGTAAGCAAAACACACCAAAACGCACAGAATTGGGCTGTCGGTGGGTGTGCCTTCCACCTTTTCTGAAGTCGTGGGTTGCCGGTGGGTGTGTATTCCGCCTTGTCCCAGTCGTTTGGTGGACATCTGAAAGCATGGACCTGTGTTCCAAGGCGTTCGCCTCCCCGCAAGAAATGCCACCCCCGAGTCTGGATTCGATCGGATCCGAAATTGGCACCGGGGCGAGGAGGGCGTGATAGCCAGCGATTGCTATACATCCCCCCTCGTTTCAGGTCAGGAGGTTGGGGCACCCACTCATCCATCATATTTAAGTTTGACGGTGAAGGGGTTCCTGTACCCTAACAGTCCATCCGGGGCAATCCTCCTGCTGCTCTCCTCCTCCTCCTCCTCCTCCTCCTCCTCCTCCTCCTCCTCCTCCTTAACACTTTCTCGCCTCAATAACGCCTCCCTGTCGCACCCGCAGTCGTGCCAGTATGCTGGGCCGAGCGTTTCGCCTGAGACTTCCTTGCCATGTATCATCGTACAAGTTGGAATGTCAAAACTCCAAGGATGGAGCACAGGTCGTTGTTTTAATGTGGCTCCCGTGTTGGTACCGCGCACACTCGTTTTCAAAGTTCGCAACAGCTTCAAGGACGGAGGCTGGCTCCCTTTCAAAATGTGGCTCTCGCTTTTAGCGCCGCGCACATTCGCTTGAACATGATTGCCACAGTTTCAAACACATGCAGGGCTGAAGTCCCAGGAAGGGTGTTCTGCACAGATTTAGGAATGTCAGGGCGCAACAGTCACGTTGAATCGCGGCGTTGAAGTCCCAGGACTTGCGTTCTGGTGTGGCTAAATGTTGTCATACGTACTTCCTTCAATGTGTCACTTTCCCCTATGAGCATATTCTTGCAGGGTGCCGTGCACAGGGGAACTTGTAGGGAGGGTGGATTGCAGCATCGTTGGTGCGTGTTGGGCTCGCACCGGCCCCCCCTCCACCTCCCCCACTCCCTGCTCCTTACCTCTTGCTCCTCCCCTCCATCCTCTTGCTCCTCTTGCTCCTCCTCTCCATCCTCTTACTCCTTACCTCTTGCTCCTCCCACCCGTCATCGCCACCTCCGGACTCGGAGGACGCCCGGCTCTGGCAGTTGTCCGTGCTTCTGAACACGCTGCAGGGGACAGGCTGCAGGCGCGTCCTGATCTGCGGGGACTTCAACTGCGTGCCGGGGGGCAAGGCGCGCGGAGGAGGAGTGCCAGAGCGCGCGCGGTGAGAGGAGGAGGAGGAGGAGGAGGAGGAGGAGGAGGAGGAGGAAGAGGAGGAGGGGAGCAGAAGGAGGAGCAGGAGGGGAGCAGAAGGAGGAGGAGGAGGAGGAGGAGGAGGAGGGGAGCAGAAGGAGGAGGAGGAGGAGGAGGAGGAGCAGAAGGAGCAGAAGGAGAAGAAGGAGGCGGAGGAGGAGGAGCTGCCTGCCACCCTGCTCGCCCTGCCTCACTTCCGTCCCCCGCCTCTTCCTCCTCGCCACCGTGCCGCCGGTCGGGTGCGGCAGCGGCCGGGCATGAGCTGCCCGCCGCTCTTCGGGGGCACGCGCGGTCCTGGGGCCCGTGTCGGAGCTTCCGCCCGAACTGCGGGCCCGCGGGGCGACTCGCCTTTCCGGGGGGCTATCGGGGAATGCGGGGCCAATGGGCGCCTGTGCAGGCAAGTAGGGAGGAGATGTTGGGCAGGAGGGTGTGCTGCAGCATCGTTGGTACAGGTCGGGTGTGCTCTGGTCCCCCTTCCTCCTCCTCCTCCTCCTCCTCCTCCTCCTCCTCCTCCTCCTCCTCCTCCTCCTCCTCCTCCTCCTCCTCCTCCTCCTCCTCCTCCTCCTCCTCCCTCCTCCTCCTCCTCCTCCCTCCCTCCTCCTCCTCTCCTCCTCCTCCTCCTCCTCCTCCTCCTCCTCCTCCTCCTCCTCCTCCTCCTCCTCCTCCTCTCCTCCTCCTCCTCCTCCTCCTCCTCCTCCTCCTCCTCCTCCTCCTCCTCCTCCTCCTCCTCCTCCTCCTCCTCCTCCTCCTCTCCTCCTCCCTCCTCCTCCTCCTCCTCCTCCTCCTCCTCCTCCTCCTCCTCCTCCTCTCCTCCTCCTCCTCCCTCCTCCTCCCTCCTCCCTCCTCCTCCTCCTCTCCTCCTCCTCCTCCTCCTCCTCCTCCTCCTCCCCCTCCTCCTCCTCCTCCTCCTCCTCCTCCTCCTCCCTCCTCCTCCTCCTCCTCCTCCTCCTCCTCCTCCTCCTCCTCCTCCTCCTCCTCCTCCTCGTTCTCCTCGTCCTCCTCCTCCCTCCTCTTCCTCCGTTTGCGGGCTCCGTCACCCCGCTTCGAGTGCGGCCCGGCAAGAGGTGCACGAGCTCATGTCCAAGACGTTCCTCTCCGCCTACCGGGACGTGGAGCTGACGAGCGCCACGGTCTCGAACGCCATGTCGGAGGAGGGCAAGGTCCGAGCAGGGCGGATGGGGACGGAGGGAGAAAGATGGTGAGAGGTCGCGGGCAGGTGGACGGGTAAGGGGGAGAGGGAAGGAGGGCAGGTGGGCAGGAGGAGGGCGAGGAGGAGGTGGAGGAGCATGGGAAGGAGGATATGGGGGCAGAGGATGAGAAGAAAGGCAAGGAGGCAGAGGACGATGAGGACGAGGAGGAGGAGGAGGAGAAGGGTGCTAACCTCACAATCCTTCAAACACCACATGAACATCAATATTTGTGCTGCCCCCCCTCAGGACCTCCTGGACATTTTGTTTGACCTCGTAGAGGTTTCCTGAGGCACTTTTTGAACCGCACTTGCTTGAGGCATTATGACTTGCCGCCCGCCCGGCTCCTCAACCCGACGGGCCGCAGCGTCGACGACAAGAAAGTCCATGTTGACGAGCAGGCGTCCCCGCGCGATGTGCGCCGCGTCCCATTCCCTCTGCGCGATTCGCAGCGCCGACGAGGAGAAAGTACATGTTGGCAAAAAATCAGTCGGACTTCCAGTGTTTTTTTGACAGGTAGGACGGGGGGTCCCGCGTAGGGTTGGCCAGGCGTCCGCGCGCGATGTACGCCGCGTCCCGCTCCTTCTACATGTTTCGCAGCGTCGGCGACAAGAAAGTCCAGGTCGACGAGGAAAACGTTGAAATTGCATTGTTTTTTTGGAGGGGTAGGACGCGACCACCCGCTTAGGGTTACCCAACCGATGTCCTTTTTTACAGTTAGGACGGCGGGGTTGCTTTCGGCCGGCTAGGCGGGGATGTGGGGGTGTTTAATCATAGGAAGTAAAGATGAGGGGGGGGGTGAGAGAGAGGTGAGAGGGTGGTGAGAGAGAGGTGAGGGGGGCAAGGGGGGGGAGGGGGGGAGAAGGTGAGGGGAAGAGGGGGAGGGGAAAGAGAGATAGAAGTGAGGGGGAGGTGATGGGGGGGTGCTGAACAAGGGAAGGCGCGGGGGTGTGAGAGAGAGAGGTGATGGGGGGGGAGAGGAGGGGGAACGGCTGATGGACAAAATCCTGAACTTTTTGTTCGACTTTTCTTTTCGCCTCCCGCGCCCCCAATTCAATATTGGCAAGCTGTGGCGCGATTTGTCGATCTGTCGATTGGCCTAAATCCTATACCGTGCGGGCGCAGCCAATCAACATTGAATCGGGGGCAGGGGGGCGCGTGGAAGTTTGCGCCGTCGCCCCGGTTGCGCGGCTGGTGCAAAATTTGGTCCGTCACCCGAAGGGGGGAGGAGGTCAGCAGAGGGGGCATGAAGGACAAAGCTCGAAATCGCCCGTGTGACGAATTCGCCTCGTTTCTGCGAGGCCTGCTCCGCCTGCTCCTTCTCCTGATTTTATTGCGAACGGGAACTTGTAATGCTTTTGATGCTGCTGATATTCCTCCATTGCTTCTTTTGTGAAATGGAGAAGTGGGACGACAACGACGTCGACGACGACGGGGAGGACTTCGTCGTCTTCCTCCTGCTCCTAACGTTGCCCCGCCTTTCCGCAAGGGATTCGCGGAGACGATCGACTACTGCTGGCTTCGGAGCCCTTTCGTGCAGCTGCAGAGGCGGCTCCGGCTCCCCAGCAAAGACGAGCTGCGCACCCTCCTGAACGGGCCGCCAGCTCCTGCGCCAGTGCCAACGCTTGTGGCGCAGGCAGGACGGTTTTCCATTCCTCTTCCGCCGTGCCCCATCCCCCCCTCCCGCCTCGCCGCTCCCTCCTCTCCCTCCCCCACCGCTCCTCTCTCACTCCCCCCCCCCTCAGTCCCCCCCCCCTTCCCGTCCAATTCTGCCTCGCTCCTGCATGCCCGAGTACGACGAGACGACTGACTCTTCGGGGCTCACCCCTCCTCGCCCCTCCGCATTCCGCCCTCTCCTTCCCCTCCTGCGTCAGACCCCCCCCTCCTCCCCCGTCCACTTCTGCCTCGTTCCTGGATGCCCGAGTACGACGAGACGACTGACTCTCTGGTGCTCACCCTCGCGGGCCCCTTGCTTCGCGGAGACCGGGGCGGTGGTGAGGCGCAGTGTCGCCGCCACCCTGGTCCGCGGTTTCGACATGGGTGGCTTCAACTCCACCCACTTCGCTTGTGAGGCTGAGTCTGGACATCTAGCCACATCGGCCTGGGATATATTTTCATCCGGCCCATTAAGAAGGTCGTCGCTTCCCTGGTCGAACGCTCGTTTGCGTTGCATGCTGCGATCGCTACTTCACTCGGCTGCAGCACCGCCCTTGCGTCTCTGGGCCAGGCTCGCTGGCCGGCAGGATCGACGGTGCGACCACAGACCCCTGGATGGGGGGGATTTTTCGGCGGGAAAGTTTTTCGGGGCCCACAGAAAGGTCGTTCAGTTGAAAGCCAGATTGGCCCACCTGCGCGGGCGCGCCAAGCGCCAGGGAACGATGAGCAGTGCTTTCGGTCGCGCGCCAGGATTCTCGCCTTGCGCTCACGTGCTGGGGGCGGCGAAACGGGGCCCCGTACCCCCAGACGCCCAGGGCTGGCGAGCTTCTAGCTGGGGCAATGTCCAGCAACATGGCCAGACACCCCCTCCTCCTCCTCCTCCTCCTCCTCCTCCTCCTTCTCCTCCTCCTCCTCCTCCTTCTCCTCCTCCTCCTCCTAGTGTCCCTCAATTGCGATCCTGTTCGTGGCGAGCAACACGGCCAGACATCCGCCTGTTGACTGCCTGAACGCGGTCAATCATTCAAGGCCGCCTGTCCCCGAACGCTCTGCAGGTGACAGGCCGTACCCAAGGACCCCCATGGTGGGCAACGCTCGCGGCCACTCCCTCATACAGTCGGGGCGCTGAAGAAGGAACCCTTTTTGTGGGGGAGGGGCTCGGTGTTCCTTGATTGTTGCAAAGTTTGCCTCTGTTTTCCTGAGGCTTTCCATGAGAAATCGAGATTGAACTTATGAGAAAAAGGGGCCTCGTTCCTTATTTGGGGTTCCTTAGGTCAACGCCTCGACTGTATCCTCTTTTTCTTCTTCATCTTCTTCTCCACAGGGCGCCGTCAAGGCAGCTGATGGCAAAGGACGTTCTGGAGGAGGGGACTGGCGAGCATGGCGAGCAGGAGCGCGCTCGCAGGACGTGCAACAACGATGCAGGCCTTGCCACCGCGCGCGCCTTCCAGGTGCGTCCCTCGAGCATTCCCCAATCAGTGCCTGCACTGGAGGGGTCCAAGTGGAAATCGAAAAACTTGGCGAAAGTGTCCCGCCGATTTTGTTGGCCGGCTGGGTTCCTGGTTATTGGTTCCGGGTCGATTTCGGTGGGTTCTGGGTTCCTGGGTTCCTGGCCGATCTCCTTATCGATCAAACCATCCACTGATTGGGGTTTCTCTCTGGTGTCACATTTTCTTTGAAGGTGTGGACGCCACGTTGAAAATTCGGCATTGCTCGTAGAGTGGCCCAGGACTGCGTTGGCGGGTGTGGCTCGGCATCCCTCTGTCACTAAACTCCCCCGCGACAAGCGTACGCCTCACGATTGAGCTGATTGGTTTCGGGTCTGGCGTTGCCGTGTTTGTGTTTTTGGCTGCCGTCGACCCGACGAAATTCCCTCGGCGATGGGGTTCGGGTTCGGCTCTGTCATAGGGTGCTGGCTTCTTCTTGTGCCGAAGGCAGCCACCCTTGTGCTTGCATCCGGTGGAGGTGCCACAGCACGGGTGCGAGAGCGGCTGGCTCAGGCAAAGTGCGCGGTCCGCTTCAGCCGCAATGCTGAGTGCCATGGTCGAGACCTTTGCAACGGCCCTCCGAAGGCCAGGGGTGTGTGGTGAATGCCGGATCTGCGCGCGCGGGCTTTACGATTCATGAGTTGGGTATGATGTGAGGCTCCTGTGCCCTTTCTCCCCATCCCCCTCCCCCTCCTTCTTCTCCTCGAGTTGTACGGCAAGAACGGGATCCCCAACGCGATGGCCAGGATGTCGTTGGCCACCCCGCGTCCACCACATGACGAAGGACGACCACATCCCACTCTCCTGCAGCAAGCGACGCGCCGCCGTTGGTACCGCCCACCGCGCCTTTAGGTCAGCGCCTGACCTTTCGGGCGGCGCGGGGCCGCGCCACGGCTAGTAACAGACGAACGTCCCATCGGCAACGTTCGCTCCTTTTCCTCCTCCTCATCCTCATCCTCATCCTCCTCGTCCTGCTCCTCCTCATCCTCCTCCTCTCCCTCCTCCTCTTCTTTCTCTTCCTCCTCCTCCTCCTCCTGCTCCGGTTCCTCCTCCTGCTCCTCTTCCTCCTCATCCTCCCTTCTCCTCCTCCTCCATTCCTTCTCCTAAGAAATAAGTTCTCCCCGTCGCACCCCGACGCCAGTTTTTAGGGCGGTCCGGGCGTTTCGCCTGAGACTTCTTCACCATGTATGACCTTGAGGCTTAAACGTTGACAGCAGCTTCACAAGTTGAGGGCGGGTGGTTTTCAAAATCAGGCTCTCGCCTTCCCGCCGCGCACATTCGTTTTCAACATGTGCAAGAGCTTCACGGATTGAGGGTGGGTGGTTTTCAAAATCTGGCTCTCGCATTCCCGCCGCGCACATTCGTCTTCAAAGTTTGTAAGAGCTTCACGGATTGAGGGCGGGTGGTTTTCAAAATCAGGTTCTCGCCTTTGGCGCCGCGCACATTCGTTTCCAAATGTGCAAGAGAGCTTCGCGGATTGATTGCGTGTACAAAATGTGATTCTCGCCTTTCCGCCGCGCACATTTTTTCAAAATTTACAAGAGCGTCACTGATTGAGGGCGGGTGGTTTTCAAAATCTGGTTCTCGCCGTAGCGCCGCGCACACTTTTATCAAACAATAACAAGAGTTTTACGTATTCCCGTGAACGACGTACCAGACATGGTGTTTTGGAAGGATTCACGATTATGAGGGCATAATCGTTACGATGATTCGCAGTGTTGAAGTCCTAGGAATGGCGCTCTGTCATGGTTCAGGATCGTCAAGACGCAACAGTCAGGTTTATCCGTGGCGCTGGGATACCGAGAACAATGTTTTGGCATGTTTCAGGGTCTTCAAACGGTTGTATTCCAACGAGGCAGGTCCCTCTGTGGAAGTGAACCGTTGTAGGGGCCCATCAAGAGGGATCTTGGGGGGAGGGCTTCTTCGAACATCGTTGGTGACTCTTGGGTTTCCACTGGTCCTCATCCTCCTCTTCCTCTCCTCCTCCTCCTCCGCCTCGTGTCCTTCAATTGCAGACATATTCGTGGCGGCCGCCCAGTCGCGCCAGGCCCCCAGCGGCTCTCCCGTGGGCAGCTGGTGTCCGCCTGGGCCTTTGAGGTGGCGTTTGCCCTCGTGCGCGCCGCCCACCCGGCCTCACAACGGCCCGTCGCGGTCGATGGAGTTCGCCCCGTTTGGCTCCAGCCCCACGCTTGTCCTGGCAGGGTGTGGGAGCCCTTTTCTCCGAGGGGGGGGGGGGGAACCTGTGCGGGTGCCTTCCCCTCCCTCCTCGTCAAGAAGCGTGCAGGGTTCTCCCCGTGCGCGCTCGACAGCAGCATCCTCGGCGGTTGCTGCTGGTTTGCACCTGCGGCTGCGAGGGCAAGGCGGCGCTACGACGACGGTGAATCCGTTCTGGGGCCTTCCAGAACGCCTACAGAGCGTTCCGCAATGCGCTGAGAAGGCCGCGGCGCTCGAGACATCTTCCAGAGATGCTCGACTGATCCTCACCCGATGTGATCCTCGTCTTGGCTTCGCCTCCGAGGGCGTAGAGCTCAAACGCCCCTCTTCCCTATCACCTCCAACCACGATACGCTCTTGGCCCTCCGCCTTCCCCTTCCCTTCTGGCCGCATCCACCGCCGTGCCCCCCCACTACTCCCCACCTTCCGACTCCTCCCCGCCCCTCTCTGCCCTCACCCCTCCATCCTAGAGAGATGAGGAGGAGGAGGAGGAGGAGGAGGAGGAGGAGGAGCAGATGGAGGAGGAGGAGGAGGAGGAGGAGCAGATGGAGGACGATGACGAGGATGAGGACGATGAAGACTCCCTCTCTCTCTTTCTTGTTTTTCTCTCTCTCTCTCTCTTTCTCTCCGCGCCCGCTCCCCGACCCGCTCTTCCCTGATTGTGCACTATTTTCGTTCCCCCTCGTCGCTCTGCCCTCGCCCCATTCATTCTCCCTGCCCCCACTCCCTCTTCTCCTCCTTGCCAGCCGTTCTTTCTTGCCTTTTTGCCCCTCCCATTCTTGGAGATAAGGTGTTACTGCGGCCCGTTGGTTGTTACTGCGGCCCGGTGGGTGTTAGTATGGCCAGGGGT
>CAUYUJ010005144.1:15000-32500 GCA_963575745.1 Prorocentrum cordatum | reverse complement strand
GACGACGACGATGAAGACGCAGAGGAGGACGAGGAGGGAGAGGAAGTGGAGAAGCCAGGAGGGGCGGAAGAGGCGGAGGAGGCAGGAGACCAGACCAGGGAGGGCGGAGGCGGCGAGCCCCACCCCAGGGCTCGTGGCCGTCGGACCACCTGCCCGTCGCCGTGGACATCGCCTTCGCGCCCGCCAGTCCGCCGCCGGCGCACAGCCAGCCGGCCGCCACCGGCCGCCCGCCACCAGCCTTCCAGTAGCCCGCAGGCAGCTTGAGGCCCGCCAGCAGCCAGCAGCGCCGGCCTTCGGCGCTGGCCGGCGCAAGCGGCGCCCCGCCCGCGGTGGGCTCTTGAGAGTCGCCCCGTTTCCTCGCTTCTCCCTCTCATTCCTGTCGCTGCCGCTCCTGCTCGTCCTCCCCCTTCCTCTGCTCCTGAGTCTTCCCTTTCCTCCTCCTCCTCCTCCTCCTCCTCCAGCCTCCCTGGCCCGAGGAAGGACCGTCCCAGGAGGCACGCCAGACACCCAACACAGTTTCGTGTACGGGTACCATAGCGGAGGTTCTCGCCCGCCTTGCCTGGCGGGGGTTGATGTTCTGCTCTCATGACGTCCCTTCGTATCTTCGGCTTTAATCCTCTTCATGCAGCGCGAAACCGAATGGAGGATATTATGCAGGAGACGAGGAATTTTGATTTGGTATTGCTGGGGGGAACACGACAGCGTACACACTCGGGGAATCCAGTTATGACGACGAGGATTGCGGGGAGGTGGGTATTGGAAGCGCCGACGTCGACGGCCCAACACGCAAACAGCTCGTGTGGATGTGCGATTGGGTTGGGACCTGCGGTGGAGCAGAATAGTATTGTGCAGACTTGGCCTTCCCCGCCCACGGCCCCCGGGAGGGCCTTGGGAGTACGGGTTAAATACAGCAATGTCGATGTGTGTGCGCTTGTGGTGTACTACCCGCCCCAACCCCAGAAGAGGGCTCAACGGGCTCACTACTTCAAAACGGTCGACATCCTCACGAAGTGGTTGTCGGATGTGCTCTCGGAGTTACCTGTGCGTTGTATGCCGGTGGTGTATAGCGACCTCAATGACGGCATGGGGTTATGGCACGACGGTCAGGCGTGGGTTACACGGGACACTTCAGTAGTAGGGACTCCCAGTCGAGAACGGCTACCTCAGGGGGCAGGGGCACGGATCTACCAATTGTTGGAGACACAATTTCTGTGTGCTGCGAATACTTTCCGAGGCACGGGCCCTGAGCCCACTTTCTTCGGGATGACGGGGAGTTCTCGTATCGACTATGTGTTTGTGCCGCAGGGGTTTAGCAGTCAGATATGTGTGTGCCGCCCGCACGATCGCCTGGGCGCCCGTTTACAAGCCCTGGGGGGTTGCCCCCCCAAGGACCACTTGCCCATTGTGTGTGTGCTGCGTTATGACAAGCATGGGGCTTACCACGAGGCACGGCAGACTGGCAGGGGAGAACGGTGGAACCAGGATGCTATGATGCAGGCGGTGCGTGAAGGGAAAAACCGTGACGTTTTTTTGGAACAGGTCAACAGGGAATTGGAAGGCTCAACCCACTTACCCTGGATGCGGGATCAGGCCTCGGCAGATGAGATATTTGAGCATTTGGAGCGGGCCATTGTGAGGGCGGGGCAGGCTCGTTTTGGAATGAAGTCGGACTGGAGACATCACCACGCCATTTCGAGCAGAGGTCAGGTGGTTGACCGGGCCGCCCCTGTCTTTACCCCTGCTCCAACGGGGCCCGATCCTGGGGCCAATTTACTACAGGAGCCAGCCTCCGCGTCAGCACGTAGGAGATCGCTTTTGGCACGACGGGCCGACCTCCGAGGGGACAAGTTGGGGGCTTCGCGAGAGGAGGTGGCCGCCCTCGATACTGAACTCAAGCAGTTATCCCACGAGCTGTTTCTGTTACGCCGGTCACAGAAGAGGGAACGACGTGCTACCTTGCTGCAGGAAGCTAGAGAGCGATGGGGGTGTGGGTATGTCTCTGAGGGCATGAAGTTAGCCAGGCGCGCGGCCAGTTGCAGATACGGAGCGAAGAAGAGGGACGGACGCCTGGTTAGAGGCATGCTCCCAAGCCGGGCCGAATGGCTCGGGCTGTGGTCGCTCTCGGGACCTGATGGAGGGATGCAGGTGCAGGAGTGTGAGTGGGATGAGTGGAGGAGCAGCAGAGAGGACATGGGGGGCGGCTATGGTGTGACGGAGTCGGAGGAGACGAAGGAGGTGGCTAAGGAGGACTTGCGTGCGATACGACGATACGTGCGACGAGCGCCGAAGCGACGAGCAGTTCCCGTCGGCACGGCTCCTTTGGAATTGTGGCAACAACTATTATGGCCAAACTACAGGGTACGACAACGCAGGGGGGTGGGTAACACGGGACAGACGCCTAGGACACCATTTTTTTGGTTCCTAATTGAGCTGGGCTTGTACAAAATCCGTGAGCATCGAGAAATCCCGCTTTACTGGAATAAGTCACGGGGGGTAGGCCTGCACAAATCACATGTGCGAGGGCCACGGGGCAAGAGAGTGATCCACGTCCTTCCGACGCTGGGCAAGGCTTTCTTTGCGACCAAATTACAAGCGACACCGACGGCCCAAGACCATGGTTTTGTAAGAGAGGGGAGGAGGGAGGACGCCATATTCACAGCACAAGTGACGAGTTGGAGACTACGACGGATGGGCCGTACCCACTGCATGTCACTAAAAGACCTCAGCAATGCCTTCTCGAGTTCCTTATGGACGGAGCTGGATACGACAGTATCTTTGTGTGCCTCCCCATACGATGCCGACTTGTGCAGACAACGGTACAGGAATGCGATCATCGAGTTGGAATCGTGCGACGGCCCGTTCTGCGTACGTCCTAGGTGCGGAGGTGTGATGGGGGACCCGTTCACCGTGCAGGGTTTCCTGGGAACTTTCGGACGGGCCACAACAGCATGGGGACACCACGTTTTTACGCACGACCGTTCGGCCAAGGTTTTAATATCGAGCTGGCAACAACTATCAGTTGACCTAAGTCTACTCAAATACGCGGACGATCTAAACAAGTTTGTGGTGGCCGATCCTGGGAACACGGTTTCAGACTTCCTACATAAACTAAGTTGGGTCGACGAGACGCTAGACGACTTCTTGGGGATGTACGGCTACGGTCAAAACGCTGATAAACAAGAATTGCTTTTCTACTTTGCGAGTCAGTCTAGGCCTGCGAAGACGATCCTGAGAGAGCGGTCCGCCCAGGGGTCCCTGCCATGTCGGGGCAAGGTACGAGAGTGTGCACGATACCTGGGCCCCTTTATTAATATGTTGTCTACAGGACACCACGAGATCCCTCGGAGGTGCGATGCGGCTCGGCAGGCTTTCTTTCGCTTGGGAGGGGTGTGGTCGGTGGGCCTGCCATATAAGTGGCGGAGGGAGCTCCTGCAGGGCCTCGTGGGCAACGCTCTCTTAAGTGGGCTTGAACCTTTCGTGTTGACGTCGCCGGATTATAGCAAGCTGGACGGCTGTTTGGCGGCCCTCTGCAGGACGGCGATGCTAGGGGACGCGTGCGCCGAAACGTCGACCGGACACAGGGTGAGTATGACCACTCCTGAGGTCTTGCGTTACTGGCGATTCTCGGGCAGTCGTGTTGACCTTCGTATTAGGAGGCTTAAGTGGTATCAGTCTTGGGCACGCAATCCGACGGGGCATGTACAACCTTTGCGTGCACTCTTCGGGGTACTGAGGGGCGAACACGAGTCGACTGTACCGCAGCTTGTGAGGGGGAGGCCGTCGATTTCGGCTTCACCTTGGCTTCGCCAGATGGAAGCGGACTTGTGGGCTGCGGCCCCGATCATGGATTCTTGCAGCCTGGATGAGATTTTGGAGGACTTTACTATTTTTGCGGATGTGGAGCGGTCTTCAGAATTCACGGCCTTGGATTTTGGGAGGTTGCGCGCAGCGTTGAATGCTGTGCAGATCCCGCCGCCGACGTGGGAACAGGAGGGTGCATCGGAACGGAATTCGAGCAGAGGTCAGGTTGTGGACTGCGCCGCTCCCGTCTTTACCACTGCTTCAAGTGGGCCCGATGCTGGAGGGCTGCATGCGCCGACGGATGGGATGGGCGAGGAAGGGCCTTTTCGATGCGAAGTGCGGACTGACGAGGGGGAGCTATGTGGGGCTTGTTTCTCTACCCAGACCTCTCTCCTCAAACATATAACCCAACAACACCACCTCCACAATCTTGCGCATGTGCTGACACCGACGAATATCTGCATCGGGCGCCGACAGGTTTTCAAGACTCGCATCACGGCCGCGCGTCACTTGCAGGCGGCGATTCGGAGAGGGAGATGCGACAGAGGAGCCTTGGGGGCCACGCCGCGGAGCAATGAGACCCTCAGAGAGCCCAAGTCCCTGAAGTGCCCGCTGTGTGGACATGGAGCGGGGGATCTCCCAGCCCACTGTAGCCATCTCCTCAGCCATCTACCGTCGACGTTGCAGCAAGCGCCGGCGGCGCATCTTACGCGAGCATTTGGAACAGATGCCGCTGGAGATGCCGTCGTGGTCCAGCCTTCCGACACCGGGGACAGGCGGCAACGCGGCGGCGGGCGCGGCCGGGGGCGCCGCTGCCAAGCGGGGCAAGAAAGGCGAGAAGGACGACCTGATGAAGTTGGTGACGGCCATTGGGCGCTTGGTGCTGGCACAGGCTCGCGCGGTGGCCGACTTGGCGGCGGTGGTCTACGTGACCTTCATGATGCCCCTCTCGCGGGGGCTCCCCGCGGCCATGCAGGCGGCAGGCAAGAAATACGAGGAGGGCAGCAAGGCCACGAAGGAGTCCGGCGCCTCGCAGGAGCACTTCAAGAAGCGAGGCCCTCCGCACATTCACGTGTTCCTGGCGGCCTTCCAGTACGTGGCGGAGCGCACGGCGGCAGAGGGCCAAGACGGAGAGAGGACCAACGCGCTCGAGGCCAAGCAGGTGTGGGAGAACACGATCGTTTCGAGCGAGATGGAGACCATCGCGGAAGCGGTGCTCTACTTCAGGCTGAAGCCGCTCCGCAAGGAGGAGGGCGTGGAGCAGCAGTGCCTGGTCATCACGAACTTCAACAAGGACACGAAGCTGGCACTGGCGTGCCGTCCATACATCATGAATGTGCTCCAGTACGAGGGCGCGACGGCAGTGCATGGATCAGCTCCCAGGGGCCCGCTCGAGCGCGAGATTGCGAAGGTGGTGAACAATGCGAAGTAGCTCATCCCGCCCTAGCGCCTCGCGTGGGAGGCACGGATAGGAGACGGGGGCAATTTTTTAGCAGCTCTCAAAGACTAGCGGAGCTGGAGGCTAGAGGCAGCATCAGTGCCGAGACCGCGGCAAGGGCTCGCTCGGGAGCCGTGCTGGTGAGCAGCTATGCTGACGATGCCCTTCCTGCCCATCCGCTGGTGTTTCTACCAGGCTACGGCCGCGGCGCGCCAGGCAGACGCGGTGGGCGCGGACGTCGTGGTGGTGGGCGTGGCTCTCGTGCCTGAGTGGGCGCCTTCCGCAGGGTTGCGTGCCTTAGGGGGGTTGCCCGCGGGCCTGTGCCCCAAAGGGGAGCGCAGGCAGGGTTCACAGAGCTATTTTTTTCCTCCGCGTTGGGGTTGGAGTGCCCCGTCTCAGAATCCAGCTGCACGCGATGATGGCACGAGGCGATTGCTTAGTTGCTCAGTCAAGGCAGGACACTGGTGGATTCCTCGAGGTTCGCTCGCTCGCTCGCTCCTCCTCCTCCTCCTCCTCCTCCTCCTTCTCCTCGTCCTCATCGTCATCCTCATGCTCCTTCCGTCGTCCTTTTGGATCAAGATGCTAGAGGTGCGCCCTTCTCGCATGGATACCGCTGGTCCGCGGCAAGTGATTTGCAGTCTCTTGTCGCCCTCACGGCAGTGCAGGCTGCGTTGTCCATTCGCTCACTGTACGCTACCCAGTGCTGTGTGTACACCATTGCGGGCTACTACATCATTCCGGTAGTCTCTGTTGTTTTTGACATCGTGCCGTGGGTCCTTGAGACCTTTTCGCCGCCAGCATACCGGACTTTGTTTCCCGCCGCAAGAAGAAAGCTGGCGCTCGTAAAGAACAAGGACTTGCCTTCCGCGAGACGTCCAGCAAGACTGTGCTGGTCCTGCTGATGGTGACGATGGTCGCTCAAGGTCTGATCGTGTTACTGTAAGCACAGATGGCGATGACCAGGACGACTTGCACGACAACCACGTCAAGGAGCTTGTCAGGGCCCACATCCGAGAGACGCTGGGTAAGTTCAAGGAGGAGGGCGAGGATAAGTGTACCATCTCTGCCACAGAAGTCGCCACCGCCGGCGTCGCGCCCATCACCTTCGGCATCAAGCAGCTCGACGATACCATCACGAACGTCCCAGCTGACGCAGCCGCCGCAGTTTCGGCCAGCATTCGTCTTGAGCTCGAAGACATCGAGAAACGCCTGCAGAAACAGATGGGCGACTTCGGACGCCGTCTTGAGGGACATTCGTCTACATTGCAGCGATACGATGATGTTCTTGTCGAGCTCCAGAACCAGATGCAAAAGATTAGGAAGGAGCTGGGTATTTCGCATTCCGTGCCTCCTCCGAAGCCGGCCGGCCGCACTTTCAAGCGCGACATCGACACCAAAGTGCTCAAGGTCACCGCCTCCGTGCGTGCGCAGATGGAGATGGCTGCGCAATTGTTGAACGCCTGGCTCAAAAGTGCAGACGTCGATTCAAAGTCGAGTCGGCCGAACCCGATGCAAGAACGTTTCATTGTGCAGCTGTCAGGTCCCGTGGCAATGGTTTCATGGCGCATGCAGCAGGCGCTTGGTGCCTTCAAAACGAAACATGGCTGGACGATTACACCTTGGGCGATGCTTAAGAAAACTTAAGTTTTCGGCCAGAGTCTCGATTACTCTTAACGTTTCAATGTAAATCTTAAGATTTTAATGGAAATGTTGGGTTTTTATTCAAATTCTGAGACTATGAATTTCTTAACCCATGATTTCTAAAGCATTTCGCAAGGTGTATTCCTGTTCCCTCAGTCGGTGGACCAACCACCCAGCTCCACGTCGGGCCCGACAGATCTCCGTTTCAGATTCGCGTGGAGATCCAGGGCGCGAAATGCGTCGGCAAGCTGCACAGCGTCTTCAGCGAGCGGAAGTTCTTCTTCGACAGGGGCATCGGCTGGCTAGCAGAGAGCTGGACTCCAGTGGTTCGGTTTTCGTCGAGCCAACAGTTGCCCGCGGGAGCGACACAGGCTGACCGAGCTGCAGATATCGCACCAATAGGCCACCCATAATGATGGGTCCGTCATCTCCCCTACCGCGCAACCTGAATGGTTTCCTTTATTTCCCAACCATCCTGTGGTGTTGGGTCCTCGTTTTGAAGAGACGGTGTCCCGCGTTCTCCTCCTTCCTCCTCCTCCTCCTCCTCCTCCTCCTCCTCCTCCTCCTCCTCCTCCTCCTCCTCCTCCCTCCTCCCTCCTCCTCCTCCTCCTCCTCCTCCTCCTCCTCCTCCTCCTCCTCCTCCTCCTCCTCCTCCCTCCTCCCCCTCCTTGCCTTTGCTCTCCGCATGTCTCTGGTTCGGCACACCCTCACACGCTTCGTGGCTCCGTTGGGGGTTCCACCGAAGGTCCCAGTGGCGCAGCCCGCATGGCGGCGCCGCCCCATTTTGGCGCACCCCTCACACGTTTCGTGGCCCCATAGGGAGCTCCATCTAAGCTCCCAGTGGCGCAGTCCGCATGGCGGCGCCGCCCCATGTTGGCACACCCCTCACACGCTTCGTGGCCCCATAGTGAGCTCCATCTAGGGTCCCAGTGGCCCAGCCCGCATGACGGCGCCGCCCCATGTTGGCACACCCCTCACACGTGTTGTGGCCCCATAGGGAGCTCCACTTAGGGTCCCAGTGGCGCAGCCCGCATGGCGCCGCCGCTCCATTTTGGCACACCCCTTACACGCTTTGTGGCCCCATAGGGAGCTTCACCTAAGGTCCCAGTGGCGCAGCCCGCGTGGCGTCGCCGCTCCATTTTGACACACCCCTCACACGCTTCGTGGCCCCATAGGGAGCTCCGCCTAAGGTCCCAGTGGCGCAGCCCGCATGGCGGCGCCGCGCCATTTTGGCACACCCCTCTCTCGTTGTGTGGCCCCATAGTGCGCTCCATCTAGGGTCCCAGTGGCCCAGCCCGCATGGCAGCGCCGCGCCATTTTGGCACACCCCTCACACGTTTCGTGGCCCCATAGGGAGCTCCACCTAAGGTCCCAGTGGCGCAGCCCGCATGGCGGCGCCGCCCCATTTTGGCACACCCCTCACACGCTTCGTGGCCCCATAGGGAGCTCCATCTAGGGTCCCAGTGGCGCAGCCCGCATGGCGGCGCTGCCCCATTCTGGCACACCCTTACACGTGATGTGCCCCCATAGTGAGCTCCATCTAAGGTCCCAGTGGCGCAGCCCCATTTTGATACACCCCTCACACGCTTCGTGGCCCCATAGGGAGCTCCACCTAAGGTCTCCGTGGCGGAACTCGCATGGCGGCCCAGTGGCGGAGTTCGCATGGCGGCAATTTTCGGTTTCTGAAGGTTTGTCGTATTCGACGTGTTGAGGCCGCGCATCCCGGGCGGGAGCCAGCCTGCTCGCTCGCTCTGCTCCGCGCAGCGGACGACCCACGCGCGTTGCCGGAGCCCCTTCGGGGCGACCAGCGCGCGTCGCGGGGGTCGTGCGGCGCCGCGCCCGCAGCCTTGGACGCGGGCGTGCACGGGCAAAGAGGGAAAAGAAGAACGGGAAGGAAGCGGGCGCGATCCTCGTGAGAGGCGCGCCGACATGGGCGTCGACATTTCTGCACGTAGACTCACGCGCGCGCAGACTCATCCACAATCAGACTCACGCGCTCTCAGTCTCTCGCACACAGACCTAACGTCTTCGCTCGCGTTGTGTGCCCCGCCACGCATGCCGGCACGCCCCTCACACGGTTCGTGTCCCCATAGGGAGCGCGGGCGAAGATTATATTTATACTTGCGGTATTCACAGTTGCATATGGTTGGGTCCTTCGCCAGGTTAATTTTTGGAATTACTGCACAACGCGATGCAGTATATAGGCGAGGCGCCGAAGTACGAGGGTTGCAGCAACACCATGCCCAATACCCTGCAGGAGGGTAGCTAGAAGGGCAAGTTCGAGTGTGGTAACAAGGAGAAGGACTACGGTAACCTGAAGAGTTTCGAGAATGCGGTGCAGGACACCCGCGGCAGGGAGTACGAAGGCAAGCAGGAGGAGCTGGATAGCACCGCCAACACTTTCGAGAAGGCAGTGCAGGACACCCACAACAGGGAGCACGAGGACAAGCCCGATCCGTTTGGGAAGGCGGACGATTCGTCGGAAAAGGAGGCCCCGTTGGAGAAGGCGGGCTCCGAGGGGAAGTCAGACGAAGCGCCGGAGAGGGTGGACTCGTCGGAACAAGCGGGCACGATGGAGAAGGCAGACGGGCCGAAGTTACCCCGTTGGTCCGACGACCTGGAGGAGCAGTGCATGTTCATCCTGCCGCAGGCCCCCTCCTTCCCACCGCTGCTGTACGCCGAGAGGGTCACACACGTCGAGAAGAGCGTCGACACGCTGAAGGCCCCGAGCCAGGCGTCCGAAGAGCACTCGGGGGTGCCGCAGACGGAGCACGATGGGAAAGATCGGGCTCCGACCATCTTGGCGCGGAGTGCTCTCGGGAATGCGTCGCCCAGGAGCGCACGGAGTACTTCCAGGTAGCGCTCAACCAGGAGGAGTGCCTCATGGCAGTGTTCGATAATGTCGATGGCCTGGGCAACAAGCAGAAGAAGTTCAAGAAGAGCGTCCAGGAGACCAATCGCCTCCTGGAGAGCCTCCGCCGCGCGAAGGTGGTCATGCAGTAGGGCTTGCGTGGTTCGAGCTGCACTGTGGAGCTCTGATGAGGCCAGCAATCCGGTCAAGCATGCGTTAGACTTGATCCCGCAGTTCGCGGTGCTCGTTGGCCAGGCGGGCTTTCTCAGAGGGCGAGCCCCCTTCAACAGCCCTCCGGCCACGATATAGGGTACGTGGCGCTCGTGCTGTTCGGGCTCACGCTCGTCGGCAAGGGCACGGCCGGGGGGTCCAGACACCTCAGGTGGTGCCTGGACCCCGCGGTTCGCGCGCAGAGGACAGCGTCCGCAATCAAAGAAGGCAAAGAGCCTCCTCCTCCTCCTCCTCCTCCTCCTCCTCCTCCTCCTCCTCCTCCAACTCCTCATTCGTCACTCTCCACTCCTCACTCCTCACTCTTCCTCCTTCCCCTCCTACTCCTCCTCCCCCCCTCCTCCTCCTCGTCGTCCTCCTCCTCATCATCGTCCTCCTTTTTCCGCATCGTCCTCACTCCTCACTACTCACTTTCCTCACCCCCGTCACCCTCCTCACCCTCTTCCATGTCCTTCTCCTTTACCCTCACCCTCCTCCCTCATCCTTCCTCCTCACGCTTCATTATGTCCGCAGTTCTGGTCAAGGCCTGGCGGCCTCGTCTGGTGCTCTTCCTGCTCCTTCTCCTTCTCCTCCTCCTGCTCCTCCTCTCCCTCCTCGTCCTCCTGGGCACAACCTGGGGCGCTACAGAGTCTATAGCACCTCAGCCTTCAGAATACAACGTGGCTAGTTGCTCTTTTTCTAAGTTGGTGTAGGTCTTTGTCGTATGTGTTTATTATGCTCCTTCTTGAGGGTGGCCTCGGAAATCTTGGTGCATGCTGCGTAGTCATCCTTTTGTCGTCTTATGTATTGTAGTTTTTTTTTCTGCGGGAGGTTCCTGATCTAGCATATTTCTCCTGATGATGCTGTTGTTGATGTTGTTGTTGAACTCTCATCACTTATTGTTGATCCCCCACATCCGATGACGATTGTGTTTTTCAATTGAAGTGCTTCCTCCGGGGATCGCTCCTTGTTTTTTATTAGGGAAAGTCACGGGGCTCAAATTGCGTTGTTGGCCCCCAGATTACAGCAACACCGGCTCCCGCTAGAGACTTCCTCACAATTTAGCCAGGACCCCCGCTCCCGCCTGCGACTTCCTCGCGTTTTACTCTGGAATCGCGCTCTCGCTTGGGACTTTCTTCCACTTTACTATGGGATCGCCCTCTCGGCGTTCTGGAGTCGCGCTCTCGCTGGAGACTCGCTTGCAGTTTACTAAAGAATCGCGCTCTTGCGTTGGAATTCCCGCGATTTATTCAAGCGACGCGCACCCGACACTCAGGCACCCAGGGACTTAGGAATCGGGACCTCGCTGCCCTTCGTGGCCCCGTAGCAGCCCTTCGTGGCCCCTTCGCTGCCCTTCGTGAGGAGGAGGAGGAGGAGGAGGAGGAGGAGGAGGAGGAGGAGGAACAGGAGGATGAGGAGGAAAGGAGGAGAAAGAGGAGGAAAGAGGAGAGGAGGAGGAGGAGGAGGAGGAGGAGGAGTAGGAGAAGGGGGAGGGGGGAGAGGAGGAGGAGGGGAGGAGGAGGAGGAGGAGGAGGGAATGATGATGATGATGATGATGATGATGATGATGATGATGATGATGATGATGATGATGATGATGATGATGATGATGATGATGATGATGATGATGATGATGATGATGATGATGATGATGATGATGATGATGATGATGATGATGATGATGATGATGATGATGATGATGATGATGATGATGATGATGATGATGTGATGATGATGATGATGATGATGATGATGATGATGATGATGATGATGATGATGATGATGATGATGATGATGATGATGATGATGATGATGATGATGATGATGATGATGATGATGATGATGATGATGATGATGATGATGATGATGATGATGATGATGATGATGATGATGATGATGATGATGATGATGATGATGATGATGATGATGATGATGACGAGGATGAGGAGGAGGATGAGGAGGAGGAGGAGGGTGGGAGAAGGGGGAGGAGGAGGAGGAGGGAGGAGGAGAGGAGGAGGAGGAGGAGGAGGAGGAGGAGGAGGAGGAGGAGGAGGAAGAGGAGGAGGAGGAAGAGGAGGAGGAGGAAGAGGAGGAGGAGGAGGAGGAAGAGGAGGAGGAGGAGCAGAAGAAGAAGGATAAGTAGGATATACAGGACTCACCCCTCCTGCCTCTACGTTGTAGACGGGGCCTGCCGTGGCCCAGGGGCCCTCACCCCACAGGCCTTCCCGCGGTCGGGTGCTGGCCCTTCCACAGACGACTCGACCTGCCCTGTGCAGTGGCCGGCGGCCCTTACAATCGCGCCTTCAGAGATCCTGCCAACGTTGCTCAGCGTAGCAGGCACACACTTTTTTACCATCCATAGGGAGCCCAACGGCGAGAACGGGTGACAACAGAGCGCGGAGACGCCGGAAGAGGAGGAAGAGGAGGAGGAGGAGGAGGAGGAGGAGGAGGAGGAGGACCGAGGAGGCACAGCAGCGCGCCCCGGCGAGCGCGTGGACTGGCAGCCGCCTAGGGCGACGGCCCCGCGCAACTAATTACAACTAATTAGTCTGGCGCGCCCGGGCGCTCCAGCAGGCGCCGTCGCACAGCCGCCCGCCACGCCGCCTCGCGGCCCCCGGCCCGCGGGGCATCCAGGAGCAGCAGGCCGGCCGCCCGCGGGGGCAGGTGCGGCGCCCATCCGCTGCACGGGCGGCCCGCGAGGCGCTCCCAGCGCGGGGCCCAGCACCCGCACGCCATGCAGGCCACCCAAGCGGGCCCTTGGGAGGCGACGTGCCCCCGCCAGGCGCTGCCGGCGAAAAGCACCCTCGCCGCGGCGGCCGCCCCTGGGCCCGGCGCCGCGCGCGCTGGCCACCACCGCGCCCGCCTGCGGGGCCGCCGCGGCCACCACCGCAGCGTCGTCCGCCACGCGGGGCACGCGGCGGCGACGATGCCCCGCCTGCGTCCAGCGCCGCCGCACACGCGGGCCTCCAGGGCGGTGCCCGTGGTTAGCCTTGAGCGCCGCGAGCTCCACCGCGGCAAGCACACGCTGTACGGCAGTGAGCGCGACCAGCTGCCGCTCGCGCTCCTGACGCAGCGCCGGCGGAGGCAGCCGGGCCTCGGCAGCCACCCCCGCGAGGCGGTCCGCCGCGGCGTTGCCGGAGCGGTCGTCAGGCGACACGCCCCGTTCCTGCGCCTCCGCGGCGTCAAGGTGCCCCTTGACCCATCTCGCGGCCAGCGCGCCGCTGCGGCAGTGAGGAACGATCAACTCCCACAGGTCAGCGTGGGCCCAGTCCTCGGGGGACGCCCCTGCCCTGATCGCCGCAACGCCGTTGCTGACGAATCGGGAGTCGGTCACTACCTCGACGGCCCCGCCTGCCAGGCTGACGTAGCAGGCACACACACACACACACACTCAACAAAGCGCATAGCCTGGTCGGATCACGAGTTGGAGCAGACTTCTCTGTGCCGAATCTGCCCTGCGAGCCGCGTCTGGGCCCTCAGGTGGCCCTCCCGACCTGGCCGACGGGCGTCCAGCCTCCTCACAGGCCCCCTTTCCGCCTCCCCGAGTAACCCACGACGCTCGATGACCTCAGTACCAGTCCCACGAGTACTCGGGGCCTGCACGGGGGCGTCCTCAGCCGGGTCAACTACCTCTGATGACAGAGCTCGGATTTTCGCATTCAATTTCAAAGTGCCCTGGACTTGCTTAAACAAGCGCGGCCGCCCAATACCAAGGAGAAGGAGAACGAGGAGGAGGAGGAGGAGGAGGAGGATACGGATAATGACAATAATAAGGATCAGGGTACAGATAAGGATAAGGATACTGTTAATGATAATGTGAATGATAAGGAAAGGCATAATGCTAAGGATACGGATACGGATAAGGATAAAACAAATATAAGGATAAGGATAAGGATAAGGATAAGGACATTGATGAGGACAATACTGATAAGGAGGATGAGGAGGAGGAGGAGGAGGACGTCGGCGACGACGAGGAGGAAGAGAAAGAAGAAGAGGAGGAGGAGGAGGAGCAGGAGCAGGAGCAGGAGGAGGAGGAGGAATGAGGAGGGGGAGGGGGGAGGAGGAGGGGGAGGAAGAGGAGGAGGAAGAGGAGCAGGAGCAGGAGCAGGAGCAGGAGAGGAGGAGGAGGAGCAGCAGCAGCAGCAGCAGGATGAGGGGGAGGAGGGGGACGGGGGGGATGAGGAGGAGGAGGCGACCGCAGGGCGAGGGAGCCGCCAGGCGACCGCAGGGCGAGGGCGGAGGAGGAAGAGGAAGGAGGAGGAGGAGAGGAGGAGGAGAGGAGGAGGAGGAGGAGGAGGAGGAGGGGAGGAAGAGGAGGGAGGAGGAGAGGAGGAAGAGGAGGAGGAGAGGAGGAGGAGGAGGAAGAGGAGGAGGAGGAGGTGGTGGAGGAGGAGGTGGTGGAGGAGGAGGAGGAGGACCAGTGTAAACTTGAGAGCCATCAACGACATTGGAAGTAACCCTTCCTCCGAGCTCCCTTTTCATAGGCCGCATACAACGGTTCATTTCCATTCAGGGAACTGCCTCGTTGGAAGACAACCGTTTGAAGACCCTGCTGAATGCCAAAAAATGATTCTTGGGATGTCAACGCCACGGATCAACCTGACTGTTGCGTCTTGGCAGCCCGTGCCAGAACGCAATTGTGGGCACTACAACACCTCGAATAAACATAACGGTTGCATCCGCATAATCTTGAATGTTTCCGAAAACACGATTTCTGGTACGGTTTATCATGATAATCCGTGTGTTATGCAAGAATGTGCGCGGCGCTAAGGCGAGAGCCACAGTTTGAAAAGGAACCGCCGTCAGTCCGTGAAACTCTTGCAACTGTTTAAAACGAATGTGCGCGGCGGCAAGGCGAGAGCCACATTTTGAAAACGGCCCGCCCTCAATGCGTGAAGCTCTTGCATTTGTTGAAACGAATGTGCGCGGCGGTAAGGCGAGAACCACATTTTGAAAACCACTCGCCCTAAATCCGTCAAACTCTTGCAAACGTTTAGAACGAGTGTGCGCGGCGCTAAGGCGAGAGCCACATGTTTGAAAACGGCCCGCCCTCAATCCGTGAAACTCTTGTGTAATTTTTGTTAGACGGATGTGCGCGGCGGTAAGGCGAGAGCCACATCTTGAAAACCACCCGCCCTCCTTCTGTGGGACTGTTGCCACTTGTTAAGCTTCAGAATCATAAATGGTGGAAGGAGGAGGAGGAGGAGAAGAGGCAGCATCGGTACAACTCTCATGCCATCATCAGCGGAGCACATGGAAGAGGAGGAAGGGGAGGAGGACGAGCAGGAGGAGCAAGAGGTGGATGAGAACCGCTGGCCTCCGCAGCCCGTTTGTGGTTCCGCGGTCGCGCCTTCTGGCACCAGCTGGTCCATGCGGCCGCATTGCAGCGCCATGGGACTGCGCGCCAGTCTTCGCGTGCTGCACCCCTGCAGCCCAGGGCGGTCCGGCAGCTTCTGCGAGAAGGACGGGCCGATCGAAGCAGAATCTTCGCCCTCCTCCCTGGAGGGAGGAGGGAGGGAGATAGGGAGGGGTTGACGGGAGGATGAGGAAGGGGAGGAGGAAAAGGAGGAGGAGGAGGAGGAGGAGGAAGGTGTCAGGATTCAGGACTCAGGAGGATGGAGGAGTAGGAGTAGGGTGGAGGCGGGAGGAGGGAGGGAGGCGTAGGAGGAAGAGGAGGAAGAGGTGGATGGAGGAGGAGGAAGAAGAGAAGAAGATGGGGGAGGAAAGGGAGAGGAGGAGGAGGGAGGAGGATATCTTTTTTTGCACAGTTCTTTCCTAATAGTCCTGTTCGTGTTCCTCCTGCTCCGAGTCCTCCACTTCTTTCCCTCTCTACCATCCGTCGCCCATCGTCCGTCCACGGCATCCTCTGGGTGGCGCATCCTCCTGCAACGCCTTTGAAGCCTTGGGTCTCCCACATGCTCCTGGCGCGACCTTGACATAGCACTGCGCCAGAAGGTTGATTTTCTGCAGGAGCAGCTGGTTGCAGGCATACGGATACGTAGCGGCCCCCGTCGAGGACGCTGGGCAGGCGTGTTATGCCCGTCCCGAATAGGCGCGCACACTTGCGTTCCGATTTCCCGAGCGGTCCATGACTCCAGTGTAAAATTGCGGCCCAGCCAAGTACCACGGCACCAAAGACGGCAAACAGAAGGCTGCCCAAGACCGCGTGGCAATGTTGTCGGTTTGCCCAGTCGCGGACCAACCACCGCCCGCCATTCTAGTTGTTGTGACTGTTGCGTCTTCCCCTCTTCTTCTTCCTCCTCCTCCTCTTCCTCCTCCTCCTTCTCATCGCCGCCTATCATCAGTATCCTCCCCCCCGCTGTGCCACAGTGCATATGACTTGCTCGTCGCGGGTACACACGCGAAGTGGCTCAGTGCCCTGGCGTATCGGGCTTGATGTGGTAGAAGTGCATGAGGGGCGCGACAATCGCTTGTCAAGTTTCGCTCCCAGTCAGAGTTTATTGGGCCCGTTGTCCCGCTGTTGTTTGCCCAGTGGACGTGCACGGGGATAAAACATCGCCCCCTCCCCCCGCTGCCCGAATGACCCGCTGCCACGGTGAAGGTTTGAGTATGGTTTCCTTGCAGGATGCAGCAAAGCAGCGCCATTGTATTTGTTCCACCCGTGTCCGTTGTGGGACGGGCTCGTTTAATGTGGCGGCACGCTCTCTCTCTCTCTCTCTTTCTCTCTCTCTCTCTCTCTCTCTTTATCTCTGTCTCTCTCTCTCTCTCTCCCTCACTCCAGGGGCAACGCTAGGGGGGGACCGGGGGGGATAGGCTCAGAGGAGGAAACATCGACCCGGAATCGGCGATACATCGTCGATAGATCGGCGAGTGGCACCCGCTAGCGAATCCGCACGTTCACAGGCGGGGTGGGCTATCGGGCCCCATATCGGCGATCAGTGGACGATTGGGGGGCGACGCGCCCCCCCTTGAGCTTGTTGCCATCTAACGCCTGCCCCTCATCTCAATCGCTGTCCTTTTCTCTGTCCGACCGCACGAGCCGCCCCAACGAGCAGGGCCTCGGTGTCTGGCGAGGCTGGAGCTGGGCAGGGCTGCCCGGCCACAGCACGGCGCCCGAGCAAGCACGCCGGCCCCTCGAGTGAGGCGGCGGGTTCTCGCGCAGCGCATCCTCTGATCTCAGACGGCTGCGTATTCAGATGCAGGTGCACAGAACGTGCTTGTATGTATGTATGTGCGCGCATATGTATATATAGTATACACACTATCTGTGTGTGCCACTGCCCAGAGGACACCAGCCACCTGGTCCGCAGGTGGGCGCCGCGCCCTTGCCAGTTCGTCGCCTCGCGCAGCGGCAGCGAGTCCGAACCCGACGGGCCCGACGGCGCCGTGGACATGCGGACGACGCCGGGGCACAGCAGCGACAGCGGCGAGGAGGGCGACACGGAGAAGGCCACCGAGGAGAGAGAGCGGAGGACAGGAGGGGAGAGGGGGAAGGGAGGAGGAGGAGGAGGAGGAGGAGGAGGAGGAGTGAAGGGGAGGGGGAGGAGGAGGGGGATGAGGAGGGAGGAGGAGGAGGAGGAGGGGAAGGAGGAGGAGGAGGA
>CAUYUJ010005144.1:0-5000 GCA_963575745.1 Prorocentrum cordatum | reverse complement strand
ATTAGAGGTAGTGGTAGTAATACTCAAATAAGTAGTGGTAGTATAGTAGTAGTAGTAGTAGCAGTGGTAGTAGTAGTAGTAGTAGTAGTAGTAGTAGTAGTAGTAGTAGTAGTAGTAGTAATACTAGTAGTAATACTAGTAGTAGTAGTAGTAGTAGTAGTAGTAGTAGCAGTAGTAGTAGTAGTAGTAGTAGTATCAGCAGCAGTAGTAGTAATAGAAGACGAAGTAGTAGTAGAAGTAGCAGTAAAGGAAGACGAAGAAGTAGTAGCAGTAGTAGCAAAAGAAGTAGTAGTCGTAATGGTAGTAGTGCTAGCGTTAGTAGTTGTAGTAGTAGTAGCAGCAGTAGTAGTAGTAGCGGTAGTAGTAGTAGTAGTAGTAGTAGTAGTAGTAGTAGTAGTCGTAGTTAGTAGTTCTTGTTGTAGCGGTAGTAGTAGTAGTAGTAGTAGTAGTACATAGTAGTACATAGTAGTAGTAGTAGTAGTAGTAGTAGTAGTAGTAGTAGTAGTAGTAGTAGTAGTTGTAGTTGTGGTTGTCGTCGGAGTCCGCGCTGTCCTCGGCGGAATCGTGATAGCAGACCGAATCGTCGACGGCATCATTGGCATCGTCGTCGCAGCCGTCCTCGTCGAAGTCATTTTCCTAATTATCGGCGTTACCGTCGGAATCGAGGGAGTCGTCGTCGGAGTCGTCGCCGTCGTCGTCAGCGTCAGAGTCGCCGTCAAAATCGTCATCGGAGTCGTCAGCGTCGTCGGAGTCTTCGTGGTCGTCGTCATTGGCATCGCCGTTGTCTTCCTCAGCGTCGGAATCCCCGTCAGAATCGTCGTCGTCGACAGCGTCGTCGTCGTCGTCGTCAACGTCATCGTGATCGTCGTCATCGGAGTCGTCGTCGTGCTCCTTCTCCTCCTCCTCCCCCTCCTCCTCGTCCTCTTTTTTCTTGCCCTGGGCCCGGCCCCCTGCATTCGAGCCCACAGTGCCTGCGCACGCCACAGCGATTATGAACACCGCGACGTTCACGTGCTACACAACGCCCGCCTGCGCACTCAGTGCCCGTATAACACCACTCCGCGCCGGCAACTGCGTGCGCCGCGCTCCGGCCGCCGCGCCAGTGCTTCTCAGCAACGGAGCAACGCTGCGGCCCTGAGAGCAACACGCGGTGCGCACGCAAGCGCCGCTTTCCCTCGCGAGTGCCACAGCGTCCCTGTGAGCACAACAACATGCCTCTGAGCACCACAGTAGCCTGCGAGCGCCACAGGACGTCCGCGGTCGCCACCGGACGACCGCCGCGACGTGACTAGAGGGGGGGGGGGGCGGGGCCGGCCACGCGCGTGATCACCAGGGGCTTTTCCGAACGGGCTCATGGTTTCTCGACAAGTGTGATTTCCACCTGCTCCGGTAATGACTATTACGACGACTGGGCGGTCTTCGACTTCACGCTTGGGAACTGCAGCACGTCGTCAAGCTTCACTCTCCTGTCAGGCAACACCGTCGTCTTAATGGAGGGCTGCTCCAATCTGTACCCGGCGACGGTGTCGGGAAGCGTGTTGTGCCCGACGACGAACAGCCCGACTCCCAGCCCGACGCCCTACCCGACGCCGTACCCGACACCCTTCGCGACGCCCTCCCCGACACCTTCCCAGACGCCTTTCCCGACGGCCTCCCCGACGGCCCTCCCGACTCCCAGCCCGACTCCCAGCCCGACGCCGACCCCGACGTATCCTCCAGGTTGGCCGACGCCGCACCCGACGTTTCCCTCTGGAGGTCCCATGGCGGGCGGAGCTGGAGGTGCGACTGCCACTGGCGATCCCCACCTTCAGAACGTTTTTTGACCAGCGGTTCGATTTGATGAAGTCAGGCAAGCACGTTCTGATAAACATCCCTCGTGGAAGGCGTAGTAACGCATTGCTTCGCGTGCAGGCCGACGCGCGCCAGTCGGGTGGGCAATGCGCAGACATGTACTTTCAAGAGCTGAATATCACGGGGCAGTGGGTGGGACCGGCGGTCTCCGGTTCGAAGCTCAAGGCGTGCATCACGAGCAGCCGAAGTGGTTCAAGTTTGGGAATGTGCAGGTGAAGGTTGCCCATGGGCGCACTTAAGACGGCGCCAAGTATCTGAATTTCTACGTCAAGCATCTTGGGCAGTCTGGGTTTGCAGCAGGATGATTATTGAGAGAAGATGATCACGCGGAGGCAGCGATGCCTGCGGAGGCATGTGCTCACCACATCTCCCTTCTTCAAATGCCGTCCCAGACAGATCAAACCACATCTGTCTTCTCGATTGCGGAGGCAAGCTTCGCTTGATGACGCATGCGTAGGATGAGGCTCATCTTGTAAGCAATTTGACTTTTGCTTGACTCTTGCGCGTGAGAGCTGATGCTCCAACCAGCGGCACCTACAGTGGTAAGGCCTTGGGTTGTGAAAGCTGAATCGCAGTTCAGACCCTGCGGTGCAGGTGGTGACGGTGAATCCCGCTCGGCTACAAGAGCCGGTCCTGCACAGGACACGGGAGGAAAAAAAACGGTACGCGTCGGCAACACAAACCGTCAACGTCTTTGCGAATGCAGAAATCCGCAGTCCACCTCGTATGAACCATGATACATACGTTACCACGTGGTACCCTGTGTGTTGGGCCGCACGACATTCGCAAATATACCGTGACGCACAACGGGGATACAACACTCATTTTACATAATATGCAGTGGGGGTAGACATATACTTCAAACCCGGGCACCACACAGCCGCGAGACATTCAAATTCACACAACTGATAATCCACACGCCGTTTCGACAAACATATGGTGTACGGAAGCCACGCGGCATCCATATATGCACACGCCAAGCACGCGCACATAATGCCAGATTAAACGAAGTACAAGCCCACATGCCACATAACAAGCCAGCACAGCGCATACAGCCACGCAGCTGGTATGTAACGCACAAGGCAGACACACGCACAAGGATGCGCCTGCGTGCGCTTGCGGCGGCAGGAGGAGGAGGAGGAGGAGGAGGAGGAGGAGGAGGAGGAGGAGGAGGAGGAGGGGGAGGCGGAGGGGGAGAGGGGGAGGAGGAGGAGGAGGAGGAGGAGGAGGAGGAGGAGGAGCAGGAGGAGGAGCAGCAGCAAGAGCAGCAGCAAGAGCAGCAGCAGGAGGAGGAGGAAGAAGGGGAGGGGGACCACGTCATCGACCAGACGACGGGGATGGCGTCACAGGACGGCGGGGCGAGGCTGGGAGGAGGAGAGGGGGAGACGGCAAGCTAGGTGCGCTCGCGTCATGTCTAACATCCGACCCCTCCCTCCCATCCCTTACCATGGCGTAGATCCCCCCTCTACTCGCACAGTCGGATGTCGAGCAGGGCAATGATCCCGAAAGGGTACGCGATGCATTGCAGAGCACGGCGTGGCATGGCGTCGAAGAGCACCGCCAAGTGTAGTATGTCACAGCATGGCGTGGCGTGGCGTAGTGAAGAATTGCATCACAAAGCTTTGCAACGCAAAGCACTGCAGATCAAAGCGTAGCATGGCATAGCACGACGTGGCACTTAAGCACTGCATATCACAGCTTCAGCTGAAGGTATAGCATCGCGCAGCGGAACGCAACCTAGCATTGCATTGCATGCCGTGGCATGGCACGGGAAATCACGCCAGCGCTGCAGCGGGAGCACGATTCGGAACGAGCGGAAGCACGGAAATGAGGCCAGCGCTGCAGCGGGAGCACCCCCCCCCCCCCCCCTGTGATCGGAAAAACGAGCGGGGCCCGAAAAATGAGGAGCGCCTCAGCGAAGCGCAGCATTTATCAATAACCAAAAAAAAAAAGCGAAAACCCAACTCCGGGAATCCTAGTGTGTAAAAAACAATACGCGGTGGGGGGGGGGGGGGGGCGAAAAAAAACACCCCAAACCCGTCATCAGGGGAAGGAGGAGAGTAGTATCCATATTGAGTAGAATGTGGAAGGATGGGAGGAAGGAGGAGACGGGGAGGGATGCGAGGAAGGAGGAGACGGGGAGAGGAGGGAGGATGGCTTGGGACGCGCCACTCACGGTGGACGGTGGCGGACGGACGCTTCTCCCACGGTCGATCCCCCTCCTTCTCCTCCCCTTGGGCTCGCCGCCGAGCCAAAGACCTGGGCTCCCCCTGGGAGGAGGCGGGCCTCCAAGCAGCGCGTGCATCGACCGAGAGCGCGCCGGTGAGAGGGGAATGCCCTAGCCAGGGGGGCGCCAGGGGGCGGCCGAGAGGCAGAGGCCCAGGACGCGGGGGCGGGGCCTCAGGCATCAGGAACGCCACCGCGCACTCGCCATCCTCCTCCTCCTTCCTCCTCCTCCTCCTCCTCCTCCTCCTCCTCCTCCTCATCATCATCATCATCATCATCATTTGCATCATCATCAGCATCATCATCATCATCATCATCATCATCATCATCATCATCATCATCGTTCTCCTCCTCCTCCTTCTCCTCCTCATCCTCCCCTTCCTCCTCCGCCTCCTCCTCCTCCTCCTCCCATTCCTCCTCCTCCTCCTCCTCCTCCTCCTCCTCATCCTCCTCCTCATCCTCCTCCTCCTCGTCTCATCCTCAGCCCCGGGCAGGTGGTCGGCCCCAGCGCTCGGCGGCGGGCACGCGCCCTGCGCCACGAGGGTCTCCTGCGCGTCGCAGGGGCAGCCGCGCCGTGGCCGTGGCCGCCAGAGGACGACGACGAGGCTGGGGGTCGGGCGTTGCATGGCGGGGGGCAGCGAGGAGGAGGAGGAGGAGGAGGAGGAGGAGGAGGAGGAGGAGGAGGAGGAGGAGGAGGAGGGGGAGGAGGAGGAAGAGGATGAGGAGGAGAGGGGGAGGAGGAAGGAGTAGGAGGAGGAGGAGGGATGAGGAGGGAGGAGGGGGGAGGAGCTGGGAACTGGGAGCGGGGCTATCCGACGTTGTCGTTACAAAGCAAACTAAGTGGCCCTCTGGATCTGCTCAGCCTTGCTCAGCAACTTGGGCCACTTCCCCACTTGGAGGCGACCAAGGTATGCTTGCCGAGA
>CAUYUJ010005143.1:60000-63981 GCA_963575745.1 Prorocentrum cordatum | reverse complement strand
CCCAGGCCCGCGCCCGCCTCTGTTCGGTTCGCTCGGCCCCTCGCTGGCCAATTCACTGGTTTTGTTTGTTTTTGTTTGTTTTCGCTTGTCCGTCGGCTGCACTGGTCGCCCCAGGCCCGCCCGCCGCCGTTCGGTCGCTCGGCCCCTCGACTGGCCCAATTCACTGGTTTTGCTTGTCGCCCGCCGCCCCGCGGTCGCTCGGCCCCTCGGCTGGCTCCATTCCCTGGCGGGTTTTGACGCGGGTGGGAAGAAAACTGGGCCCCCCCCTCCAGAAAGACCCCCACCCCAAAAAGGCAAACAACGCCTAATTCCCATAGGAAACTGATATTTTAGCATACTAGTTTCTCTGGTTATAACAGCGTCGAAGCAACCCAAAAGGCCCCCAATATCGCCCCGGGACGGACTAAGGGCCCCCCAAGAGCGCCCCAAGACAGCCCCAAAGGGCTCCAAGACGGCCCAAGAGAGGCCCAAGACGGCCCAAGAGGGCCCCCAAAGGTTCCCAAGAGAGCCCCAAGAGGGCCACAGGAGGCTCCCAAGAGGGCCCCGGAGGACCCCAAGAGAGCACCCAGACAGCCCAAGCCCCCCAAGACGGCCCAAGGGGGTCCCAGGACGGCTCAAGAGGGCCCCAAAACAGCCCAACAGAGCCTCAAAAGGACCCTCGGGAAGGCCCAGAATTTCAATGCAATGCAATATTCATTGATTTTAGCCTGGTGGTTTGCTAGATGTTGGTATGCCGTGCCAGAGCCTTAATACCAACAGGGCTCCAATACACTAAGCCAACGACCTCGCGCCCTCGCAAAATAAACGCGCTTTCCGTCCCCATGCCAAGCAGGTCTCCAGTTTTGCGGCCTCTTGGAAACCTGTTGGGGCTTCCTGGGGGCCTCTTCGGGGCTTCTCGGGGCCTCTTGGGGGCAACGGACAAGCGAAAACAAACAAAAACAAACAAAACCAAATAATGGGGCCAGCCGAGGGGCCGAGCGACCGAAAGGCGGCGGGCGAGCCTGGGGCGACCAGTGCAGCAGCCGACGGACAAGCGAAAACAACTAAAAATTAGCCTGGCGAAAGACCCAACCATACGCAGTTGTGAATACCGCAATTGTGAATATATTCTTCGGTGGAGTTCCCTATGGGGCCACGAAACGTGTGAGGGGTGTGCCGAATTGAATGTAGGTGACGCATGCGGGCGGTGGCACTGGGGCCTTCGGTGGAGCTCCCTATGGGGCCACGAAACGCGCGAGGGGTGATAGTCGTGATGACGGCGATGATGATGACGATGATGGTGAAATGATGGCGGCCGTGAGGATTAGGACTAAAATAATGGTGATGACGGTGATGGTGACGACGACGACGATGATGATGATGATGATGCTGATGGTGGGAGGAGGGAGGAGGGGAAGGAGGGGGAGAGGAGAGGAGGAGACGCGGGGCGCTGTCTCTTCAAAGCGAGGACCCAACACCACAGGATTGTTGGGAACAAGGGAAGTGGGCCAGCCGAAGGGCCGAGCGACCGCGGTGCGGCGGGCGAGCCTGAGGCGACCAATGCAGCCGACGGACAAGCGAAAACAAACAAAAACAAATTAGCCTGGCGAAGGACCCAACCATATGCAGTTGTGAGAACCCAATTGTAAATACCGTCTTCTGTGGAATTCCCTGTGGGGCCACGAAACGTGTGAGGGGTGTGCCGACACGTGCGGGGTGGAGGCATGCGGGCCCTGCCACTGTGGCCTTCGGTGGCGCTCCCTATGGGGCCGCGAAACGTGTGAGGGGGTGCGCCGAACTGGGTGGGAACAAGCACAAAAAATCAAAAACAAAGAATTGGGCCAGCCGAAGAGGTCGAGCGACCGCGGGGCGGCCGGCGAACCTGAGGCGACCAGTGCAGCCGACGGACAAACGAAAACAAACAAAAACAAACAAAACCAGTGAATTGGGCCAGCCGAGGGGCCGAGCGACCGAAAAGCGGCGGGCGAGCCTGGGGCGACCAGTGCAGCCGACGGACAAGCGAAAACAGACAAAACCAAACAAAAACAAACAAAACCAAGCAATTGGCCAGCCGAAGGGCCGAGCGACCGCGGGGCGGCGAGCCTGGGGCGACCAGTGCAGCCGACGGACAAGCGAAAACAAACAAAAACAAACAAAACCAAGAAACAGGGCCAGCCAAAAGGCCGAGCGACTGCGGGGCAGCGGGCGAGCCTGGGGCGACCAGTGCAGCCGACGGACAAGCGACAACAAACAAGAGCAAACACAAAACCAACAAATTGGGCCAGCCGGGGGGCCGAGCGACCGAAAAGCCGCGGGCGAGCCCGGGGCGACCAGTGCAGCCGACGGACAAGCGAAAACAAACAACAACAAACAAACCCAATGAATTTGGCGATCCGAGGGGCCGAGCGACCGAAAAGCGGCGGGAGAGCCTGGGGCGACCAGCGCAGCCGACGGAGGAGCGAAAACAAACAAAAACAAAGAAAACAATTGAATGGGGCCAGCCGAGGGGCAGAGCGACCGAAATGCGGCGGGCGAGCCTGGGGCCACCAGCACAACCGACGGACAAACAAAAACAAGCCAAAACAAATAACACCACTGAAATAAGCCAGCCGAGGGGCCGAGCGACCGAAAAGCCGCGGGCGAGCCTGGGGCGACCAGTGCAGCCGACGGACAAGCGAAACCAAACCAAAACAAACAAAACCAAGCAATTGGCCAGCCGAGGGGCAGGGCAGAGCGACCGAACGGCGGCGGGCGAGACTGAGGCGACCAGTGCAACCGACGGACAAGCGAAAACAAACAAAAAACAAACGAAACCAAAGAATTGGGCCAGCCGAGGTGCCGAGCGACCGAAAGGCGGCGGGCGTGCGCAGGGCGACCAGTGCAGCCGACGGACAAGCGAAAACAAACAAAAACTAAGAAAACAAACGAATCTGGCCAGCCGAGGGGCCGAGCGACCGCGGGGTGGCGGGCGAGCCTGGGGCGACCTGTGCAGCCGACGGACAAGCGAAAACGAACAAAAACCAACGAAACCAAATAATTGGGCCAGCCGAAGGGCCGAGCACCCGAAAAGCGGCGGGAGAGCCTGGGGCGACCAGTGCAGCCGACGGACAAGCGAAACCAAACAAAAACAAACGAAAGCAAGGAATGGGGCCAGCCGAGGGGCCGAGCGACCGCGGGGCGGCGGGCGAGCCTGGGGCGACCAGTGCAGCCGACGGACAAGCGAAAACGAACAAAAACAAACAAACACAAAGAAATCGACCAGCCGAGAGGCCGAGCGACCGCAGGGCGGCGGGCGAGCCTGAGGCGACCAGTGCAGCCGACGGACAAGCGAAAACAAGCAAAAGAAAACAAAACAAAAAAATGAGCCAGCCGAGGGGCCGAGCGACCGAGACGCGGCGGGCGAACCTGTGGCAACCAGTACAGCCGACGGACAAGCGAAAACAAACAAAAACAAACAATACCAAGGAATGGGGCCAGCCGAGAGGCCGAGCGACCGCGGGGCGGCGGGCGAGCCTGGGGCGACCAGTGCAGCCGACGGACAAGCGAAAACGAACAAAAACAAACGAAACCAAGGAATGGGGCCAGCCGAGGGGCCGAGTGACCGCGGGGCGGCGGGCGAGCCTGAGGTGACCAATTGCAGCCGACGGACAAGCGAAAACAAACAAAACCAAACAAAACCAAGGAATGGGGCAAGCCGAGGGGGCGAGCGACCGCGGAAGGTGGGCGAGCCTGGGGCGACCTGTGCAGCCGACGGACAAGCGAAACAAAAACAAACAAAAACAAACAAAACCATTGCATGGGGCCAGCCGAGGGGCCGAGCGACCGCGGGGCGGCGGGCGAGCCTGGGGCGACCAGTGCAGCCGACGGACAAGCGAAAACGAACAAAAACAAACAAAACCAAGGAATGGGGCCAGCCGAGGGGCCGAGCGACCGCGGGGCGGCGGGCGACACTGGGGCGACCAGTGTAGCCGACGGACAAGCGAAAACAAACAAAACAATCAA
>CAUYUJ010005143.1:0-55000 GCA_963575745.1 Prorocentrum cordatum | reverse complement strand
ATGGCCAAGTATTGCTCCGAGACAGCTGCAAGCTGCGAGGACCAATCCAAGACGGCCTCACAACCCACGAAGGCTCTCAGATGTACAGAAAAAGCCCCAAGAGGCCCCCAGACCCCCAGGAGGCGACCGAAGAGGCATTCGCCCCGAGGCCCTCAGCGGCCCCCCCGTCGAACACCCAGGAGGCCCACGAGAGGGCCCCAAGACGGCCCCGAGAGGCCCGACTAGAAGCCCTTTGAGAAGCCTCCAAGTTGCTTGCCGGAGGGAGCACACGGCAGGAGGAGAGATGAGGGTGAAGAGAACAAAGCTTAGGACAACGACAGAAGAAGAAAACACGCCATGAATGAAAACTTTAGGCGCTCCGCGCGGAATTCTTGGATCCGCACTGGACCCCCCTCCCTGGCGCGCGGAGCGCGCCAGGGGCGGCGCCCGAGGCGCCGCCAGGTGGGCCCCAGCGCGGATGCAAGAAAGGTGCGCGGAGCGCCGAAAGTTTATATTTATGGCGATTTTTCGTCTTCGAGACAAGGGGTGTTTGAGACCCCGCTAAGTGAATAGAAAGTGCACCGAGCTGGAACAGCTCTTGAACTGGGCCTTGCCTTTTCTGTGCTGCTGCGCCGATCGACAGGCGCGTTCCACTGCTCGCAGAATAGAACTGGCCTGGATCCGCCGCGGGGGATTCACGATCCATTGCGTCTCTCTCTCTCTCTCTCTCTCTCTCTCTTTTTTCTCTCTCTCTCTCTCTCTCTCTCTCTCTCTCTCTCTCTCTCTTTCTAGAGAGAGAGAGAGAGAGAGAAAGAAAGAAAGGAACAACAAAAGAAAAGGAGAAGGAGAAAGAGAAAGAGAACAACAAGAAAGAAAGAAAGCCGAGTGCAAAACACATGAACACAAATGCCGTGGGCTCACAGGGCGTCGCAATACCGCTTCACTGTTGCGCGCCAGGCTTGGGCAGAGCTTATGCTAAGAGCTGCGGCAGGGCCTCCTCGCCCCCCGCGGCCTCGCCCCCCGCGGCCCGGACGCTGCGCCTCGAGGCAGTTTTTTTTTCGGACGCGTGCGAGTAGGCGCTGTGCGAGCAGTGTGAGCACCGCTTGTTCGATCCCCATCCCCACCAGCGTGAGCTGGGCCCCACTGGCCGATTTACACCCCCTGGATGGGCATATAGGCTGCTCTCTACGGGTTTCGAGGGGCATATCCCCAACTGAGGTGGTGAGACGGTGGGGCTCGAGATGTGGATGGGTTTGGGGATAGGGATCGGTTGAACGCTACTGACAGCGGGGCGCGCTCGGTGAGCTGACACGGTCTCGGGGCTGGCTGAAGGGAGGAGCCGCCGCCCCCTGCTGGCGCCAACCGTTCCAATACCTTGTTTTCTCTTGCTATACCAGAATCCCACTGGAACCTCGGCCGATCCTGCCCAGCCTCCGTTGGTCTCCTTCCCCCCAGGGCGGCACGGATATGGCCCCCAAGGCTGCCAAGATATGGTCTCCAAGACGGCCAAAATATGGCCTCCAAGACGGCCACGATATGGCCTCCAAGACGGCCAAGATGGTTCCCAAGACGAACCCAAGACGGCCAAGCACTGCCCCGAGGCGGCCGAAGGTGCCCTCCTCTGGACGGCCCCAGAGGGCCCGCAAGACGCCCCCAGAGAGCCCGAAGAGGACCTCCAGGAGGCCCAAATCAATGCTTGTCCGTGGGTTTGTCAAAGGCTTGAGCGTTCTCGCCATTTCGGGCATTCGACGCTCCAAGACGGCCTTTAGGTCCCCAAGACGGCTCAAGCGGGACCACCCAAGACGGACCCACAGATCTCCAAAACAGCCCTAAGGCGCCCGACGAGGGATCCACGACTTCCCAGAGAGGCCCCCAAGACGGCCTCCGAAGGTCAAGAGGTCCCAAAGGCCCCTAAGAGGCCCCAGCAGGCCCGAGGAGGCTCCAAAGAGGTCTCTAGAGGCCCCCAAGATGGTTCCCGGGAAGCGCCCAGGAAGCAACATGACGGCCTCAAGATGCCTACTGTTCCTCTTATTCATCATCCTCCCTCTCATCCTTCTTTCACTTTCTCTCACAGGTGTACCCCCAAGGGGTCAAGGAGTTCCACAAAGGCTGTGTGAGCGCATAGCCGATTAGCTTGGACAGATGTTGGCCCAACATTTGGCCGCATGGGCATTTCCAAAAGGCAGGGAGCGGCGGTGGTTCGCCGTAGCGCCTTCGATTATCAAGCCACAAATAAGCTTCGTAGGGTACAGTTCTCACTGTAGCCTCTAATGGTTGCGCCTGCACGTGAGATACGAATAGGGTGGATATTCCCACACCAGAATCGCTTCTGGAAAGCCATGCTTCTGCAAGAGACCGTTCTTTACTGCTATGATGTGTCATCCAAAACTTGAGATTATCGGTAACATCGTATCCTGTCAGCTCAGGGCCGCACATCAGAATGATGTAATCGGATTTGCCACGCTTTTCAAACACAGCCTTACGGCTGTAGCTCTCTTGAAGAAAACCCATCGTCTCTGCTATATGCTGAATGCTTCGCTTTGTCATGTCAAGGAGAAGGTGGACATCATCACCGGAGACGCCAGCAAGACTGCTAAGCTCTGGGCGGGACCTCAAATCGTGTGTGCCCAGGCTGGAGAAGAACTTCATGACCTCGTCCCTCACATTCTGCGTCGGCTGGAGCATTCTGCAAGCTAGTGCTCCGCAGCCAAAAGAAGATCAAATTTCCAATGGCAACTACGTGTGGCGGTCGGGACGTCACCAAAATATGATGTATCAAACCGCTTGCGGGACAGCGGCAGCCAGAGCCCGAGCGGCTCTTGAGAGTACGGCGGGGCCTGAGTCAGGTGATCGATTTTTGATGGCCCCCGGGCTCGAAACCAGCCCCCAAATGACGAAATCCGCCGACCTGTCAGCGTGAGTGTCGTCGCCGTCGTCGTCGTCGTCGTCGTCGTCGTCGTCGTCGTCGTCGTCGTCGCAAACCCCTCAAGAGTTCCAACCAGAGTCGAAGGGAAGCCCCTCCCCTTTGATCCCTCCCCCGCCGAGAGGGCGGGGGGGGGCACTCTGGGGAGGGTTGGGGGGGGGGGTGACACCCCCCTGGGAAAGGACCACCCCTCCATTGGAGACGCTTTCGGCTCCAGAACGTCAGCGTCGTCGTCGTCGTCGTTAGGGTCGTCGTCAGGGTCGTCGTCAGTGTCGTCGTCAGTGTCGTCGTCAGGGTCGTCGTCGTCGTCGTCGTCGTCGTCGTCGTCGTCGTCGTCGTCGTCGTCGTCGTCGTCGTCGTTGTCGTCGTCTTCTCCCCTCAGGGTCGGCGGCGCCGGCCATAATCAACGCCTTACCGCCATCGAGGAAGAGCCGCCACCTGGCCATCCGAAGACATCATCGAGCCGTGGGTGTGGCTCTTTTCGGGTCGCAACTCGGGCCTGCGGAGGCCGTGCAAGGCGATCCTGGCCCCCCGGCCGTTGCTCCTCCCTCCGCCTCCTCCTCCTCCTCCTCCTCCTCCTCCTCCTTCACTCCTCATCCTCCTCCTCCTCACTCCTCCTCCTCCTCCTCCTCCTCCTCCTTCTCCTCCTCCTCCTCCTCCTCCTCCTCCTCACCTCCTCCTCCTCCTCCTCTCCTCCTCCTCCTCCTCCCTCCTCCTCCTCCTCCTCCTCCTCCTCCTCCTCCTCCTCCTCCTCCTCCTCCTCCTCCTCCTCCTCCTCCTCCTCCTCTCCTCCGCCTCCTCCTCCTCCTCCTCCTCCTCCTCCTCCTCCTCCTCCTCTCCTCCTCCTCCTCCTCCTCGCTCTCCTCCTCCTCCTCCTCCTCCTCCTCCTCCTCCTCCTCCTCCTCGCCTCCTCCTCCTCTCCTCCTCCTCCTCCTCCTCCTCCTCCTCCTCCTCCTCCTCCTCCTCCTCACCCTCCTCCTCCTCCTCCTCACACCTCCTCCTCCTCCTCCTCCTCCTCCTCCTCCTCCTCCTCCTCCTCCTCCTCCTCCTCCTCCTCCTCCTCCTCCTCCTCCTCCTCCTCCTCCTCCCTCCTCCTCCTCCCTCCTCCCTCCTCCTCCTCCACTCCTCCTCCTCCTCCTCCTCCTCCTCCTCCTCCTCCTCCTCCTCCTCCTCCTCCTCCTCCTCCTCCTCCTGCTCTCTCCTCCTCCTCCTCCTCCTCCTCCTCGCTCCTCCTCCTCCTCCTCACTCCTCCTCCTCCTCCTCCTTCCTCCTCCTCCTCCCGCCTCGCTCCTCCTCCTCCTCCTCCTCCTCCTCCTCCTCCTCCTCCTCCTCCTCCTCCTCCGCAGCTCACCCACTGGGACCTTGGGTTGTCCTCGGCGAGGCGCAACTGG
This sequence comes from Prorocentrum cordatum, assembly GCA_963575745.1. Taxonomy (NCBI): domain Eukaryota; class Dinophyceae; order Prorocentrales; family Prorocentraceae; genus Prorocentrum; species Prorocentrum cordatum. The sequence goes on along the minus strand of CAUYUJ010005143.1, from coordinate 50,707 downwards.
AAACCCTCGGCCGTGGAAGACCCGCGGCGGGGCGCAGCTGCTGGAGGGCAGCACGAGGCGGCACGACCTTCGGGGGAAGCAGCGAAGACAACGAGGACCTGCGAGGAGAGGGTCCTCCACAGAAGCAGCGAGCACCCCTGGGAACAAGCATGCCCGTGGAGCTCCCCCCCGCCTCCCAATGTGGACGCCCAAAATGGGCACGGAAAGAATGGGTACAATGCCCAACAGCAACTGATTTTCCGAACCAACAGCGGCCGCTGTTGGGCAGGCGGCCTTCTGTCTCAAATGGACACAGGCCGCGGCGGCGCGGACAGCGAGTCCTGTTCAAAATGAACAGGAACTGCTTGGGCATCGTACCCATTCTTTCCGTGCCCATCTCGTTCGTGCAGACCCTATCTTTTCGACCTCCCCCTCCCAGGGTACCGGCCAGAGCACGGCGGAGCCGGAGCCAGGGCATGGGGAGACCAAAAGGCGCCGACACCGCTGCTCCCCGGACCCCTCCCGGATACGCTCTGACCAGAATCTCGAGTTGAATCCTCCTCCTGCTCCCCCTCCTCCTCCTCCCCCTCCTCCTCCCCCTCCTCCTCGGAGGGTCAGCCGAAGCACGGCGGATCCAAGCGGCCGACCCCTGCAACCCAAAAACGATGCCGCCTCTTGGGGGGGGGGACTTTCGCTTCCGCCGCCTGCCGCCAGCCTTCCCTCTCGTTCTCTGGCGCTACCCCCTTCGAGACTCGGCCGGAGGTATCTGGCGAGGGGCCGGACGAAACGCAACCGCACTCGCGGCGCAGCACTAATCTCAGGATGCCCAGGCACAGGATGCCACAGCACCAAGAGGAAGAACAACACGCCACAAACAGAAACTTTTGGCGCTCCGCGCGCGTTTCTTGGATCTGCGCTGGGACCCACCTCCCTGGCGCGCGGAGCGCGCCAGGGGCGGCGCCGGAGGCGCCGCTGGGGAAGCCCAACGCGGACCCAAGAAATCCGCGCGGAGCGCCAAAAGTTTCTGCTCATGGCGTCTTGTCCCCTTCGAGGCACAGCCGACCCCAGACGCTTCGAACTGTGCTGGAGCCCGCGTAGCGCCCGCCTTCCTTTTTTGGGAACGCAGCTCCCACTGCACAGGAATATTCGCGGGGACGATAGCGACTACTGAACAAACAGCGCGGCGCGATCAAAGGCCGACCGTAGTCCGAAACGGGACGAGGGCGGGCGCGAGGCGACGAGACAGCATTGCCTCAGCCCCGCTTCCGCCTTCCGCCGCCTTGCGCCGGCAGAGGCAGCCTCGCTTACAGCTTCCGCCGCCCGCCGCCCGCCTTCCGCTGGGGCCCTCTCCCGGAGCGCGCCACGTGGAACGCTGTCTGGAGCGCGCCCCTTCGACTCGAAGGTGAGCCCCTCTGTGTAAGGCGCCGCCACGTGGATGTGAACGTTTTCTTAATTCGGAGTTTCGGCATTGGGCGGAAGGGCGGGGGGGAGGGGGGCCGGGGTCCGGCCCCGGACCTCTGCTCAGTGCGCCTGTTTGCAGCAGGGCGTGCGTTATGGAGGAGGCTCCACCTGCCCGAAAACGGCGCCCGAAGCAGCCAAGATCTACTCCATCGTGGAGGAGGAGGAGAAGGAGGAGGAGGAGCACGAGGAGGAGGACGAGGAGGAGGACGTGGAGGAGGGGGAAGAGGAGGGGGAGGAGGAGGGAGGAGGAGGAGGAGTAGGAGGAGGAGGAAGAGAAGGATGAAGAGGAGGAGGAGGTGGAGGAGGGGGAGGAGGAGGAGGAGGAGGAGGAGGAGGAGGAGTAGGAGGAGGAGGAGGAGGAGGAGGAGGACGACGAGGAGGAGGAGGAGGGGGAAGAGGAGGAGGAGGAGGACGAGGAGGAGAGGAGGAGGAGGCAGACCAGCATAAACCCAAGAGTCATCAACGAGGTTGGAATAAACCCTTCCTCGAATTCTCTCTTCATAGGCCCCTGCAACGGTTCATTTCCATTGAAGGAACTTCTTATTTGGAAGACAACCGTTTGAAGACCCTGTAGCATGCCAGAACATTGTTATCGGGATTCCGGCGCCACGGATCAGCCTGAGTGCTGCGTCTTGACAATCCTGAATCGTGCCAGAACGCCATTCCTGGGACTTCAACACAGCGAACCAAGATAACTGTTGCACCCGCATTATCCGGAATCCTTTCAAAACTCGATTTCTGGAACGTTGATGATGGGAACCCGTGAAACTCTTGCACAGTTTGTGAACGAATGCGCGCGGCACTAAAGCGAGAACCACATGTTGAAAACGACCCGCCCTCAATCCGTGAAACTCTTGCAAATGTTGTAAACGAATGTACGCCGCGCTCAAGCGAGAACCACATTTTGAAAACGGCCCGCCCTCAATCCGTGAAACCCTTGCACATGTTGCAAGCGAATGTGCGCCGCGCTAAGGCAAGAGCCACATGTTGAAAACGACCCGCCCTCAGTCCGTGAAGCCCTGGCGAGTTTTGCAAAGCGAATGTGCGCCGCGCTAAGGCGAGAGCCACATGTTGAAAACGACCCGCCCTCAATCCTTGAAATTCTTGCGAATGTTGTAAACGAATGTGCGCCGCGCCACGGCGAGAACCACATTTTGAAAACGACCCGCCCTCAATTCTTGAAACTCTTGCGGGTTTCGCAAGCGAATGCGCGCCGCGCTAAGGCAAGAACCACATGTTGAAAACGGCCCGCCCTCAATTTTTGTTAAAGCTCTTGCGGAGGTTTGCAAACGAATGCGCGCCGCGCTAAGGCGAGAGCCACATGTTGAACACGACCCGCCCTCAATCCGTGAAAATGCTGCAGACAGTGTAAACGAATGTGCGGCGAGCGGAGGCGAGAGACGACATGTTGAACACGACCCGCCCTCAATCCGTGAAAGTGCTGCAGACAGTGTAAACGAATGCGCGGCGAGCGGAGGCGAGAGACGACCTGTGAAAACGACCCGCCCTCCACCCGTGAAGCTTCAGGGTCATGAGTGGTGGGAAAGTCTCAGGCGAAACGCCCGGCCTGCCAGCGGAGGAGGAGGGGGGAAAGGAGGAAGGGGAGGAGGAGGAGGAGGAGGAGGAGGAGGAGGAGGAGGAGGAGGAGGAGGAGGAGGAAGAGGAGGAGGGGAGGAAGGAGGAGGAGGAGGAGGAGGAGGAACAGCAGGAGGAGAGGAGGAGGAAGAGGAGGAAGGAGGAGGAAGAAGGAGGAAAGAGAAAGAGGAGAAAGAGGAGGAAGAGGAGAGGAGGAAAGAAGAGAGGGAAGGAGGAGGAGGAGGAGGAGGGAGGAGGAGGAGGAGAGAGGAGATGAGGAGGAGGAGGAGGAGGAGGAGGAGGAGAGGAGGAGGAGAGAGAGGAGGAGGAGGAGGAGAGGAGGAGGCAGGAGGAGGAGGAGGGAGGAGGAAAGGAGGAGGGGAGGCAGGAGGACGAGGAGAACGAGGAGGAGGATGAGAAGGAGGAGGAGAGGAGGGAGGGGGGGGAGGGGGTGGAGGAGGAGGAGGAGGAGGAGGAGGAGGAGGAGGAGGAGGAGGAGGAGGAGGATGATGAGGGAGGGAGGGAGGAGGAGTGCTGAGTGCTGCTCCTGGAGGCCCGTCCACTTCCTGACAACACGAACTACCTCTGAGCGTCGCTATCGCGACTGCCTGGCCCAGGCGGGCAGCTATGGATGGGCCCCGGGCCCCTCGGCCATAGGCCGCGTTCCCCCTGGAGGCGCCCCCCCCCGTTTGGCGCGCAGCCTGGGGTGGGGAGCCCCCCTAGGGGGCCGACGATCATGCATTCCCTCCCCTCGCCGAGCGACTCGCCTGCGCCTTCTGGAGGAGGAAATACGACGCGTGGTTCCACATCTCCAGAGTCTGCGCGCGCCTTGCCTGCGCTGCCGCGGCGAAGATCCCAGCCTTCGGCGACGGCACGTCGCCCCTGGCCTCCTTGCAGCGGCGCTGGGGGATCATCTCCGCGAGCTGCTGCGGAGTGCGGCGCAGGGCGACCTTGTTCCAGCGTGTGTGGACGAGCTTGAAGCTCGCCTCGTCGGGGTGCGAGCCCTTCTCGCTGACGGCCAGGGCCGCGCGCTTGAGCAGCTGGTTGAAGGCGGCGACTCGCGGAGAGCCGCGCGCCTTGAAGTCGACCGGGGCCCCTGACTTTTGCGCTTGCTTCATCTCTGGGCTGGCCTTGTTGCGCTTGGCGCCGGCCAGGGCGAGAACTGTGCCAACGTCGACCACCTCCGCCTATGGGAGCTGGAAGACCTCATGCACGGTGCTCTCCAGCGCGGCGATCTGGCGGGAGCGCGACAGCGTGAGCCTGATCGCCTTCTGGATCAGTTGGCGCAACTGCTTGAGGTCGTTCTTCGCTCCCCCTCCCTGAGCCGCGCCGTCGCCGCCTCCGCCCTTCTTCGCGACCTTGGCCTTTTTCCGCCGACGCGGGGCCCCCCTGCAATCCACGTTTCATCCACTGCGGCATCTCGAGTTCGATGGGGCCCGACATCGGGAGACCGCTGGGCAGCTGGAGCCACGATGGTAGCACGAGTAGCCGGTGCAGGCCACGGAAGATGGACCAATGCGCGGCTACGGTTGTCGTCGCGGTCCTTACCTACGAAAGCGCACAGCCCGCACTGGTAGCTGTTTGGGCCCTCCACGGGCACTATACTCTTCGGGCTCCATCCCCCGCCATGGCCTCGGTTCATAGCGGCCCGAAAGTGTCGAGCAGCCATGACTTTGGAACGAAAACATACCGGGCATTGGTTAGCAGGCATTAGAACGTGCACTAGACTGCGACTGTGGTGGCGGTGTCGCAAGCGCTCCATTAATCCTTTCCTCGTGGCAAACCTGCAGGGGCAAATTGAAGCAGAGGTCACGTTGCTGTCCTGGTCTCCTCCATCGGCATCTGCGCCGTGGACGCATGCGGTAAACTATGCGATTCATGGACAAGCGCCTCCACATCCCCGAGCGCTAGGCGGTGACCAGGGGGCGGTATTTCGTAAGTTTTGGAGCGCCCGCGCGCGTGCTCCAGCAAAGCCGAAGGCAGCAACATCTTTCGCGACCTCCTCGTCCTCCAGGAAAGGCCACGGGCGCTCGGACGTGCGAGACAGCGAGGATCCGGCGCCGGGACATGCCATAGTAGCCTCACCGACGTCCGTGCCCACGCGCTCAGCCCAAGGGAAAAGCCCACTCTGTCGCCCCCGTCAATCCACAGAGCCGATGATCGTCGTTCAGATCTCCCCCAAAAAAGGCAAGCAATACTTGCGCGCGCCCCCTGATGCGCCGCCCAACTCTGGTACCAACGTAGAAGTCTTGCTAGAAGTTCTGCGCGGCTATCAACTAAGCCCCCATACTCTAGCACAGCCCGTGCATCAAGCGCGCGCATGCCATCGTCGTCATTGCGCGCGCAAGCCCCTCCCACCATTGCAGTTCTCCCCAGCCGCGCAAGATGGCGATCACATAATGTGCGTTGTTTTGGTGACAAATTTAAACGGCCCCAGGCCTGACAGCAATGCCGTGCACATAATTCGCTTCCACGCCCCGGGTGCATCCGTAGACCGACGCGCCCCAGTGCTGAAGAATCCTGAAGAGGCAGCTGCAAGGCGACGCTCTCAGTCAGGTGCTGAATGTTGAGGAGGCGTGATCACTGGCCCGAGATACCTCGCGACGTCGGTGACCGTGCCCTCTGACTTCCCACCGAAAATGCCCTTCTCCATGATGTAGCGCTTGCATGCTGCCGCCCCCCTCCAATATGGAAGCCAATTCCTTGTTAAGATCTATTTTGCGCGTGCCCAGCAGGCTTAAGGTTCTTGTCCAGTAATCTAGCAATATCAGAAAGTGTCTGGGAGACGTTACTCATGGGGCCACCGCTAGGTCGTGGCACGAATCGCAACAAATCTTCGGCAGACTTTTGGTGAGACACGTCAACCTGCTCACCCATCCACAGACTCTGCATCCAACGTGCACCGCGGACCGATTCCCTGACAAACTTCGCCGAAAAAGTAGCAGGAGCCACGAACGCGCCCGCAAAGCCCTGCACGTTGAAAGGATCACTCACTCATCACACCACATCCTGTTTCTAGTTTAGTGGTGTCGTGGCGGTCTCAATCTCGACGGTCGATAAGCGATGACATTGGCGCCAAAGTACTCTATCTTCGGGAGGTATATGATCATGCGCGGCACTATCCAATCACGACGTGTAACTACTACCAAACGCACTAGACATGCCCATAAGTCATAGCATATGACAACCCCGCCCCTGACGAAAACAGCGCCCGATTGCCATTGCGCCCATCACAGCGCCCCCCCGCCTCCGAAACTTAAAAACCCATGATCCTGCGGAGGGAACTGGAGGGGGAGGCGCTTGGCATACCAAACTTTCCCCACGGCCGGCAACGAACGAACAACTCTGCGTCCCCGAGGGCTGGCCAAGTCGCTCCCTTACCCTTACTCCTGCGCCAGTACCATGGAGCAAGATCGCATCGACGAATGTGCGCAAGAGCCGAGTGAAGAACGTGATGACGTTGCGTCACGTATGGCAGAGGCTCCGAATAGCCGAGACCGAAACCAGTGGAATAACAAAACACACGTCCCAGATCTCAAATGCGCGCCATTCCCGAAGGGGCCGCTTCTCTTTTGCCTCCGCGGCGAAAGTATTCACGAAGAGCTCAAACATCGAGAGCTGCAATGTCAGAGATCATCGACTCGCCCCCGACCGCGGTAGGGCAGGCCCGCGGGCGCCGATCGCCGCGCACCCCAGTCAACCTCGCGCGCCTGCAGACCCCCTAGGGGGCCATGTTCGAGAACTCTCGAGCGAAGTGAACCCCACCCTCCCCCTCAAAAATCGTGGCGGGTAGGGGTAGGGTTCGCATGTGACCCCCTAACCCCCCCTTCACAACCAGGAAGACCCAAGAAGCCAATCCAAACCTGGCGGTCCAGAGGCGGCGGGCCTGGTCTCCGTCCGCCGCGCTGCTTCGCTCCGAACCTGCACGTGCCCGCCCTCCTAGACACGACCATAGAGTCAGCCAGTCTACGCTCCCGCCAGGCTTCTTCGATGAAACCAACCTGTAGCGCACGTTCAGCGCGCGCGGCTCTTCAACGCTCGGAGTTCAGAATGTCCGATAATTGCCGCAGGGCCGCCTCCACCTCCTCCAGCTCCTCCTCGTCCCGCATCCCCTCCTTCACCCCCTTCATCTCCGTTCGTCGTCGGAGTAACTCACGTCGTCGGGCGCAGTCCTGGGACGATGGAGCCTGAGTGGCCTGACCGGAGTGACGGTGGCCTACGCAAGTGACGGCTTTCTCGATGTCCTCAAGCACTTCATCAGGAGCCACCGTGCCACATAAAGCCAGCGTGCGTTGTTCCTGAGAAGCAAGTTCCGAGAACATGTCCCGCAACAGATCCGTCCTGCCCTTGCCCCGTCTCACGGCCATCATGAAAGCGGACACGTTCATGCGCGGGGGGGGGGGGGGGCTGGCATGCAATTTCCGCGGGTACTTTTCGCTTGCAAGCTCCAAATGCAGGGGGCGCGGTCTCGGGAGGGAGGCCGCGGACGGCTTGTATACGGATTCCGAGACTTCTCAAAGTGCGGCATCGTGAGATGCGCTCCTGGCACCCGCGCGGCAGGAAGAAATCGTCGATCATCGTGCCAACCGACGGGCTCGTGCAGGTGAAGTCTGTCTACTCCCGTGCGCGGAACGTGGGCGTAACGCACATGTTCTGTTTGTTCGGGAAATTTGCGCGTCTCCTCTCCAGCTCCCCTCCTCCTTGCCTCCCGTGATCCCGCCCCTCCCACCGCCGTGCTGTCCACATTCCTCCCATGCTCCAGACAACGTAGAGATGCCAACCCCATCGTTCACATCTGCGGAGAAGACAGGGAGGAGAACAAGACGGGATAAAAAATGCAACACGGTGCGCCGCCAGTGGACCAGCAGCTGCGCTGTCGCGCACCGCATCCCTGCGTGACGGTTGGGGCGGCAGGTAGATGGACCCAAAAAGTCCTGGGCGCCCCTCTTCACTCGCACTGCCGCCGCTCAACCAGCTGCCCGAGGAGGAAACCCCACGTTTGTGCTACATGTGTATCCTTGTACTGGCGCCCAAGGCATGCAGCAATCCCCGTACGTCGGTTTGTAGGAGGCCCCTCCTAGAAAACATACTCGATAACGAGATGGCCCTCGAGTCGAAGACGAAGAACCCCTGCACCTCGACGGCAGGTTTCCTGTGTCCCCGCCAGCAGCACAGCATCATATCCCTGCGCAGCCAGCACTATTGCAATTCATGCTAACCCCCATGGCGAACATTCGGTTGAAAGCGAGGGCGCGCAGAGCCGACGAAAATGTCGGCGCCATCGGGCCCTAGCAAGAGAGGGGCTCTGCGCGACCCCCAACACCTTGTGATGGCGTGCGGAACCCAGCTACGTTGCCTCAAAATCGCAACAAACTGGGGCAGGAGGGGGAGGAGGACGAGGAAAAGGAACACTACCCTCGACCCCCCGCGGCCAGACGACGTATTTTGTGAACTGCAGAGCGCGGGGCCAGCGACTGTGCAGTGGCGAGGCCGACACCAGCCAAAACGAGATCAAAGGGTTAAACCATGCCCAGAAAGGAATTGAAAAGGAAGGGAAGAGAGGCAACAGGGGAGGATGGCGGGAGCTTGAGCAAGGACGGCGGCGGACGAAGTCGCCGCGCGGCCGCTCTCTTCTCACTCACTGCTTCCCGTTCTGAAGGCTGCACAGCACTACCCTCGACCCTCCGCGGCCAGACGACGTGTTTTTGCGAAGGCAGCCGAAGCGGCGAGCCCTGCACAGCGCGGGGCCAGCGACTGTGCAGTGGCGAGGCCGACAGCAGCCGGAGCTTGATCAAAGGGTTAAACCATGATCCCCTCCAAAAAACTCGAAGCGGCCAGTGGTTGGCCGTTGTCGGCCTCGGGGGGGCACGGCCGCTCAAAAACGGCCCCGGGACGAACAGCATGGCCCGAGGGAAATGGTCCAGACCTCCGCGGTCCACAGATTGGAAAATGTGGGTGAGCTTGGTGTCTGAGATGCCGGAAGATCTGGCGATCTAGCTTCGAAGTCTGAGCCCGAGCCAGCGTGATGTACGAGCACGGGAGATCTCTCTCCCTCTCTGTGTCTCTTTTTTTTCTCTCTCTCTCTCTCTCTCTCTCTCTCTCTCTATATATATACATAATATATATATATATATATATATATATATATATTATATATATTATGTATATATATATGTGGTTCGTTGTGTTTGCTGATGTTGTTGATGTTGCTGTTGTTATTGTTTAGTGGTATTGTTATTGGTATTGCAATTGTTGTTGTTGCTGTGGTTATTGTTGTTGGTTGTTGTTGTTGTTGGTGGTGTTGGTGTTGTTGTCGTCGTTGTTGTTGGTGGTGTTGTTGTTGGTGTTGTTGTTGATGGTGTTGTTGTGGTTGTGGTTGTTGTTGTTGGTGTTGTTGCTGTTGTTGTTGTTGTTGTTCATCACATCCAAAGTGGGGTTTTTTATTCTCTCTGGACACCCCGCGCAGGAACCAGAACCAGAACACACCTACATCATCACCCATTCATCACTCGTCATCATCATCATCATCATCATCATCATCATCATCATCATCATCATCATCATCATCATCATCATCATCATCATCATCATTCTCATCAGTACCATCAGCATCGACCTTATCGTCATGCGATCGCCCACCATCATCATCACCATCAGCATCATCATCACCACTCATCATCATCAGCATAATCCCCTTCGTTACCCAGTCACTCACTCATCATTTCGTCATTACTCATTCGTTTGTTAGTGAATTGCAAAGAAGTCTCAGGCGGGAGCCTCGTCTGTGAGTGAATTGTGAGGAAGTCTCAGGCGGGAGCCCCCTCCCGATGGGGCCCGCGGATCATGTTACTAATCCGAGCGGGTCATCCGAAACGTGTAACTGTCGTCAGTTTTGGGCTCCTGGGGCTTGAATGTGGCGGAAGTATCGAGCGGGGGCCTCGTCTGTGAGTGAATTGCGAGGAAATCTGAAGCGGGAGCTCCTCCTTATGGGGCCCACAGATCACGTTACGAATCCGAGCGGGTCATCCGCAACGTGTAACTGTCGTCATTTTCTGGCTTGGGTATCGAGGAAGTATCGAGCGGGAGCCTCGTCTGTGAGTGAATTGCGAGGAAGTCTCAGGCGGGAACCCTTCCTCATGGGACCCGCAGATCATGTTACTAATCCGAGCGGGTCTTCCGAAACGTGTAACTGTCGTCACTTTTGGGCGCTTCAGGCTTGAAAATGAAGGAAGTATCGAGCGGGAGCCTCGTCTGTGACTGAATTGCGATGACATCTCAGGCGGGAGCCCCCTCCTTATGGGACCCGCAGATGATGTTACTAATCCGAGCGGGTCATCCGAAACGTGTAACGGTCGTCACTTTTGGGCTCTTCAAGCTTGAATATGAAGGACATATCGAGCGGGAGCCTCGTCTGCGAGTGAATTGCGAGCGAATCTCAAGCGGGAGCCCCTCTTTATGGGGCGAGGAGCTTGCTCATGTTCAGGCCCAGCGAGCAGGAGCTCACGAGGCAGAGCTCGGGGGCGCACACTGTGCACCGCTCGGGGTTCACGCTGACGCACGCGTCCTACCTGACCTCCACGCTGTCGCAGGGCCAGACGCTGCGCAAGGGCGTCACCATCGACTGCGCCAGGGATGAGGACGCTGGCCGCACGGGCATGTCGGACGAGCAGTGGTGGCTGCACCTCTACGTCATGTTCCCCCGCGCCAGGTGCATGCGGAACATGCTGATCCTGCGGCCGCCCGCGCGGGAGTTCCTGGAGCGCGGGCCGCCGGCGTCCCTGCGGAAGGCGCTCCAGGAGTTCGACCAGAGAGCGGTGGGCTCCAGGGCCGAGGCGGAGCAGCTCGCGGCAGAGCTGGGCTTCGTGCTGCCTCCCGCCTGAGCGCGGCCGCGATTAGCTCGGTGCCTGCGGGGTTGTCCCAACGGCTTGCTCTCGCGCCCCAGCAGCTCGCGGGGTTGTCCCAACGGCTTCGCGATCTAGCCGTCGGCAAACGCGCGCCTGATTGCCGTGGCGGCGAGGGCGCCGAGGAACATCGATTTGCTTGCCCCGACCAAGGGGGCGGGGAGGTACACATGGAGAAGAGGCAGGCGGAGGATGAGGAGGAGGGAAGGGGTATGTGGAGAGGGTGATGATGAAGAGGAGGAGGAGGAGGAGGAGGAGGAGGAGGAGGAAGAGGAGGAAGAGGAGGGGAAGGGTGATGATAAATAGAAGGAGGAGGAGAGGGAAGAGCAGAAGGCGAGAGGAGAGTGTCCGCCAGAGGGAGGAGGGAAGGGCTAAAGGGAAGCTAAACAGATTCGTATGTGGGGTCCTACCGTCGGAGTAATTGTTGTTGTGTCTCTCTCTCACTCTCTCTCTCTCTCTCTCTCTCTCTCTCTCCCTCTCTCTCTATATATATACATACATATATATATATATACACATCCTTCCCTCTCTCCCTCTCTCTCTCTCTCTTTCCCGAAATCGGCACGAGCGGCATGGCACGACTCTGGCACATCCGTCCAAACGCGCCAGAGCTGCCAGGAGCGCCGGACGAGGCAGGCAGAACCCGCGCGTCCAGCCGGGGACGCTCCATTGTCGCTCGGGGGGCGGCTGGCAGAGGCCAGAAGCGAAGCACAGTCACATGCGCAGTCAGATCGGTAGACGGAAGTTCCTCCTCCTCCTCCTCCCCCTCCTCCTCCACCTCCTCCTGCTCCTCCTCTCCCTCCTCCTCCCCCTCCTCCTCCTCCTCCTCCGCCTCCTCCTCCTCCTCTTCCTCCTCCTCCTCCTCCTCCTCCTGGCTCAAGTACTCATTTGGGCATCGCGCGAGTCCCCCTCTGTTTTTCACTGTCTGACATGACCTATGAAGAGTGGGCAGATGTGCAGGGCCGTAATCGTGCTGGCAAGTCTCGCCGCAAGGTTAAGCCCTACACTTTCTGCTCAGCATGCGGAGCGTGGACGTACGATCACATCCTCAAGAAGACTCACACCTGTCTCCACTGCAAGGTGGTACTCATGCCACCCGGAGCTGATGGAGGAGGTGACAGCACGGCGCTGGCTGACGCGGGCGGCAAGAATCAGGTGTGCACCTTGCCACCTGACAAGCTGGCCGAGCTTCACGCTATCGCCAAGCTCTTGCCAGCAGACAAGGCCAGGCAGTTGCTGGCACCAGTTGCCGATTCTGCGCCCAAGCCAGCGCCGGTTTACAATTTCCCTGAAGGAGAATATCAGGCTGCCGAGGCGGCCAAACGTCACGCGTCCAAGGTTCTTGAAAAGGCCTTGGAACATCGTCTCTGGGTTGAGAGGAAAGTTCAAGCAGCTGATGAGAGAGTTGAGCAGGCCGTTCTCGCTGAACAGCAGGCGGAGGCTAAGGTGGCACATGCAGCCAGGCGCGTTGCCGCGAGAGTGCTGCCTCCTGAGCCACAGAAAAGCGTCATCCACCTCGACCAGCTGTTGGCGAATGAGGCCTCCCAGCACATCGAGATCAAGTTGGGTCCATCTTTGGACTTGTCGGGCGACGCCTTCAGCGAGGAGGATCGCAGGGCGTTCAAGGAGTTTGAGGCGGCGCAAGTTCTCAAGGTCCAGGAGCTCCTTTCCACAGCTTTCAAAGAGGTCGCCACCAAGGCGGCTGACCACAAGAAGGAATACGCAGACAAGCATGCCGAGTTCACCAAATAACGTAAGGTTTCTGCAGATGTTGAGGGAGGAACTAAGGCGGAGGTCACGTCGCAGCAGCAGGCGCCTTCGGGGGGCGCGGGGGGTTCTGAGCCTCCTGGCGCTGCGCCTGCAGGCGCGGCCCCTGCTGCAAGCTCGGCTGGGGACCTTCCGCCGGGGCTTCCCGCCTCCGCCGACGCGAAGGCCAAGGACGAGTTCAAGCGGAAAGCCATGGCACGCCTCCAGCAGAAACAAGCTGGACAGAAGCCTGAAGCAGAACATTCGGTTTAGCATTTCTCCTGGGGCTCATTGTGAGGGCCGGCCGTTTAAATTCTTACCTTATATAAATATGGTCGTGTCCAATATCAGTAAGTGGGGCCCTCAGGCGATGCGTTGGTTTCTCTCTACCCAAACAAATCTGGTGGTCTTAACTAAGCACCGCTCGAGGGGAGCAGGCTTTCAGTCAATGGTCAAAGAATTGCATTTTGCGGGGTAGAGGGTTGTAGCCCAAGAAGCCCATGTGACCCAAGCAGTTGACACCTCATCAGGTGTTATGGTAGTTGCTAGGTCTCACCTCCTCCTCTCTGACCTCTTCTTCTTCCTATCGTCCTGGAAACTGGCGGCCTCCACGTCCAGATGGCTGCTATGCACTCTCAGGCTCCGTGGTGTTAATATCACGATTGCCCCTGTGTATTTGCATGACAAGGTAGGGCCTCGTGGCCCTAATATCAAGCTTTTGTCGGACCTCGGTTCGGCTCTCTCGGTGCTCGGGGGTGCTATTATTGCCTGTGGGGACTGGAATATGTCTTTCTCTGATTTGGAGTCCACGGATTTTCCCAGGCGTTTGAAATTAGGACATGTGCCAATGCCAGGTGTTTCTCATACCTGTGAAGTAAGAGGAAAGACCAGCTTGATTGATTACGCGCTGGTAAGTGAGCACGCCAGGCAGATTTTGAAGTTTTCTGGCTTGGATGTTTCGGTCCCCTGGGGCACCCATGTTGGGTTGCAGTTTCAGCTTTGCGCTGCCCCCAGGGCCTTAAACGCTCTTCGTTTGAAGTCGCCGGCTGCATTGGACCACCCAGGCGTTCGTGGCCCAGTTCTTCCGTGGGTCACCTTTCAGGCCCAAGCCAAAATTGCACTGCGGCTTCACCCGGGGAGGTTCCGAGGCAATACGCGTGTACAGGTTCAATATGAATCGGGCCACGATGATCTGGCCACTTCCGTTGCCTTGAGCGCCCGTCTCAGCGAATGGATTTTGGCTGTCGAGCTGGAGGCTTGTCACAGGCAAGGCGTTGAGACGTGCAGCGCTTTCAGGCATGTGGTAGAGGACAGCTTCCCCTTTTAGTTGAAGCTCCTGTCCTTCCCCGGGAGCATGAAGCCCCCAGTTTAGTCAATAGGCAAGCTCGTTTTTGGCAAGCGCTTGCTGTTCAGCTTGGCACGGCTCTCAAGCTATGTGACATTGACCCAGCGCTTGGGGATGCGGCCGTCCCGCAGCCCAGGCAAAGGTCAATCGAGCACTTCAACGGCCTGATCCGCAAACTCTCCCACCTTGAGCTTCCTCCTCCTCATGACGATCAGGATCAGGCCGAGCTCGATGAGTTGTTTTTGTGGCGAGGTCGGCTCCAGAAGCTGCCCCACTTCCCTTTAGACGGCTGGCAAGACATGATTTCGCTAGCTGATGGCTTAGGTCAGAAATTTGCTCAGCGAGCCTCTGCGTCATTGAAGGCGTACTGGCGGAAGTGGCTCCAAGAGGCTCTTGAGGGATCGGCCAGAGGAGCTCACCGCGCCTTGAAGCCAGACCGTAGCCACCTTGTCAAGGACACCCAGGATGGCGATTCTATTGTTGGCAGTGTCCCTGAACGTTTGGAGTTTCAGGCTCGTGTGTGGTCGGGATACTGGCAACAACACTCCGCCGACTCTGCTCGCAAGTGTCTTGCCGATTTGCGGTCGTTGGCTCGTGAAAGCCCGCCTCTAGATCCCATCGCGCTTGATATGTTGGACGCGGCGTTGAAATCAATGCCTGACGGCCGAGGGCGCGGCCCTGACCTGATTCCCCCCCGGTTGATCAAGGAGGCCAGTGTAGAAGCCAAGGTGCAATTCGATGCGCTGCTCACGGATATCGAGTGCTCGGCCACCCTGCCTTTGTCCCAAGCTTTCTGTCTCATTGCGCTTCTGGATAAGCCTGACGGAGGCTTCCGCCCCATCGCCTTAATGGGCTTTGCCTATGTCGTCTTGGTACGCATACGGCACCCGTACATTTCTAAGTGGGATTCTGCCCACCACGGGGTGTGGGATAAGTCCGTGGGCGGCGGGACTGATGAGGCGAGGTGGTTGGATGAGTTGGAAAGTGAATTGGCCATCCTTCGAGAATTCATGGTCGGAGGGGGTCTTCTCGACCTCACTAAATTTTACGACGAACTCGAGATGGTAGCGTTGGCCGAAGCTGCCAGGGATTTAGGATATCCTGTGCGGCTCTTGGCGCTCGCCGTGGAAGCGTACCTAAGGCCAAGGCTTCTCACGCTGGACCAGGCTGTTCACAGAGGTGTCCTCCCGTCGGGAGGTGTTTTGCCAGGCTGCGGACAGGCTGTCTCTCTCTCTCTCTCTCTCTCTCTCTCGCGCGCGTCTTTACAGTGCATGTAATGCCGCTTTTAATACCAGCGCAGCTCTTCATTTAAGGCAGTGGGTTGATGACATCGCGTTCCGCATCTTCGGAACTGAACAGTCGATCCTCGGCATTTTCCCTGTTGTTGTTCGCACGTTGGCGAGGGGCCTCCTGAAGGCCAAGTGCAAGCTCTCAGTTCCAAAGTGTGTTTTTCTGGCCTCGAACGCTTCGCTGCGGAATCAGCTTTCGCATGCAGCGGCAGGTGCTGCATTAGCAGGCGTCGGGGCAGTTTTGCACGCTAGGAATCTAGGCCATGACACAACCTTCTTGAATCGTCGCGCGGCCAAGGTCCGGCAGGATAGGTTTCGCAAGGGTGCCCGGGCTGCCGGCAAGATAAGGCGTTTCACTCGTACCGACAAGCATTCGCCGAAGTTATATTTTACTAATGCCTACCCCAAGGCGATGTGGGCTGCTGAAGTGCACGGGATCAGCCCTTCTAGTCTCCGATTGCTACGCCGAGGTGCGCATGCCAGTAGTCTTGTGAGTGGTCCAGGCACGTGTGTGACCACTGCTATCAGGCTGTCTTTCGGGGCGGGCCGTGACCCTGTCCAGGTCCACATTGGTCGCCTCGTAGCCACGTGGCTGGGCCGGCTCGCAAAATGCCCGAATCTTTTCTCTCGAGTTGAAGCTGCCTGGCAGATCTCGTTGGGCAGAGCGAAGAAAGGCTGGAGTTGGGTGAGGGGCCCACTTTCAGCCTTGCAGGCGAGCTTGTTGCACATAGGGTGGTCTTGCCCCAGCGCTCGCGAATTTATTAATCCAGCGGGAGATCCCTGGGCTTTGGTAGAGGATGTATCTTTCCCTGCCACTCCGTTATTGGAAGATTTAAGCGCCAGCATCGAGAGCATGCAGTGGCTGGAGGCCTCTAAGTTTTATCTCGGGAAGGGTGCTGAGCGAGGAGTCTCTTGGCAGCACGTGGGAGAGCTCGCTAGGAAACTCACGAAAGACGGTGAGGCAGGTCTGGCAGCAATGGTCAGAACCATTGCGGCCGGAGGCATGTGGACAGAATCGCGCAAATTCGAATGTGGCATTGTTCCCGATAGCGTTTGCCAGCGATATGTTCGATCCGACGAGAGCCCTCAGCACAGGGCTTGGGAATGTATGTGTAATGTCAGTGATGACAGCGCCCGGGTGACTGACACTGAGCATCTGCGGCATGATGCCCTTGCAGATTTCGAGGTTGCCCAAATTTTCTGGGGAAGAGGGCTCATTCCTAGTGATTGGTTGGATCTTCCTCCCTCTCCTTCCTCTCGCCTTCTGGAGTACCACGGGTGCGAGCCCTCGACCCCATTCCCTGGCGGAACCTACGGCTCTGACGGTGCAGGCGGACAGTGGTCGCAGCACCCGCTTCTCCGCAGAGTCTCTTTTAGTTTTGCTCGCCTGGAGGTTGATGAGGACGGAGTGCCTTCCTGGAGCCATGGACATGGAGTTACAGGTGTCTGTGACAGCTCCCGCTCTCGTGGAGATTGTACGCCATGTCAGGTGGTCTGAATCGCTCGTGATTGTATGTGACCATAAAAATCATGTCAAGGCCTATGATAAGGGCAGGAACCACTGCCTTCACCTTGCCAATGCTGACCTGTGGTGGGAACTCTGGGTGTTGGCTAGTAAGAGGTCTGTTCCCCTTGAGCTAGTGCATGTACCGTCACATTTAGCAGAGAATTCGGACAAGTTTGAACGGTTTTGGAGAAGCACTGACCCGTATCATGTCTATATCAATCGCGTGGCGGACGAGCTCGCCGCCAGTAAAGAAGATGCGCATCAGGTACCCGCGCACCAGTGCCAGGCTTTGCTGGCGCTTGAGCTTAAGGCCAAACAGGTCTTGCTCCGGATTGCCACTCTCACTATGGAGATCGAGAGTAAGCCGAAGAACAAGGAGCGCGTGGTCGTGAAAGCAAAGGTTCCGAGGCTGCTCGCCCTCCGCCAGAAGCGAGTACATTTTGTGAGCCGATCGCAGCACCATTTTGAATTGCACGCGCCTGGTCTCTGGCGCTGTTCTGAATGCGGACTCCATGCCAAAGAAAAGACTCGGGGGGTTTGGGACCGTGTCCTTTCGGCCTGCGCGGCCATGGCTCCAAGGGCCCCTTTCCCGCCCCCCCGCCTGAGGTCTGCGCCTGGTCCCCTGGCCCCTATCGATGGTGGCCTTTGGATCAGGCTTGGCATGGAAGATCCGCCTGTGCTCGTAGCCCACCCTGCTTTCATTGCAGGGCAGCAACTGTCTTCTTCACATGAGCTGTGGCATAAAGGCAAATATACATTTGTGGCTTGTGTGGTGCGTGGGCCACGCAACGACCGGTCAACCTGTTAGCTGGTTGCGTTGTGGCCCTGGATGGGCCGCACCGTATCTCCCCTAAGCAGCTGCAGGCTTTGCAACGAATTCGCAAAGGATTGCCTCCGCAGCAGAGCTCTCGTGTGTGGGATTCCGGGCAGGAGCCCGTCGTTCAGCTTTAGCGCGCTGACGGCCACACCACTTGCTTCCACCCCCCTCGGGGTCTCTGGGAGCTGGCGGGGCCACCTGCCCAGAGGACTCTGCGTTGGTTCCCACCCCCAGGGTGCTCCAACCTCCTCTGGCCTTTACTTTTCTGTGCTGATGTCGTTGCTTCAGTGCACTCTTTAACTTCGGTGCTGGGCACCCTTCATCCTGCAGCCGTCCACGCATTCACCTGCAGTGCCGTCTGTAGCAGCATACAGTGAACAAAATCCTCCTCCTCCTCCTCCTCCTCCTCCTCCTCCTCCTCCTCCTCCTCCTCCTCCTCCTCCTCCTCCTCTTGCGCAGTCAGGTCGGTGGACGGAAGTGGGCTTTAGGAGGCAACTACTGGGAGGTTTTCGTCGGAAGGATTCAGGAGGATGAAGCTCCAGTGGGGGGCTGTTGCGCCAGAGTGGGCCTCGTATCAAGCGGGACTGAGCCGGATTACGCGGGATTATGCGGGATTGAGCCGGATTAAGCGGGATTAAGCGGGATTAAGCCGGGTTAAGCGGGATTTCGGACCAGGGCTAAATCAGAATTTGCCCTCCCAGGAGTTGCATCCGAATGGGCGGGAAATCTGGCACTGATAATTACCTGTGATATGCTCGCGTCGGCGATGCAAGCATCATGCGAGTTCGGCCACGACGACAAGTGTAGAATGCACTGCGGTCTGGCAGGCACAGCCAGCGAGGACGCCAGACTGGGGATAGGAAGGGATTCAACATGGCAGTTGTCCATAAGCGAGCTCTGCAAGGGTTGGATCACAGCAGGGCTGAACAGGGGATATGGGGTAGCAAAGAGGAAGCAGCAACGCAATGGCCAGTCAGGGGGTGATCATGTAAGAAAGTACAAGCATGCCGCAATTTCAATCGCTCGCCACAAGTAGTCGGCGTGCGCAAAACAGTCTCCCGTAATTCGCTGGGCAATGCGAGGCGCCCTATGCTTGGAGCAGACGAGACACCCCTTTCTACAAAAGGGGATGCCCACAAGAGGCACCAGATCAAGCTTGAAGCGCAGGACAACACACACACACAAACATGAGCATCGTCACGTTCTCGCCCTGATATGGCAAGCATGCAGAACCCTTGCTGACATGCTGCCCCGCCGTGGCACGTGCTGGACACTCGTCTCGTGGCGACTGGCTCACTGCTCAAGGGAAGAAGGCACGCGTCGCGATCCCGTGATGGGGGCCCCTGCTCACGCACGCCCGCCCGCATGATGGAGCGTGCGCGGGGGGCGGGGCACTGCATCAGGAGAAGCAAACATCTGCGTAATGCGGGATGACGATCAACAAAAAAAATGGGAGAGAACGATCAAAAAAAAAGTTGTCTGCTATTGCTGCACAGTCTTCTGACTGGAGGAGAGCGATCAAAAACATTGTTTTCCAGCCCGCGGCCGGTGTTTTCGAATCGTCATCCCGGGCGCCGCCGCGTGAACACGACCCCCGGTCATTTATTAATCGTCATCCTCCATGGCGAACTTTCCCAGTGATAATGAAGTTCGGCCTCCGCGCCCTCCGCCTATATTTGAAACCCTTCTAGGCCGACGATAAAAAAACTCTAACGACTTAAGGGGGGGGGACTGTATTATCCTCGGCATGGGGTTCAGCATGCGCAACCTCTCAGAGGTCCGCACGGACTTTTCGGATCGGCACCGGGCCCCCCCTCCCTGGCGCGCGGAGCGCGCCGGGGTCGGCGCCGGAAGCGCCGCTTGGCCCGGGAGAGCCGCACGGACCTCTGGGAGTCGACGTCCGTGCAGACCCCTCGCCTCCGACGGCGCCTCTGCTCCGCGGCGTGGGCCCCGGGAGGGGCCTCGACCTCTCCCCGGGGAGGGGGGGAGGAGGAGGCAGGAGGAAGAACGTGGAGGGAGAGGGAGGAGGAGGAGGAGGAGGAGGAGGAGGAGGAGGAGGTAGGAGGAGGGAGGAGGAGGAGGATGAGGAGGCAGAGGGAGGAGGAGGAGGAGGAGAGGAGGAGGAGGAGGAGGAGGGGAGGGATCGATCTTTGCTGGTCCCGGGACCGGAGGCGGCCTCCGGAGGCCGACGAGCAGTCCCAAAACGCCCGCCGCCGCGGTGCTGTTTGCTCCGCCTGGATCTGAAGGCGACCCTTTCCTCCGACGGCGGCTCCTCCTCCTCCTCCTCCTCCTCCTCCCTCCTCCTCCTCCTCCTCCTCCTCCTCCTCCCCTCGCCCCCCGGCGGGCCCCAGGGATGGCCCTCAAATGGCCTCAAAGGCCAGCCCCCTGGCTCCCAAGACTCTCTCTGTTCATCCTGGCTGCCCGAGTTGTTTCTCTAGATGCGTCTCTTCGCCCCTTTTCCCGTCAGCTCTCACGGGCAACGTTTCTGAACGAGCTGGTCGGGATACGCGAAGCGTGAAACAGTTTCCTTTCTGAAGAGTGGCAAACGAAAAAAATACCCCTAACCCGATGGGAGGGGACCTATGTTAGGAGGGCCAAAAACATCAGGGATAGGGGGCCTTCTCTGCAGATGTATCAGACCAACCCGCCCAAACTCAGTATCCCTACTGCGACGACGGGGACCTAAGTGATGTCACGTCTTCATCGTATTGGGGTCAAGGGTTCTCTTGACCTTGATGAGCGGGAAATCGCGTCGTCCCGACCGGCTGCCGGAGACCCAGGCTATGACCCTAAGCCAGGTCGTGAAAATAGCCGGACCAAGGTAGAGGTTGGAGGCCTGAAAAGGGCACCAACACCAACACGGGAGGTTGCCTCCACAGGGGTGAGATGATCCTAGATTTTAACGACGGTGGTCATAATTCGGGCGATTCGAGAGCCCGATGAAGGCACACCGCCCGATGAAGACACACAGCCCGATGAAGGCACACCGCCGTGCTGCAAGAATCCTCCTCCTCCTCCTCCTCCTCCTCCTCCTCCTCCTCCTCCTCCTCCTCCTCCCCCTCCCCCTCCTCCTCCTCCTTCTCCTCCTCCACCTCCTCCTCCTCCTCCTCCTCCTCTTTCTGCCCCTCCTCCTCCTTCTGCCCCTCGTTCTCCTCTCCTCCTCCTCCTCCTCCTCCTCCCCTCCTCCTCCTCCTCCTCCTCCTCCTCATCCCCCTCCTCCTCCTCCCTCTTCCTCCTCCTCCTCCTCCGGCCCAAATTGATCCTCCTCCTCCTCCTCCTTCTCCTTCTCCTCCTCCTCCTCCTCCTCCTCCTCCTCCTCCTCCTCCTCCTCCTTGGTCTGCGGGCCCCTCTTGGGGTCCATCCGCGGGCGGCCACGGCGCCCGAGCGTCAGCCCGAGAAGAAGTCCATCGCGCCATGGCCGCCTGCGGCGGGGCGGCTCTGCACGGAGAGGCCTCCCAGTCCCAGACAGGGTCCGAAGGGGGGGGGGGGGGTCCGGCGGACCGCGCCGCGAGGGGACGCGGGAGGACGACGGAGGTGGCTCCCGTCCCGCGCTCTTCCTCGATCTCGGCCCCCGGGGCCCCTCATCGGGCCCAGGCGCCATCGAGCATGGATCTGGGGGCGAAGCTCGGGGGCGAGCCCCGCGGGAATGCAGAGGGGGGGGGGGGGCGTCTCTGAAGGCTCGGAAGTCCTCGGGCCTTCCGAGAAGTCTCTCGGCCTTCCCCAAAGACGCAGAACCCTTCGCGGAAGCTGCGAGGGCATCTGGGAAGTTCTGCTGCCTTCTGAGAGCCCCTGCCCCCCCTTCACACACCTTCTGGGCTCGCCGCCGAGGAGAACTGGCGCGACGTGCCTCTGCTGGAGGCGCACGCCCGTCACTGACATAATCGTAGCACAAAGCTGCGCTGGCATGCAGCATCCCTCGCGGCATGGCCAGCAAGCGCCCACCGCGTGGACGTTGTTCGTTTCGAATCGTGCTCGCGTCTAGTTGCGCTCGTTTCTAATTGTTCCTGGCCCCCTAGCGGCCAGGAAGACGCCCAGGATAAAACAATTAGAAACGACAGGATCTTGGCCCTCCAGAAAATCAAAGAACCTTCGAAGAATTGGAAATGAAGAATGTGTAGACTTGGCTATAAGTCTTCTGTTCGTTCGTGAGCGTCGCCCCCGCCGCCACACGCACACTGCACACAAGCGTGCGCGATGCCGACGCATCGGCGATGCCTCGGCGACGTCGGCGCGGAGGAGGTCGCGCTCCACGTCGACCCGCAGCGGCGGTGCGTGGGCGATGCCGACGCATCTGCGATGCATCTGGGGACGCCAAAAGGTACCGATGCCGCTACTCCCCAGACCTCTCCCGGGGTGCGTTCTGACCAAGATCTCGAGGCGAGCCCAGCGGTGGCGCCGAGGGCCTCCCAGGAGGCCCAAAAAGGGGCAAACGGGCGAGGGGGCAGAGGTATGGGCACCTTGTCGTCCTCTGAGCATCGGCGACGTCGGCGCGGAGGAAGGCGCGCTCCACATCGAGCCGCAGGCGGCGGTGCGGTGCTCTCCGCCGGCTCCCATCCGCGCAGGCTCCATCGGCGGAGCCCCCGGCGCGGTGCGCCGCCGCCCCGCTGCAGGGACGAGGAGGGCAATGATCGCGTTGGAAGGAAAGGGTTGGGACGATACAGGGAACGACTGTGCAATAAGCACCTGCAACCTCCTCCTCCTCCTTCTCCTCCTCCTCCTCCTCATCATCATTGCCTCCTCCTCCTCCTCCTCCTCCTCCTCCTCCTCCTCCTCCTCCTCCTCCTCCTCCTCCTCCTCCTCCTCCTCCTCCAAGTGGCAATCCGAGGTCTCAGAAGACTGCTGGCCACTTCAGAATTCAGGACATGTGTGCGGAACCCCCAGTCTGCTCGCCATGGCGGCGGACTCAGCGGCGCGTCTCGGGCAGGTCAGTTTCGTCGCCTACAACCCCCACAGCGCCACCCACTCCCGCACTCAGGACATCCTGGATGAACTCCACAACGTGTCCGTGGTATCGCTGATAGGAACGCAGGAGAAGCAGCAGAATTCCAAGGACCTCAGGTATTGCTCGTCGTTCTGGGGTTTCTCGGAGGGCTGGAGCTCAGGAGCTTTAACGAACAGATCTTGTGGGCTCAGTGTCTGGTTCAACAGGAAGATGTTTCGACCGAGTCACCTTCGGGGAGTGGCGCCTGTTCCGAAAGGTCTCCAAGGGCGGGTCCTGGGGTGCAAGCTTGGGAGGCAGTCGGTTCGGTTTGCTGTTTTCGCCCTTTCCTTCCCGCCGTGCACCAGGGACAAAGACCAGCTTCTCAAGTACACTAACTGTTGTGATAGAATGATTCGCTGGTTGACTCAGCAGCTGGACGCCCTGGCGGGCAGGTGGATTCCCATCCTCACCATGGATCTCAACTCCACTTTTTGCGAGGAGCTAGAAGGCGTTGTTGGTCCGTATGGCCTCGGCTCAGACGAGAAGCGAACAGCCCAGATGCTGAAGCCAGTGCTCGAGTCTTACGGGCTATGCCTTGCCAACACGATGGCCGATGCGGGCTACGCCTTCGTCGCCTCCTGCGGCACCCGCAAGACGCTCGACTACATAGCATTGCCGCAAGGACTACTTCCAGCAATGAGATGGTGCACCACTTTTCGGCGTAGCATGCGCAGGCTTCAGCCGCATCGATGGGGACGAGAATGGGATCACTTACCGCTGGGGCTGGGGCTTGAGTGGGCGACGGACATGACTCCCACAGATGTGCGCCGCTCCGAGCGCATAGAGCCTACGGCTGCCCACGCCCTTCTCCAGCGGGGATATAGACGGAGAGAGTTCATGGAATCCGTGACTGCCACGATCGAGCAGAAGGCGGCCTGGCTCAATTCCCAGACGGGATATACACTCGCGGTGGAGGCCAACGACTTACTGGTTCATGCCATCACCAACGCTGCGCTCACCACCTGCACGCAGAAGGAGGGATACACAGAGCACCACGCCGACTACGCCAGAGAGCTCAAAGCTCTACTCCACCAGAGAAGGGAAGTGCGTGATCGACTGGCATGGGCCTACCAAAAGGATGATGACGACCTTCAGCTGCAGCTCACAGTGCGCATCACGACTATCAGCAAGTGGCTCAGGCAGCACAAGAGGTGTCATTGGCAGCGGGTACAGCAAGATCGTGTAGCGGCTTTCGAGGAGGCGCGCAAGGCCAAGGACTTCCATGAGGTGCACGGGCTGGCTCGTCTCATCGCAGCACGCGGGAGAGGACCACGACGGCGTAACTACCTACAGACAGCTTAACACCAGCGGAACGACACAGGAGTGGACTACCAGGATGCAACAACCTGGGGCAGAGGGTGGGGCCGCAGCACAACTTGTCAGCTTCAATGACATGAATAACATGCTTCACGAGCTTCCAAAAGCCTACACATCGGTCACTGCAGATGAGGTCAAAGAGGACATCGACGCTTTCAAGCATGAGGTGTGGCGGCTCAGGCTTTGGCGTGTCGCACCTCAGGACAGCATCATCGCGGAGCTCCCCCGCACTGCCATGTTCCCCAACTGGGTCAACAAGCGCAGAACGACGCACCACCACGGCATCGGCTACGAGCAGCAGACGCGCATTTCGGCCAACTCTGTCTACTTCCTGCTCGCCTGCTTGTTCACAGGTATCCGCACCAGTGGCAAGCTTCCTTTGTCGTGAATCCTGTCGGACGCCTGCAAGATTGGCAAGGGCAACAACAAGGAGGGCGTGGACGGCGAACGACTTATCATGCTCGCGTGTACCATCGCCAAGACGTACTACCGCAGCCTCTTGGCCCGAGGAGCCCCACCTGCCCTTGAACCGTGGATCTACGGTTGTCTCAGAGGGCGACGTCGGGAGGCTGCAGTGGTGGTGCAGCAGGCGTACTCTTGGCGCAAGCTTCAGGCTGGGCAGTCCCACATTAAGAGGTTGCACGACGCCGCCAACGCTTTTTATAGTATCGACCATGACAGCTTATGTCACGAAGTGGAGCGAGTTTTCCGTGAGGAAGATTGGCAGATCATGAAGTTTCGAGTCACGCTTGCATGCTTTCGACTACCAGGTGCTGAGAACGACATTCTTTGGTTGCAGCAGGGATGCATGCCTGGAGATCCCGCCATGGTCCGACTTTTTGTAGGTGCTTATGCCAGACAAATGGGAATGGGTTCGATTAATATTTCTAACTACCGAGCTGCCAGTTTCAAGTGCCCATGGTCGGCTCAGTGGATTCAAGCTTCTTTCACTGTGTATGTAGACGACGTAGCCGACAATTTCGATGTCACCAACAACGCAGCTAGTATCATGGCGGAGGGAGTCACTCAGAACGAAGTCATCACTGAGAGGCTCGCCGAGATCCAGATGATTCAGGATGTGAGCAAGCAGGAGAACTTAGTTTTTTTTTCACAGGCGCCAACGCAGCCTTCATGGAAGCGAAGTTCCTGCGAGATCAGGAGCTTGCTGGGCGTACGACAGTGTGTGCACGATAGTTGGGCCCGCGCATTCATTCGAGGTTTGCATTGTGTGAGATAGAGTACAGACTACATGCTGGGCGCACTGCCTGGTATAATCTCTCTAAGTTTTGGCAGAGTGCAGTGTCTCTTGGTTGGAAGATCAACATGCTCAAAGGGGATGTGGCCAATGCGTGTTACAGTGGAGCGGAGGTCCTGCGTGCTCGAGCGGGCCCCATGCGTCCGCACGATTGGCAACCTATTCTTCGCTTTCTTGCTATGCGTGCTCGGATCCTGCTGCGAGGTACAGCACAGTGGCAGGAGGACGGCTCCGTACGCACCCTCACCAACCTACAGGCCCTTGCAAAAGTGCGCCTCGCTGCCCCACATGTGGAAATGAGAGTTCGAAGGCTCCGATGGCTCCAAGCTTGTCTACGCGAGGCCCCACGGTGTGCTCAATTTCTTGCGGTCGTTTTCGGGTGCTCTCGGGACGAGGATTTGACCGAGCTCGAAAAGTATATGAGCAACGACGCGAAGGCGAACCCGTGGTGCGAACAGTTCTGCGACGACATACGAGCGATCGAACTCTTCGATGACGGGGCGAGGTTGATGGAGATCTATGGGTTGGAGGGGATATTATTCGAGGGGAGGGAGGAGTTCGTTCAATTGGATGTGGGAGGGATCGTGTCGCACTATTTCCTCAACATCGCACAGCACGAGAGGAGGCAGGAGGAGATCGAGAGTGGAGGACCCCACCAATGCAAGGCCCTTCGAGCCGATGGAGAGCCCAGTACTGAACGCTTCATGACAAAAAAGCAGTTGGCGGCCCACTATCTGAGAACCAAGGGAGGCACTCACGGAAAGCAACTTCTTGGGAGACTCTGCTGTGTATCCAGTCAGTGCGTGATCTGTGGCTCGAATTTCTCTTCGATTGACTATGCAAAAAGACACATGCACAAGAGCCTCAGCACGGGCCTATGCTGTGTAGACCGAGGGCGCACAGACGGACAGATCATTCAGCCCTCGTCCTACGCTTGCCCAGCCTGCGATGACTTCGAAGGGGCCGACAATGATGAGCTCCGTAGACACATTTTGTCCGAGCATCTGCAGGAGCACCTGGCGGATCATTGTTTGGATTTCGAGCTGCCTGGTCTGTTGGAAGATCTCGAGTTGCTCCATGGAGGTCCAGTGGCTCATGCCGAGCGCTCTCAAGCGGGTCGCAACGGAGGCCAACGCAGAGGGAGACAGCAACAAGGCGCGCAAGGGCTCGGGCAAGGGCGTCGAGGACTCCCACGTGAACGCTCGCCTGCTTCGACAGCTGGAATCGCGGGTGCGCACGCTGGAGTTCGGAGCGGGCCTGGTGGTGTACGGACCGAGCGACGATCTGTACGTGGACACGCTGAAGCAGACCTACCAGGAGTACCAGAAGAAGGTCGAGGGCAAGAACAACACACACGGGCTCGGTCCGCCCGGATTGCAGAATTTTGCCGCACTTCTCAGCGCTTTCAACAGTTGGCTCGACAAGCCAGGCAAGGCCCAGGACTCGGTGAAGGAGTTGGCAGACATCCCTCGGAGGCTTCTGTTGATGATGATGAAGGGAGATCAGGAGCAGGCCAGCACGTGGATCAAGGAGTGCGGAACCAGCTCGACGGCAGACAGCAGCATCTCGAGGATTACGGTCAAGGTCCTGGGCTATATCACGCTGCCAGACCCCAACCAGGCAGGACCCAACGCTTACGAGGAGCAGGAGAGTCAGTGGAAGGTTCTAGAGGACAAGGACGCGGAAGAGGGAGACAAGCGCAGGGCAGAGGTTCGAGTCATTCGGAGTCCGCTCGAGTTCGCACAGCTAGGACACGGGAAAGTGATCGCAGTAGAGCAGGCTCTGTATCGAATCTTCCGCGCCGCAGGCTTTAACAACAAAGCTGGCCGTGCTCCCAGGGGTAAGCTCGTGCGCCAGGTGAAGCTAGGTTAATAGACAGTTGTGCTTTCGGTAGAGACGGGCAAGGGGGACTGCCATTGTACCGCCGTAGGGTGGGTGTTGTGTGTGCGCCCACTCGGCTGTGGTCGAAGGTAGACCTGCCTAGCCCACTGAAAAGAATGCCCGCCCCGCGTGGGGCGTACCAGCCAGGGGCTGGACGCCGTTCCACCGTTTCCGCCCCCGCTCAGAAGTAATCTTGCGTGTCTTGGGCTGGCTCGGAAACGTGAGTCCCCTTTTCAGAGTTCAGGCGAAACAGCCGTGGCCCAGAGCGTAGCAGCGGTCAGTTGCCAGCAGACGAACTTGAGCTCGAATGGGTGCGACGACGACGACTCCTCCTCCTCCTCCTCCCCCTCCTCCTCCTCCTCCTCCTCCTCCTCCTCCTCCCCCTCCTCCTCCCCCTCCTGGTCGTCGTCGATGTCTTTCAGGGTCAGCGGCACCGGCCGTCAGGTTTTCAGAAGAAGCACCTGCAGCATACGCGGTAATATTGGTGATGCAGTGGAGGCCAATCCACAAGAAACCTTTCACAAGAAACCCAACCCTGAGACCCCAGGACGTCCATCGATATTTAGCGTGGGAGCGCCACGTTCTCCATCGCAAAACCATCGAAACCCAAGAAACCCAGGGCACCCTGGAGGCAAGCAGGGTGTTTCCTGGCATGGGTTCCCACTGTACAGAAAACGACTGTGTAATAAGCACCTGCAACATACGCGGTAAGATTGGTGATATGAACACGTCTCCCAGCTCCATCCTCCCAACCAGATCATCCCACCAGCCCTTTGGGAGAAGGTGGTCTGCAGACTTCAATTTTCCCTCTTCCAAAAAACCCTCGTCTCTTCGGGGAGGTTCACCCCCCACAATCACCCCGTCCCTGGGTCTGGGCGGGGGGGGCGGAGGAGACAGAGCGCCCAAGACGGCCCAAGATGGCCCCAATGAGGCCCCACGATCGCCCAAGATGGCCTCAAAGATGGCTCAAGATAGCCGAACATGGTTCAAGATAGCCTCCGACATGCCTCCAAGAGGCTCCAAGACTGCTAGAGGTGCTCTCGAAGCCCTCCAGGGACCCTCCCAAGAGGCCAACATACTTTTCGCCAAAACATACGGGAAATCGATGTTCCATATTTTTGTTGCCTTATCGCGCATTCGCTTCCGATGCGCTTTTGAAGCCTCAAGGTGGCCCAAGAGAGGCCCAAGAGAGGCCCAAGAGAGGCCGAAGAGGCCCTCCAGACGACCCCAAGAGCGTCCAAGAGCGGCCCAAGAGCGCCCAGAAGCCGCCCAAGAGCGCCTCAAGAGGGACACAGGAGGCGATTTCGAGAGCTCTTGGGGGAAAACTGATGTGCCGGTCCCCCTCCTTTGATCGACGCCCTAAAAGATGGCCCCAAGAAGCCATACGGTGCTCCCCATAGGGCTCCGAGAGGGCCCCAAGAGAGCCCCAGGAGAGCCCCACGAGGGCCCCAAGAGGGAGGGCCCCCAGGACAGCCCCACGACAGCCCCAAGAGCGCCCTAACAGCGTCCCACGAGGGCCCCCAAAGGCATGTTTCCTCCTCCTCCTCCTCCTCCTCCTCCTCCTCCTCCTCCTCCTCCTCCTCCTTCTCCTCCTCCTCCTCCTCCCCTCGCACCCCGGCGGGCCCCAGGGATGGCCCGAAAAGGCCCTCAAAGGCCAGCCCCCTGGCTCCCAGGACTCTCTCTGTTCATCCTGGCTGCCCGAATTGTTTCTCTAGATGTGTCTCTTCGCTCCTTTTCCCGTCAACTCTCACGGGCAACGTTTCTGAACGAGCTGGTCGGGATACGCGAAGCGTGAAACGTTTTCCTTTCTGAAGGGTGGCAAACCGCCCAAACTTAGTATCCCTACCGCGACGACGGGGACCTAAGTGATGCCACATCTTCATCGTATTGGGGTCAAGGGTCCTGTTGCTCTCGATGAGCGGGAAATCGCGTCGTCCCGACCGGCTGCCGGAGACCCAGGCTATGACCCGAAGCCAGGTCGTGAAAATAGCCGGACCAAGGTAGAGGTTGGAGGCCTGCAAAGGGCACCAACACCAACACAGGAGGTTGCCTCCACAGGGGTAAGATGATCCTAGATTTTGGTGCCGGTGGTCATAATTCGGGCGATGAGAGAGAGCCCGATGAAGGCACATCGTCGATATTGGTGTTGGTGTCAACCTCTAGGCCTCCGAAGAGGGCAGAAAATCGTCCCCCCCAGAAGAAGCACCCCGACAAGCGAAGCCGTTCAATAAACGCACCCGAGGGAGAAATCGAGCAGGGCACGGCTGTTTAGTAAACGCCCAGGGCCGTCTAGTAAACGCCAGGTGTAAGGGTCTGGGTGTTTCTTTCCTCCCCTGGCAAAGATAGAATAACATCTTTCGGCATCGGCCGACTCCATCGACGACTGGCGCGTCGCTCCCTGACATCGCGTGCATCGCTCCACCTTGAGCGGCCGCGGCTTCCTGATAGGGCAGGCCGTTCGACACCGGCCGATCCCAGGCCACCGGCGGCGTTTGCCGTGGCCAACAAACGGCCCAAATCGGTCCCCTCCTCATCATCCTCCTCCTCCTTCTCCCCCTCCTCCTCCTCCTCCTCCTCCTCCTCCTCCTCCGCCTCCGCCTCCTCCTCCTCCTCCTCCTCGGTCCCTGGGCTCCTCTTAGGGTCCATCCATGGGCGGATAGTCGCCCCAAATCGATTCCTGACGGTCCTGGGGCTCGAGGCGGGCCTCCAGAGGTCGGAAACTGCGGGCACCCTCCCACACCCTGGAAAATCTCATCGTCGAACCTGTCGCAGTGGCACCGGTACCTGCCCCCTGAGAAACTCCAGCACTGGTGCCCGCATCCACGAGGCCCTCCGAGCAGGTGAGAGGGCGTCAGGGCGACCCCTTCCTCCGATGGCGCAGTCATTTCGCGTCGTGGGCCCCCGGAGGTCTCGACCTCGTCCCCAGGGATCGGCTTGTCGTTCTGAATCGTTGTTTGACGGTGCCGGGGCCGAGAAACGGCATCCAGAGGCCGAAGAGCGATTTCAAACGCCAGCCGTCGCGATGTCTGATGCGCCGCGTGGATCTGAAGACTTACTCTCCTTCGGTGCCTGGGTGCATGACGCGCCCGCGTGCAGCCACGCACCTATCGTGAGCCCGAGAAGGCGTCCATCGCGCCCGAGACAGCTCCCAGAGGCCGAAAACGTTCAAACGCCAGCCTTCGCGATCTTTTTGGCGTCGCCTGGATCTGAAGGGAGGCCAGGCAAGGCGGAGCGGGCATGAGGGCAACGTCAGTGGGGGACCACCTGGGTTTGAGCAGGGACCGACCGTCCAGGCATTCCTATAGGCCCACAACGTAATGTTCGTAGAACCCAAAAGTGTGCGAACAAACAACAACAATGCTCTTACAACATATAACCAGTGTGTTAGAACAAGACAGTCCCAGCCAGAAATGCTCTAAGAACATTTCGTGGAAACCACAAGAGGTTCTTAGAACATTGTGCGGTAGGCCTATAGGATCGCCAGCACGCTTCGCCACGGCTTCATCGGTGGGGGGGGGCCATCGAGCCCGAATCGGCGATACATCGCCGACAGGCCGGCGACGGGCTCCCGACGGCGAATCCGCACTGTCCTGGGCGGGGTGGGCTATCGGGCCCCCATCGGCGATGAATGGGCGGTGAACTCCCTTTAGTAAACCTCCCTTTAGTGAAAACGACCTGGGAACGAAACCGACGGACCTGGACCCGCAAAAATGACGGCCGCGACGCCCTCTCGAAAACCAAAAACGGACAATTCACTAATCGACGTGTCAGGGTAGGAGGTCTGTCCACCCCCGAGACTCAGAATCGATGCATTCCCCCCTGAGCCTATCCTTGAGCCGGGACCGATCGTCCCAGCATTCCTCTGCCACCATCTGATCTCTGAGCACAAGAATGTTCGAATATAGAGAAGAGCCTGTTCAAGGGCCACGCTTTTGTTCTAGGGAAAACTGCTAAGTGCAAGGCTGCCTCACCCAGCAATGTTCTGATAGCATCCTGTGCCAACCCCCGAAGGTTCTTCCTCAGAGCCGTCGTCTTTGGTGGGCCTCCGCGTGGGCGAGACAGGACGCCCCGCCTATGCTCCACACCGCCCCGCCATGTGCCCCCCCCCCCCCCCGAGGAGCGGGGCGGGCAGGAGCGCGCGGGCGCGATCGGATGGCACGGAGAGCAGGGGGAGACGGGCAAAAGGGGAGAGGGAGGAGGAGGAGGAGGAGGAGGAGGAGGAGGAGGAGTAGGAGGAGGAGGAGGAAGGATGAGGAGGAAGGAGGAGGAGGAGTAGGGAGAGGAGGAGAGGAGGGGAGGAGGAGAGGAGGGAGAGGGAGGAGGCGGGAGGAGAGAGAAGGGAGGAGGAGCGTGAGGAGGAGGAGACGTGAGGTGAGGAGAGGAGGAGGATCGTTGATCGAGGATTTAGGAGGTTCGAGGATCGATGAGGTGCCCTCCCCCGTCACGTGGCAGAGCGAGGCGTCCCCCCCCCCCGGGCGCAGGAGGCGCCTCCCCTCGCGTCCTCCAGCCCGCGCGACAGCGCCCCGAAGCGCGACTCGCCGGGCACCGGCGGCTGCCGCGCGAAGCTCGTGCCCGGCCTGCGCCCGCCGCGCGCGCCGGGGCCTCCGGTACGTCGCCGTCGTCGTCGTCGTCGTCGTCGACGTCGTCGTCGTCGAGTCGCCGTCGTCGTCGTCGTCGTCGTCCTCGTCGTCGTCGTCGTCCTCGTGGTCGCCGTCGTCGTCGTCGAGTCGTCGTCGTCGTCGTCGTCGTCGTCGTCGTCGTCGTCGTCGTCGTCGTCGTCGTCGTCGTCGTCGTCGTTCATCGAGGGTCGTGATTGGATGGTGTCGAGGGAGTCGAGTAGTCAGGAGCCGAGGAGCCGTTGAGCAGGATCCCTTCTTGTTTCGCCGCGGCGTCCGCCCACTCGAGGCGCAAGCTCGCCTGCCCAACGGCGCCGCTGTTGGTTTGGGACAGCATTGCCACTGGGATTCGCTGCCTGTGTTGCCGACTCGTCGTCGTTCGTCGTCGTCGTCGTCGTCGTCGTCGTCGCGTCGTCGAGATCGGGTCGTCGTTCGTCGTCCGTCGTCGTCGTCGTCGTCGTCGTCCTCGTCGAGTCGTCTCGTCGTCGTCGTCGTCGTCCGTCGTCGTCGTCGTCGTCGTCGTCGTCGTCGTCGTCGACCTGCCCAATGGGCGCCGCTGTGTTCGGGACAGCCTTTGCCACTGGGCATCGTAACCCATGGTTTTTCCTTACACTACATTTCTGCGTGCGCAATTTTCGGGCCCCAGACCAGTCGCGGATCGATCCCGCTCTAACAAATAGCCGCAGGGAGGCGGGGTTGAAAAGAAAAAAAAAAAAATGTGAGAAAATAAAAAAAAAAAAAAAAAAAAAAAATAAAAAAAAGAAAAAAAAACAAAAAAAAAAAAAAAAAAAAAAAAAAAGGCTTCCTAGCTCTTGACTTGTCGCGATGCGCAATTTTTCCGCAGCGTCGGATCGCCGGGTCCGTGCCCTGAGACCCAGCGACGCCCTCGCCCCGCCCAATGAGATCCTGGCGTCGCACTCTGCGTCGGACCGGGCGCTTCTCGCCCCGCTCTGGGCAGCGGGGCCCTCGCGGGTGCCGATGCGGCTCGGCAAGCGTCGTAGAGGGCCCAGGACACACAAATAAATACACAAAAAACATATTCCCCATATTTCCCATATGTTTGAGTTTTTGTCTTCCCCCCCCCCCACACTTCCCATATTTGCTCATCTTTTCCTGGGAGTGGACGATTCATGGTGTCTGTATGTTTTCTCCCCTCCTGAAAACGCCGCAGAGTGGGCCCGGGGCCGATGCTGCACGATCGCCGCGGCGTCGGACCTCACCGGTGCCGGGGCCAGTGCGGCGTCGGAGGCGACGGGCGGCTCCGGCGCGCCCGGCCGCCGGCGGGTGGCGCTCGCGGTGGATCCTCCTATGGAGGCAACACGTGCGACGTCCCTGGAGTAGGCGGGGGGAGGGAGGGATGAGGAGTATGATGTGGATTAGGAGAGGATGAGTGGAGGAGGAGGAGGAGGAGAGGAGGAAGGGAGGAGGCGGAGGAGGAGAGTGGAGGAAGTAGGAGAGGAGGAGTGGGGAGGGAAGGAGGAGGGAGGAGTGAGGAGGGGGGTGTGAGGAGGGAGGAAGGAGGAGGTAAGAGGAGGAGGAGGAGGAGGAGGATGAGGAGGAGGAGGAGGAAGGAGTAAAGGTAGGAGGTAGAGGAGGAGGAGGAGGAGGAGGGATGAGAGAGGAGGAGGAGGAGGAGGAGGAAGGAGAGGAGGAGGAGGAGGAGAGGAGGAAGGAGGGGGGAGGAGGAGGAGGAGAGGAGGAGGAGAGGATGAGAGGAGGAGGAGGAGGGGGGAGGGGAGAGGAGGAGGAGGAGGAGGAGGAAGGGATGAGGAATGAAGGAGGAGGAGTGTCGGCGTACTATGGTTGGATTGCGGATGTGATTGCGTCGTCTGTCGTCGTCAGTAGTGCTGCGTCTGAATTATGTTGTGGGCTGTGTCGGCTTGGATGTCTGGCGTTGTTTGTTCGGTTGGGGGGGGGGGGGGGGGGGGGGGTGGGTCTGCGCCTTCTTGCTTCCTTGCTTCTTCTTGCCTTCACGTCGGGAGGATTCAAATATATATATTACCCTAAATCCCCTCATCCCTGAAACAAACGGGCCGCACAGCGGCCCACCAGACTGAGCGTCGGTGAGGGGCAGGAGACCACAGCGCTCACCTCCCAAACGGGGAGGGGGCCTTGGCCAGCTGCCTCTCGACTCGCTTCAGTCCGAGGGTCCCGAATCATGGTCATCTTTGACCATGCCTGCGACCTGGGGAACGTTATCCTCCCCTCCTCGCGAGGAGTCCGCTCGATCGAGCCTGGACCTGGGATCCGTGGCGAGGGCGGATGCCGCCGCATGGGGCGTGACTCCATCCTCAAAACGAAAACGCGCAGCTTCGTCCTCTGCGTACACATCGCCACTTGGCTCGGGGGCAAGTCTGGACGACCTCGCCTCAGCCGCAGCCTGACGCGTTACTCCCCCACCCGCTCCCCGCTCCACCGCGCCCGCTTCCTTCGCAGCAATACGCGCTCGCAGAGCCGCCAGCCTATCGATGTAGCTGGCGTGAGCTGGGATACGCGCATGCCTGGCCACCTGCTCGTATGAATTAGCCTCTTGCAGGGTGAGTGGAGCTTCATGCTCCGCGCATGTGACTGACAGCTCTCTCTTCGGATGCAGTCCTCTCCGCAATCTCCTGAGAGCCGTCGTTCCCGCGCTGCTCCTGTCCTCGTCCGTGCGAGGTTGGCGACAGCGTTTAGCTAACTTGAAGATCCTATGCTGGGCGAAATGACCACACAGCATGCAAAAGAAGAGTGGCTTCGACTGGTTAGCCACTTGCGTAGAGGCCAACTGATGGCCGTGACGAGGGGACAGGGTCAAGAGCTCCTTCGCCCTCGCAGGGAAACCGGAACAACCCGCCCCGGGTCTCGAATCCTTCATTCCACTGTAGAAATTCAAACAACTAATGCATCTAGAGCCCCACAGCCAAGGCTCCCAGGAATGCCATCCATCATTCTTATCAAAAAGTTTGACAGGTCGCTCCTTTGTCGGCGGACGCTGGTGTTGGACCTTCGGAAACAGTGGGAGGATCCCCGCGGCGAGGCGCGCGACTGTCTGGAGTTGCTCCACCGCATTGTTGACCGCCTCTACCACAGCAACTGACGGTTGCGGGTGCACTCTTAGCGCAGTCTTAGCTACTAAATCCGCCTGCCAATTAGCCTGGCCTATCCACCTTTCTGGGGCAGGGAGCGCATCAATAACACTCAGCTCTCTGTGGGCTGGGGTAAAAAACAGCTGGGGCATACTTGTTGTTAACCATGTGCTGCAGCGCTCCTCTGCGCAGGCCCGCATACTTATGTTTGTGGCTGAGCTGTTGCTGGGGCGTACTGTTGTGTAATCGAACAGCATTCATACAGTCACTATAACGCGCTTCCCCATGCCTCGGAACGAAAATTGGCAAAAGACTCAGCTGCAGCTGCTCCGCGCCTGGCCCGTCTGCGGAAGCGACGGCCAGACCGTGCCCTTCGCCGTCGCCACTTGCTGCCCTTCGGGCCCCACGACCACCCACGAATACGTTGCCCTGGAAAGCTCTTTGATGGCGTGAGGGCCGCAGGACCCATCTCCAGAAACACTCGTCCCCGTGGTGTCGAAATCGTTCCGGGATAAGGGCGATCCGTCCGCGGCAAACAGCATGGGCTCGTGCTCGTCGCTGGGTGGCGGCCACGAACTAGCAGGGTGGCGAAACTTGAGTCCCGTGTAGAACTCACTGGGGCCATCCCGCGCCTGCTGGTAAAAGAAATCACTGGCCTCAACGGCCGAGCGGGCGGCACGGACCTCAGGACTACCCACGCAATGGCACAATCTATGTGGCAGAGAATCGGGCAGACGGCAGAGAGGACACAATCCCGACGATGAATAACCAGCCTTGACGGCACGATCTTCGCACCAGCAACCGTTACAGAAAAGGGACTTGACCATGTACTTACCTTGAGCATTGAGCCCACTCCCCTTGCCCGACGCCTTAGTGATTCGACGGATAGGTTCAAGGCGCACTCGCTCTCCTTCCCCCCGTCCGAGCTTGGCGGCCAGGGACCTCTCGTGGTGCCTCTGAACTCCTTCACGCAGGAGGGATCCTAACATCGCAGGGGAATTGTACAACAACGACAGCCCGTTTCCCTTGTCATCCCTCCACAAAAGCGGCCCCAGGGCCTCCCAGCCAATACGCTGAAGCGACAAAAACATACGGCTAATGGGGCCCCTCGAATTCTTCCACGTGAAACCGTCCTTCGGCACCGCCAACCACATGTTGCGCAGCTCGGGAAGCGTGAAGAAGGCGAGCGCGGGCTTAGTTGTCGTTTGCCGAACGGCAGCGGCCCAGGCTGAGGCAGGCGCGACCATGCTGCGCCAAACTGGATCACCGAGCAGCACTGTCTTCGCCTGGGTCGGCACTCCCGCGTGAGCGGGTGAGGAAAAGGAAAGCATAACCGACCTGATCGTTTTAAGCTCAGCGTCGGTGCAGCCCGTGACCGTGTCCCCGAAGGACACCGCAGGTCGGACCCCCGCCGTGGAGATTTGTCCAATCCTACTTTTGTCCCTGGGAAGGGCCCTCTTCAAGCGTTTCAACTTACGGTGCCTCCAAATCACATCAGCAAGTATTCCTTTTCTATTGCTGCAAGCCTGCTTAGCATTCCTCCTCACACCAGAGGCCCAATCGACACCCAGGGAGACAACGTGGGTTCCCACAGTGCCCGCCAGCGTTCCGAGGCGACGTCCGATCCGCAGCGACAGAGCAGGCGAGGAGGCGAACGTCAAAAGCTTGTCGGCCGCAAGTCCGACTCCTAAACCGTTCCGAAAAACATCGTGAAGGTCATCGGCAGCTTTCCCCAGCACCTCCACGACTTGGTCAGGGCTTCCATCGGCGCTGACCGTATCATCGTCAACGTCGGAAGCCAAATCCACATCGCGGTTGCGCTCGAGAAATTTGTTGAAGGGCTCGAGCGTGCACACCTTAACATTAATGTCATTGAAACGCGACCCCGCAGGCAGCCCGCACGAAGCATACAACGGGACGACACTATGATCCGTCCCGAGACGGAGGATGCGCGGGCCGCGCCAAACATTGAAAGTTACCTTGACCACAACGCTGGGCAGTCCAGCCGCGATCGAGCAGTCTCGGAGCGTGGTAATCGGAAGGGCTCGTAGTACTTGGATCCGTCCCAAGAGAAGCCCCCCGTCACATTCCCTTCTCCAACATGAGCTTCGGCCTTGATGGCCTGATTCCAGATGCTTTGCTCCGCCGACTTCCCAGCCCCAAACGCCCAGTGCCGCCTCGGGTGTCGGGCCTCGAAGTCCTGGACCATAGACCGCCTCGCTTTTTCCCACAGCCTCACAAGGGCCGCACAGAGCAAAACAGGACGGAGCCCACCCTTGGGATTTTCCAGGAATGGGAAAAGCATCCAGTAAACGGCCTTCGGGAAGACTCCAATCTTCTCGATCGTCTGGAAAATGCACGCGAGGGCCTCGAGGCCAGCATCGCACAACATACCGTAATGTCTGATGTGCGCGCCATCCAAACTCTGAGCAGTGCGAGGGCTGAACGCTTTGCAGATAGCACGGATATCTTCAGGCCTCAAACGCTCGAAACAGTGCCTGTCCAGGACCTCCAGGGGATCTGGGCTTCGGGAAGCCTTCCAGTAGGACCCGAACACGTCGGCTTCATCCGCGAGCAGCTTGCGCGGGCCGGCCGAAACAAAAAACACCAGGGGCAGTCTCGATAACCGTGGGCAACCATTTGGGTTGAAGAAGGGAAAGCTGGTGCACCGTCCGCGCCGAACCTGATAACGCCTCGTGCTGCCACTGATCCCAGCTCACCTTGGCACGCGTGTCAAGGCCCGATCGGGCGCTGTCAAAATCATCACCCCAATCATCAAGAGCTTGCGTGATCTTTTCGGGCCAACCCGACAGGTGGCCTCCGTCCTGAGGCCGAGACGCAACTAACTGCCTGGCAGCACTGACCGTGGCGCCCAGCCTCACGGACAGGCCCTCCCCATGAAAGGGCTGCTGGATGATGCTGCAGATGTTAAACACGGCCTGGATGTCCTGGTGCACAATCAGGCCACGGCTCTCATGAACTCGCAACGCCGTGCACTGGAGGTCTCTGAGGTTCTGCTGAAGCCAAATCCAACCTTCACAGACCAGCTCCTCATCCTCAGGATCCCGACGCGGTTTCGAAAACACCCAGACCCACTTCGCCGAGGGAGGAAGCCCCTTGAGGCCTTTGTTCTTGATCGGAGTATCCAGCTTACCTTCTAACTCGACCTCCAGGACATCCGAAAAACGCTTCCACGCGGCAGAGAGCTCCCTGCTCGCGGCATATCGCGGTTTTTCAAAAAAACCTTGGCACAACACTACTGCGCGATCTACGAGCCACGTCGTGCGCGGGAAAAAGCTTTTGCACTGCGTCATGTCGTCTGTCCTCTGACAATGTGCCAACGGTACCACGCGCCGCAAACGCTTACTCCACTGGTGCACGTGGTTCTGTCGAAACTCCTGCCCCTTTTGCACCCAGACACCGAGGTACTCTCGCAGCCAGGTTCGCCCTTCCTCAATTCCCTTGTCCCCATCTTCTGTTACCCCATTGCCGCTCGTTGATTTCCTTCCGCCTCCTTCCGACCCTCCCGAACCATTAGTCTGGCCGCTGTGTAAGTACTCCGGCGCTGCGACCAGATCCGCGGTCTCGCGGTACGTGGGCCACGCCTTCTCCACCTCCGTTTTCCTGCCCCTCCAACCTTCTACGTCAGCGTACTCCTGACGACTCGCGTTCCTCTTGTACCTCTTGTATTCTTCTACCAGCCCCTCTAGCACATCTGTCGGCAGCTGTAGCAGTTCGTGCAACGGGGTATGCTGGTGCAAACACTGAACGAATACTTGCACGTGCAAATGCAGACTTCCAGCCGACTTCTGAGCTTCAATGCTGCCGTACACCCCGTCCACGCGACCCAAGCACCCACCCGCCGCCGTCGCGTTGCTGCCAAGCAAATCCGCGCACTCGCAATCTGGGCACCTCGGACAATACCGCATGCCCAATATGTACTCAAACACAAGGCCCACGATTACCCGAAACCCGTCGACGCCCGCCAGCGGGCCCCGAGCCAGCACTGCTCTTCTCTCGTCCGACGCGGGAACGGCATCTGCCAACATCGCCAGAGGCACTGCCATGTCAATGTCGTCATCACCCTCTGCCCCCTCTGTGCCCGATCCGCCCTCCCCCGCCCGCCCGCGCCGATCTCTCGTCACGGCATGTCCAGATATTTCATCCTTGTGCGCCAGCGACGGCTCCCACAACCCGCCATGCGTGGGGCCGTGCAGTTCCCGCGCAGCACTACGATTCACGGGGTCCTTTCTTCGAGACCGCGACAGCCGCACCATTACCAGGTTGTGCCTCTCGTCTGGGGACATGGTGAAAAACAACGGTACCCCGTGGGCGATTCGAGCAGCATGGGTGTCGTACCTCATGAGCGTCCGCACCTCGTTGGTCCCTTCGATCTTGCGAGCGACCGCGCTGGCTCCTGCAGCCAATCGTTTCGCTATCGGGTCGAGCGACTTCACATATTTCAGCTTCGAGAAATCTCCGCGCACGTTGGAGGATTTCCCGGTTGACGGATCCTTGTACGTACCATACAAAGCATCTACGATGCTCACGGCTGCCTTCTCGAGTTCGCCTTGCGAATACTGGCATTCCGTCTCCCCGTCCTTTCTATAGTCCGCCAAGCGGACGGATCGGGCCATATTCACGGAACTTTGAAACAAAACCGACGACACCGTAAAACCAAACCGCCACTCGCGCCGGAATTGAGACTCCACCCGACGCGTCATGATGCGCGCCCACAGAGCCAGCTCCACGCGGGGCGCCGCTGGGCCACGTCGACGTCGCGCATTCTCCTGCCACTCAGGCATGTCCGGCATGCCCACCCCGCACTTGAAACAAAACGGGAATGCCACGCCGAAAAACCACGGCACAAACTGATTCATCATCGCACGGCCCGGATACACCACGTACCGAATGCGGGTCGCGTCTGTTTCCAGCATCTCCCAAAGCCGAAATTGCAATGTCTCCGTATCCACGTTGGCCGCCTTGTCTCCCATTCTGCTCGTCCTCGCAAGAGCACGCTCGTCCCTGTCTCCACCGCACGGGCACTCGGGTCTGTCGCACCTGCCTGTCCACGTACTTGCCAGACGCAGCGCGAAGCTTTTCGCTTCCATTGCCAATGCGCCAGTCTGTACGACCGCGTTTGCGGCGCGCGGCCTGCCCGACACATGTTCAAACGCACCCTGCCTCAATCTGTTTGCATCCACCTCGTCCACCGACGACTTCTCCATCATGACGGCATTCGGCGTACGCAAGTCCATGTCGCGCGCAGCCGCTCCCACCGAATCTCGCGCCCCATCACAGGGCGTCGCGTTCTTCTGCACCATAAGCTTGTCCAACGTGGTGTCGTGCGGAAGCAGCCGGACAATCTCCGGAGGCACGCCGTCCTGCGGCAATTGATCGGCCTCTCTCTCCATCGCCTCCACGTTGACATTGGCGAAAGCTCGGTGCCCGCGGTGCTTCATCATCTTGATGTGGCGCTTCACAACCTCGCGCCGTACATTTGCCTGATGAATGAAACGCGGCAGGTTGTCCTTGCTCGTGGCGTCGTTGACTTTCAGAAGGATCTGCACCACCGACCCCAATTTCTCACCCGCGATTGGCACCGCCGAGTCGCCGCCCTGGCGCCCTTCCTTCTCGAGCTGACGGAGCTCTCGTAATATCCCCTGCCACGGCAGCAAGAAGCTCGTAGCATTCCCGCGCGCCGCCAGACGCCCGCTGTGGAACCCTGCCGTGCTGTCAAACAGGTTCTCTCTGCCCGCACTGCTTTCCCGGTCGTTCTGGTACTTCACCTGCAGCGAAAAACAAATCATCGACGTAATGCAAGGGCTGCAACAAATCATCTCCATCACCGTCATGCCCTCGGTGTACATGCGATCTGGCGCATAGAACGCCATCAAGTCGTTCGCAAGGCTCCGGCGCGGGACCGCCGGGGTCGCGGCAACTCGCCGCCGATACGGCGTTTCCACCTCTACCTTGCATTCCTCGCAAAGAGGCACTTCGCATTCGGGACACGCGGTTCCCTTCTCCTGGCACCCCCTGTGGCACCGCTGATCTTCGGGGCAACGCAGAATTAACACTTCACCGCACGGTGTCGGCACTTTCACAAGCCAGTCCGTGAAGTCTTCCCGATACCACGCCTCCTCGAGGTCCAATGCGCTGTTCCCTGGCTCGTGACAGTAGTCCCGCAGGTACGCGTCGATGCTGAACCGCGCTTGCACTTCCTTCATGGTCCAATCACCAAACCGAACCACCCGCGTCGGGTCGCCCACGGCTGCCTTAAACGGTTGCTCCCAGGCAATCTGGTTCCCCCGTCTACCTTCCACCCAAGGAAACGTGCAGGCGCACAGAAAACAAATTGGAGACGCGATGCTCTTCTGTTGCGTTGCTTTCGCGTACATGGCCAGGCTCCGTCTGTGCAAGGAGTATGCCGCTAGCGGCGCACCACCCCGAACAGCACGTGCAACGATTGCATTGTACGCCGCCGTGATACGGAGGTCCTCGTCCTCGTCCGCTGGATGAACAAGTTCGGCGATGGGCAGCACGACGGAACCGTGCACCTCGCGGACGTGCCCGCACAACTCGCCTACTACCTCCGACCGCCACGTACATCCCACGAACGCACAGTGCACGACTGGCAACTCCACGGCCATGTCCTCCGCCAGGGCTTGCGACCATGGTTGCGCGGGGTCGTCTGGATCCGCGGGCACGGTTGGGTGACGCCGTACACTGGCTGCAGCAGCTGCCACGAGGACTTCTCGGGTCCGTCGGGGATCTTTCGACGCCGCGTCTACGCCGACATTGTAGAACGCCTGCTGCATTGCGTCCGCTGGGGGGGCGCCGTCTCCGACGCTCCCCGATGGATCTTTCTCCTTTCCTTTCTCCCCGGCCGCGTTTCCACCGCCACCCGCTGCCGATCCGATGGCGCTTCCCGCGCAGTCGGCGGCGCACCCAGCCGCGTCGCCACACCCCCTCCCGCTCCACGCGGCCG
The DNA here is from genome assembly GCA_963575745.1 of Prorocentrum cordatum. Taxonomy (NCBI): domain Eukaryota; class Dinophyceae; order Prorocentrales; family Prorocentraceae; genus Prorocentrum; species Prorocentrum cordatum. The sequence goes on along the minus strand of CAUYUJ010005143.1, from coordinate 8,984 downwards.
GGCTCGGCCGTCGCCGCGGCCGCGCCGACTCAGGTCTGTTCCAGGAGGGGAGCGTCCAAGAGGAGAGTTCGCAGATCAGGGCCCGAGGCGCGTGCGCGGCCGAGAAGGGGCTAGGGGAACGGTAAAGACAGCAAAAGGGGTGAGAGCGATGAGATCTGGGAAGATCTCACGGCCCCAGCCGTGATATCCACCTCCTCGTCGCCCCTCCCCGCTCCACGAACCATCTCCGCTCCCGGAGCTCCCAAGAGGCCCCCGACCCCACCTTCAATTATCGATTTCGCGTCCTCCACTCCGCCTCACCCTCCCCGCCTCGCCTCCTCCTCCTCCTCCTTCTTCTCCTCCTCCTCCACAAAAAAACAAGGGGTCGGCGGATGTGGCGTAAGCCTATAGAATCGTCGGAGACCCGGCACGCGCGCCGCGCCGCGCCCTCCTTGGGGGGCGGCTCCGGGCCGCTCAAGAGGGCGGGCGCAAGTCATGGCCAGTGCCGCGCCGCGCAGCCCAGGGGGGGGGGGCGGCGGGACGCAGTGGCCCAGGGCAGTAACCGACCCGAGGAAGGGGAGGAGGAGGAGGAGGAGGAGGAGGAGGAGGAGGAGGAGGAGGAGGAGGTGGAGGAGGTGCGAGGAGGTGCGAGGAGGAGGAGGTGCGAGGAGGAGGGGGGGGAGGGGCGGGACGCACTGGACAGGAAGAAGCGTCAGGACGTCCGGGGGAGCACCACGGCCCCCGCCATCCGTAGTCGTCACCCCCGTCTCGGCCGCCCCCGAGGCGGGGGAGCGCGCGCTGCGGCCCGGGCCTCCGCAGGGAGCGCCCCTTGCGCGGTTTTCCCCAAGGGCCGTAAGCATCAACAATTTCCGAGTACAGAGGCCAGGCGAACAATCTGCACAGACTCCACCATGAGATGCGCCACCAGGAGAGGGCTCAGCGCTCTGAAGTAGGGGGGCCAACGCAACTGCCTGCAGAGCTTCTACGCACGGAAAAGATCTGCATCACACTGAGGCGGTATTCTGCCAGGAAGACCCCGATCAACCTCAGCAACCTTAGTGGCTAAGAGATCCTGGGCCAACTTGGGCCACCTGGTTATATTCGCATACTTCAATGAGACACGGACACGTGCATCCGCCGCCCATTGTGGGGCTCGGCCCCTGTCAATGCTGCTGCTGGCCACTGCCTGCCGCGGAACCTGGCGCCGGGCTGTGAGAGACAGCTGTGCGAAACGCTCTGAACATCTCATCGGGCTGAACCTCAGTACGGCGAGCACGCATAGCAGTCCTACTCTCCGCCAGGGACGTGAGCAATGTCTGGCACCTCTGGGCCTGAACTGCATCGAGTCTACCTTCAGCAGCATGCTCCTTGAGGTCGGCGAGCTCCTCCCGCTCCAGCGGGCATCCCGCCTCGCTGCCTTCGCTCGCAGCGCCCATGCCGATTTCACCTGACTTCGCCTGATCACGCCGCTGGATGCGCGCGCGGAGCTTCTCCCATTGCTCAAGAAATACTGTAGCACATGACGCCAAGGACTCCAGCTGACCATCATCGAACTTGCGCAGGTAGGAACCGAGGTAGTTGTAGTCGGTGGCTCGGCTGACGACGCAGCACCTGATGTTGGGCGGTAACTGCGGGGGCGCCCCGCGAGCATCAGGGGCTTCAGGACGCGCAGCGCCACGCTCGCCACCAGCAGCGGCACCAGCAGGAGGAGGGCCGCCCACCTGGGCCGCCTGGCCTGGGGCCGGCGCCGCGGTGGGGCCGCGGCCTGGGCCGCCGCGCGAGCCGCGCGGGCAACCTCCTCCGCCGCTGCCCGCTGCGCAGCCACCTCCTGCTGCTTCTGCACCTTGAATGCATTGGGGTCGAACAGATTCTTGGCCTGATCTGCTGCCGCCTTCGCCTCCGCGGCGCGCTGCAAGTCGGCCATGGCATCTTTGTCAGCGACCTCATGCTCGGCCAGCAAATTCCGAGTCTTACTGGGGCGCTCCAACTTCCGTTGTACATCTTGATACGACAATCCCTCCGCTGTGGCCGCGTTCTTGCATACTTTGGCCAGGTCCGTCTGCTGCGCCAAGTTCTCTGCATAGTTTGGCCAGCTCCATGGGGGACAGGTCCACGGTGGCTGGTGGGGTTGGCGATGAAGCCACCTCCTGCAAGACGTCAGCCAAGGCGGGGAAACGTGCGGACCACATCTGGAGCTGTGCAACCAGCTCTGCGGACATGCCACCGCCCTGGTCTTGAACCGGAGCCACACCAGCTGCAGGCTTGGAAGATGGCTGGACGGCGCTGCGGTAGGGGGCTTGGCACTTGCTGCAATGTTTGTGCCCCTACCTTGTGAACTCCCAATGCCCACATGCTGAACAGACGTTGTATGCGGAATTCGTAGGCTTTGCACTCCTGGTCCTGCTGGGACCTGGATAACACTGCCAACCACCACCACCACCACCACGCCAAGGTTCATAGCGCCTCCAACCCATCGGGGCGCTGCTGCCATGGTGGTGCTCGAGGATCTGAACGTCGCGCTCTCGGCGCAGGCGCTGCCGCGCCGCTGCACGCCGCCGCCTCAATCGGCGGTGCCAGCCTGGGGAGCGCGCGCGGGCCGTGGCGCTGGGGGCAGTCGCGGGCGGGCCTCCGCGGCCCAGGGCAAGATCTGCGGCGCCCGCAGCGAAGCCACCCAGGCAGAGGAGGAGGAGGACGAGGCGGAGGAGGAGGAGGCGGAGGAGGAGGAGGAGGAGGACGAGGAGGAGGAGGAGGAGGAGGAGGAGGACGAGGAGGAGGAGGAGGGGGCGCGCGCCGCGGCCCGGGCCTCCACAGGGAGCGCCCCTCCCCCGCCGAGCACCCCGTCCGACGCCCTGTGGCCGGCGGCCCGCCCGCGGCCGAAGCGCGGCCAGAAGCGCGGCGGTCACGCCGCGGCGAGGAATACGCCCACCAGCGCCAGGAGCGGCAGGGCAGCGCCTCGGGGCGCGGCAGCGCCAGCGTCGGCATCGGCGGCGGCGGCGGCATTGGCAAGTCGTGCGTCGTGCGTCGTCCGTCGACCGACGTCCGTCGTCCGCCGTCGTCGCCGGCGTCGCGGCGTCGTCGTCGTCGGCGTCGGCGTCGTCGGCGTCGTCGCCGTCTGCGTCTGCATCGGCAGCGGCGTTGGCGTCATCGTCGTCGTCGTCGTAGTCGTCGTCTGCGTCTGCGTCTACGTCGGCGTCGGCGGTGGCGTCGGCGGCGTCTGTGTCTGCGTCGGCGTGGGCGTCGGCGTCGGCGTCGACGGCGGCGGCGTCGTGGTCGTCTGTCGTCCGTCGTCCGACGTCCGTCCTCCCTCCTCCGTCGTCCGTCGTCGGCGTCGTCCGTCTCCGACGTCGTCGTCGTCGTCGACGTCGTCTGCGTCTGCGTCGAAGTCGGTTTCCGCATCGGCTGCGGCGGCGTCCTCGTCCGTCGTCGTCGCCCGACGTCCGTCGTCCGACGTCCATCGTCCCCGTCGTCGTCGTTGTCTGTCCTCGTTGTCGTCATCGTTGCCGTCGTCATCGTCGTCGTCATCGTCGTCGTCGGCCTCTGCGTCTGCGACGGCGTCGGCGTTGGCGGCGGCGGCGGTGGCGTCGGCGTCGGCGTCGTCGTCGGCGTGGGCGTGGGCGTCGGTGTAGGCCGCGACGCCGTCGTCCGTCGTACGTCGTCCGACGTCCGTCTTCGTCGTCGCAGGCGCTTCTTAGAGCCAGAGGCGGCGCCGCCAGAGGGGGCCCCAGCTCCGATCCAAGAAATCCACGCGGTGCGTCGTCATGGTCATGTCGTTGCCTCGTCTTCGACTAGTCCGCTCCGAACACTGGTCACCCCTCTCTACAGTCTCCGGCCTCCCGCTCGGCATCCCTCACATCCCTCTCCATCTGTCGCCTCCGCCTCCATACTCCGTCATCCATGATCGTCTGATCGTCCAATCATGATTCGCACATCCGTAATCCATGATCGTCTGATCGTCCACCACCGCGTTCATCCTCACATCATCCTACTCACCAACATCATCACCATCATCATCACCATCATCATCACCACCACCACCGCCACTCCCATCAACTCCTCCTCCTCATCATGACCAGCAGCACCATCAGTGATATGATTATCGTACTCATAATCACCATCACCATCGCAGCATCAACATCATCCTCATGATACTCGTCGTCATCAGCACCTGTATCGTCGTCATCATCGCCATCGTCATCGCCACCCACCATCCTCGTCATCAGCAGCATCGTCACCATCACCATCACCATCGCCATCGCCATCACCAAGACCATCAACTTCACCATCACCATGATAACCATCATCCACATCAGCATCATCATCATCTACATCATCAGCCTGTTCATCATCAGCATCATCAGCATCATCAGCATCATCAGTATCATCAGTATCATCATCATCATCATCATCATCATCATCATCAGCATCATCATCATCAGCGGCATCACCACCAAAAACAGACTACACATCATCATCAGCAGCATCATCATCATCACCAGCATCATAATCGTCGTCAGCATCATCATCATCATCATCATCATCATCATAATCAGCATCATAATCATCATCATCATCATTATCATCATCATCATCATCATCATCATCATCATCACCTCCAGCATCATCATCGTCACCGTCATCTGCATCATCAGCATCAACGTCATTATCATGATCATCGTCATCAGCATCATCTTCATCGACATCGTCATCATCATCATCATCAGCGTCATCACAATACTCATTATCATCAGCATCATCGTCACCATCAACATCAACATCATCATCATCATCAGCAGCATCATACTCGTCATCATCATCATCGTCATCATCATCAGCAGCATCATAATCAGCATCAGCATCAGCATCAGCATCATCGTCAGCATCGCAATCGTCGCCATGGTTCATCGTCAGCAACATCACGATGATCCTCATCGTCATCAGTATTACCCCTCGCCCCTTTTAACAAACATTGTATTCCTTTCATGCCCTTGTATCCCTTATCATCCGTGTCATGCAATTTCTTCGCCACTTCCTCTCTTCTCCCCGCGCCGACGGGATGGTCAAGGAGATGGACGAGGAGGTGGGAGGACGGTAAAGGAGGGAGGAAGGGGCGGCGGAGGGAGTGAGAGGGGGGAGGCGGGAGAGGGAAGGGAGGGAGAAGGAAGCGGACCGAGGGGAAGCCGAAGATGCGAAACACGTTTCCTCCTCCTCTTCCTCTGCCAATCTACGCCCTGCTCATCCAGCTCATCCCGCTTTTCTGCTACTCATCGTCCTCCTTCTCATTCACACGGCCCCCTTTTCCTCGTCCTCTCGTCCCCCTCCTCCTTGGGGGAACACGCTACCAATGCTTCCACTTACCGGACCAACCCTGGGGCGCACTCTGACCAGGATCTCGAGGCGAATCTGGCCATGGCGACGAGGTCCTCCTCTGAACACTCCCAATTCGACTGCACGCGAGATTGACCCTGGGTAAGAGTGAGATTTTGTGCGCGGCTTAGCGGGGGCCGCTGGGGGGCCAAACACATGCGCGCAAGCCGCGGCTATCGCCTCGCACGCGACGAATTTCCGCGATGGGGGGGCCCCATTGGGCCCGCACCGAAGGTCACTCTGGCCAAAGGTCACTCGTACAAGTAGTCGATTCCAATGTTTCCTCGCCCTCGTCCCCCTGCTGCCCAAAGCGCCGCACTCTCCAAACGCGAATGTACCGAATGAAAACGACGAAGCGAAATACAGAAAAGCACGAGCCACGCGTTCTCACAGTACCGAAACATAAAATCGATCGTCGTTACCTACGCCGCCGTTAGCGTGTCCACGGCCCCACCTGCCCCAGCGCTGGCTGCACTCCCCAGACGCCTCCACACCCCCAGGGAGCGGGGGGGGGGACCTGTCGCAGCCGGGGTGCCGCTCTTCTGGACCCCGACGGTCGCGGGCTCGGGCTGGGCGGCGACTGCCGGGGGTGGCGGCGGAAGGAGGTCGGTCGAGGCAGCTACGTCATAAGGATTAACGAGGATTTTAAGACGAAGCCAGGACGAAGATAAAATCGGGTGAAGATCAATCGAGAATAATGTCTCAGGCTCCGCGGCCTCCTCAGAGCGTTCCCGAACATTCCCGAACGCTCGGAGAGCGTTCCGGAACACTCTGGAACGGATTGATTGATCCTCGTCCTAGACCCGTCCGACAACTACTGGAAGGTCTTCGTCGGATGCATTTTAAGGAGGATTGAACCCATTAGGATGGCTACTACGCCACAGTAGGCCGCAGATTATGCGGGATCAGGCCAGATCAAGCGGGGCTAAGCCGGATTAAGCGGCATTGAGCCGGATTTCGGACCAGGGCAAAGCCAGAAGTTGCCTCCCTGGAGTTGCATCCGAGAGTCGGCATTGCAGCCGTCTTCGCGCCGTCTTTCTAAAGGGTCTCACCCCGAGAAGCCATGGGGGGGTACACTTGTAGCTATTGCCACCCTTGCCAGCGAAGGGAGGCCCAGCCCTGAGCTCCAGGCGGCCCAACGCACAGAAGCGAGAAAACGGGGGGGAGCGGAGGAGGGGAGAGGGAGAGAGGGGACGGCAATCTAGTGCGCTCGCGCCTCATCTGACATCCGATCCCTCCCTCCAACCCCTTCCTATGGTGCTGATTTTATCTATCCGCGGACGCGTGTCATAGCCGACCTTCGACTCACACAGAAAGACCACTTCGTGATATGCGCGTGTTAGCTGCGTGCACAACTTGTTGTGGGTGAGCAGGAGGACGAGCGGGAGGGAAAGGATGAGGACCAACAACATCAGCAGGAACTAGAGCGGACGGATCGGGAGAAAAGGAGGACCAGGGGAAGGTGGAGGAGGGGATTTGATGAGGGAGACAACGATGAAGAACGACTCGGATTCAGAAAAGTTGTGCGCGCTGGGCCGAGACGAACAGCAGCAAAAAGAATTGAAGTAGAAGGATCGGGAGGAAATGGAGGAACAGGGGAAGGCGGAGAAGGGAATGAGGGGATGACCACAATGAAGCAAGACTCGGATCCAGAAAAGTTGCCCGCGTTGGGACGAGCGCGTCATTCTGAGCGACGGGAGCAAACCGCCGATCCGAACAAGAGGCCCGCACTGCAGCGGGAGTACAATTTTTGAAATACCGAAAACAATCGGATTGTAAACATCCATACGGAAAAACAATGTTTGAAATCCAGTGGAACAAAACAAAAATCGCTCGGAGGGGACGGGAAAACTTCCGGACAACTTCAAGGGAGGAGGGAGAGTAGTATGCAGATTGCTCAATCCAACCAGCCCTCTGGACGCAGGTGGTCTAACGAGATCTTTCTTCCCTCTTCCAAAAAAACCTTTTCCCCTTCGGGAAGGGCTATCACTGTTCCCTATTAATAAACACCCCCTCCCCCACCCAGCCGGCACCCAACCCGGAATCATGCGCACACCATGAGGGACCCCCCCCACCATCCCTGTCAAAAAACTATGCAGAACGCACTTCGGAGCATGCGCAACCAACCCGATGCGGCCCCCCCACCCATCCCTGTCAAAAAACAACACACGGTACACGTCTGGGCGAAGTCTGGAGTCATGTTCGTGAGGCCCGCGGGCACTTTGTATTTTGTTGTTCGACAGGGACGGCGGGGGTGTCAGCATATTGCCTGCTTCGCGCAGGGCGACCATCCCTGACAAACACACCATACAAAATACACCTCGCGGCTACATGTGGATAGTGCGCGGCCACCCCGCGATCACTGTCAAGTGGTTTATCCCAACCATCCTGTGGTGTTGGGTCCTCGTTTTGAAGAGACAGCGCCCCGCGTTCCTTCCTCATCCCGATCCTCCCTCCTCCTCATCCCTCCTCCCCCTCCTTGCCTCTGCTCTCGGCACACCTCTCACACGCTTCGTAGCCCCATAGGGAGCTCCACCGAAGGCCCCAGTGGGGGTGTTCGCATGCTGTTCCCCCACCCAGGGCAGCGCTTCGTGGCCTAATGGAGCTCCACCGAAGGCCCCAGTGGGGGTGTTCGCATGCGGTTCCCCCACCCAGGGCAGCGTTTCGTGGCCCTATACGGAGCCTCACCGAAGGCCCCAGTGGGGGTGCTCGCATGCGGTTCCCCCACTCAGGGCAGCGCGTCGTGGCCCCATAGGGACCTCCACCGAAGACCCCACTGGGGGTGTTCGCATGCGGTTCCCCCAGCCAAGGCAGCGTTTCGTGTCCCTATATGGAGCCTCGCCGAAGGCCCCGGTGGGGGTGTTCGCATGCGGTTCCCCCACCCAGGGCAACGTTTCGTGGCCCCATAGGGAGCTCCACCGAAAGGCCCCAGTGGCACGGGAGACCATCCGCAGTTCGCATGCGGTTCCCCCACCCAGGGCAGCGCTTCGTGGCCCCATAGGGAGCTCCACCGAAGGCCCCAGTGGGGGTGTTCGCATGCAGTTCCCCCACCCAGGGCAGCGTTTCGTGGCCCTATACGGAGCCTCACCGAAGGCCCCAGTGGCGCAGTTCGCATGCGGTTCCCCCACCCAGGGCATAAAGCGCTTTTTTCGTGGCCCATAGGGAGCTCAGTAAAACCCCAGTGGGGGTGTTCGCATTGCGGTTCCCCCACCCAGGGCAGCGAGCGTTTGTGGCCCTATACGGAGCCTCACCGAAGGCCCCAGTGGCGCAGTTCGCATGCGGTTCCCCCACTCAGGGCAGCGCTTCGTGGCCCCATGGGGGGCTCCACCGAAGGCCCCACCAGTGGCGCAGTTCGCGCGCGGTTCCCCCACCCAGGGCAGCGTTGCTTGGCCCCATAGGGAGCTCCGCCGATGGCCCCATTGGCTGCTCTCGCACGCGGTTCCTTTACCCAGGGCAGCGCTTCGTGGCCCCATAGGGAACTCCACCGAACGTCTCGCCGGCGGTGTTCGCATGCGATTCCTCCACCCAGGGCACCGTTGCGTCGCCCTATAGGGAGCTCCACCGAAGGCCCCATTGGGGCTGCTCTCGCATGCGGTCCCCCCACCTAGGGCAGCGCTTCGTTGCCCCATAGGGACCTCCAC
>CAUYUJ010005142.1:35000-63981 GCA_963575745.1 Prorocentrum cordatum | reverse complement strand
GGCAACCCTGCACATGAAAGTATGGGCCCCAATGAGCCCATTGGGTACTGGATTGGGCCCATCATGTTCGTGCTCCAGAGATCCCCAGAAGGACCCAATGAATCGGAATCGCGACCAGAAGATAAACAAGTAGCCACCCCATGGGCCCCCTCCTTCCAGGAAGGCGCCCTGTTGCGTATGATCGTTGGTGGTGGATCTTGGTCCCCCAGCCGTCTGTGCAAACGCGGCTCTGCTCTTGCATCGGAGTGTGTTTTCTGCCCGAATGAGTTGCACCCCGTACTGCATCATTTGGGCATGCCCTGGGCGCGAGCAACAGGGGCAGGCCGTCCTAGGCAATGCCGATGAGAGGTTTCTCACAGGGAGCGCCCGGCTCGTGGTTTTGGGCGCGAGGGCTTTCCTCGCGATCTAGCTTCTCTCTGTTGCAACGGCGTGACGACAGTGGCCGCTGACGCGTTGAGTGCGGAACTCTTGGCCGAGTCACAGGAGGTATATGCAGGTGCCTGCAGGAAAAGCTTGGTTTTGGCCAGGGTCTTCGAGGGCGGGGTGGGGCTTTGCTAAGTGCACCTGCTGCATCGAGCTTGTGGTGTATGGCGCGCTTCCAGGTCCGATCCACGTTTCACCCGCGGGCTGAGCTATGCGCGTTTCTGAAAGTTCTAGAAGTATGTATCACACCTGTGCATGTGCATATTGATCATATGGGTATTTTGAACGGGCTTGCCTGGGGACCGACGTGCACCTCGGGGCCCCGAAGGCCCAACTCGGATTTGCGGACCGAGATTAGGCGCGCAATCGATGACCACGGCTGTCTTGGAGAGGCCAGTGGAATTCCTCATGTCCGCGGGCATCGGGCTGGGGTGCCTGTATCCGCGAGGGCGATTCGATGGGCTGATTTAGGTGCGCGTGCTGACAGGGATATCCACGCCGCTACGTCTCAGCAGCAGAAAGCTATGCGCCTCGCCCATCGGTCCACCCGACGTGTCTCACATTGACTAGTTGCTGCGCGTTTTCATCATTTGGGTAGTGGAAGGGCTGGCGCGCGAAAGCGGGGTCGAGCTCGAACCCTCCGACGCAAAGCTCCTAATATGCAGACCCCCCCCCGCCGCCTCACCTGAGGCGCGTCTTCCCTGGTCAGTCGGGGTTCTCCAGATGCAGTTCTTTGTAAGAAAGGTGTGAGATCGTGCAAAGCGCTTCAGAAGCTGGGATTGTCTGGGTGTCCTGCCCGTGGCAGGCAGAGTGGGGTTGATCATGCACCCCCCTCCCCCCGCCTTACTTCAAGATGGAAGGAACAGAGCCGCTGAATCTGGAGTGTTGTACAGCAGCACTGACGGGCGCGCGGTCCGACGGCGCGTGGAATTCGATCCGATAGTTGCCATTTCCACCATAGACGCTCGAGAGCTCGAGCAAGCGGTTGTTTGAGCCAGCTCGGATGATCCGCCGTCGGCCCACAGCGGGGCCAGGAGTATGGTTGACCTTGAGTTGATCTATGATTGTGTAGGCCCTGCCTTCGCCCCCGTCCGCAAGCGGCAACGCACGGGCCTCGGGAGGAACGACAGGCCTCGTGAGGCTGATTTCACGGTCCCTGCGGCCATGGTGCCGCGTGCTGGCATTGTGCCTGCGGCGGCCTCGAGAGGCCACCGCGTTTGGGCCGCTCCTGGCAATTGTGTCCTGTGCGTGTCGTGCGGTTTCTTTTTCAACGGGGGCTGCAGGCCATTTACTAGTCGATTGTGCTGCCGAGGACCATCGCACCTCGGAGCGGGCTGTTCGTAACAGGAAATTGTTTCAAGCGGGGAAGCATCCTGCTGAAGAAGGGGGAGTGGGCGGTCGTGTTTTCTCGGCGCCCAGGCCCCTGCAGGCCACGGGCCCCGAAGTTCATTGGCTGAGGCTCCTTGTGGACCCCAGCACCGTTTACAGGCAGCCAGCACTCTAACTCCTCACAGTGCGAGGCTGTCTTCTTCATATTATACATAACAACTTTGTGCTCCGCGATGCGGCCGAGATCCTTCGGGTCGGCCTCGTCGCGATCGGAACTTGAGGGGAGGTCGGTGTACCCCCCCCACCCGCTAATGTGCCCGTCTGTGCAGACGCGCGGCGGCGCCAAACAGCGTCTTATCTTCCTCCTCATCCTCCTCTTTCTCCTCCTCCTCCTCCTTTTCCTCCTCCTCCTCCTCCTCCTCCTCCTCCTCCTCCTCCTCCTCTTACCCCTCCTTCATTTTTTTCCTCCTCAGCCTCCTCCTTTTCCTCCTCCTCCTCCTCGTCCTCCGCCTCCTCTCCTCCTCCTCCTCTCCTCCTCCTCCCCCTCGTCCTCGTCCTCGTCTCGTCCTCCTCTTCCTCTCCTCCTCCTTCTCCTCCCTCCTCCTCCTCCTCTCCTCCTCCTCTCCTTCTCCTCCTCCTCCTCCTCCTTCTCCCCCTCCTCCTCCTCCTCCTCCTCCCAGCCTCCTCCTGTTCCTTCCCCTCCTCCTCCTCCTTCTCCTCCTCCTCCTTTTCCTCCTCGTCCTCGTCCTCCTCCTCCTCCTCCTCAGCCTCCTCCTTTTCCTTCTCTCCCTCCTCCTCCATGTTTCATCCTTTCAGCTACAGGAGGCGCAGAGTGCTAGGAGCCTTTGTTTAAAGAGGGTCGGCCGTCCATCCGTGCAGATGTTGCACAGTTTCGCAGCCCAGGTCATAGAGTCTGCGGACATTTCAAGCAAGATCGCTTTTCGAACTGGAGCCTTCTACAGTCCTTGCGATGGTGGTGGAACAATTCGCATTGGAACTTCGGGTTCACACACTTTGAGGAAGTCTCAAGCGAGAGCCGCGTCTCGAGCATCAGCCGGCCTCAACCCTTATGGCTGTTCGGAGATTTTAAACGAATGTTCGCGGCGTAAAGGTGACAACCTCATTTTGAAAACCATCCCGTTCATCCGTGTAACTGTTTGATTCCAAACCCTCCTCTGAGGAGTTGGGTCCTCATTTGGAATCCGCAGCGCTGCGCGTCTCTTCCTCCGCCACCACCACCACCACCACCTCCCGCTAAACCCCTCACGTTTCGTGGCCCACACGGAGCTCTTCATAAGGCTTCGTTGGCACAAGTTGTATGGCGTGCCGTACCACCCAATCAGCACATCCTTCGCACGGTTTGTGGCCCATACAAGACTCCAGCGAGGGCTCCATTGTCGCAGGTCGCATGGCGTACCCGCGCGTATCCGATCGCAATGTGGCACACCGACTACTCGCTCCACCTACGGCCCAGGCTGCACAGTTCGCATGACCTACCTGCTCTCAAATTGGGACGTCCCTCATGCATTACGGGCCCAATGGGGAGCTCCACCCATGGCCCCAGTGGCTCAGTTCGCACGGGGTACACGCCCATAATTTGGAATTGTCCTTACACGCTTCGTGGCCCATAGGACGGTCCATCTAGGGCCCCAGTGGCACAGTTCGCATGGCGTACCCGCACGTACCCGCCCTCAATTTGGCATACCGACTACACGCTTAGTGGCCCCATCGGACGCTCCCCCTACGGCACTGGCGGCACATTTCGCATGGCATACTCGCTCCCAATTTGTCACGCCACTCGCAAAATTTGAAACCCGATAGAGACCTCCACATAGGGCCCCAGGCGCACAATTCGCATGGCGGAATCGCCCCTAATTCGGCATTGCCCTCGCACGTTTCGTGGCCCCATATGGAGTTCCACCTGGGGCCCCTGGTACAGCTTCCTACCCGCTGCATAGGGAGCTCCACCGAAGGACCCAGCGGCAGGGCCTGCGTGGCGGCATGGCGCCAATTTCAGCACACCTCCCGCACGTTTCGTGGACCATCGGGAATTCAGCTAAACTCTCAGTTGGATCGCGCACCGTAGGGATCTCAGCTCGCCTCTGCGCGCCTGGTCCGCCGCTCTTCATCCGCACTGTCTCGTGCTTCATCCCTATAGCGGCGCGCTGCGTACGAGTAGAGGCACAATTCCTGCGTTACTCGCAGCGGCATAAGGTTGGGTCCTTCACCAGTCTAGTTTCCCAAACAGTGCTTACACTGATAGGTTTTTTACTTCTGTTTTAAGGAATTGGGCAGGTGTGCCGCTCTGACGGCTATGTTGCCGCCGTCACCGCCCCGTCGCCGCCTCGTGGCTGTCCGTCGTCTGGGCAGGTGTGCCGCTCTGGCGGCTATGTTGCCGCGGTCGCCACCCCGTCGCCGCTTCGTCGCCGCCCGTCGTCTGGACCGGTGTGCCGCTGGGGCGGCTGTGTTGCCGCCGTCGCCGCCCCGTCGCCGTCTCGTTGCCGTCCGTCGTCTGGGCTGGTTTGCCGCTCTGGCGGCTATGTTGCCGCCGTCGCCTCCGTCGCCGACTCGTCGCCGCCCTTAGATGCACCACATAGATTGCACATATATATATATGTATATGTATATATATATATATTTATATATATATACATATAGATTCTCCTTTATTCTCTTTTCTACAAGCACTAATAGATTCTACCCCCCTCCCCCCCAGACTTATCGCCTCCCCCTAGGATATTCTGATTTCATCTAGCTTCTGCACACTCGTCCATCCTAAATATGAAATCACAATGTCCCAGGCCAGCTGGATTTCCCCCCCCCTGAGGTTCCCTTGTAAAAAAACACTATGCGGTGACATTTGTTGTTCTAACATAACACTTTTTCAGGAATCCCTTGCAAAAAATGGGACGAAATGCACACGCGCGCGTCGTCGCGCGCGCATGCCGAAATCCTTCAAAAACCTTCGGTGCCGGAAGGATGTCGCAATCGAGTTTCCAAAAAACATACATAAGCACAGGGTTTCGCAACACTGATTTGCTAAAGAAGCTTCCGCGCGAGCTCTTGCGAAATCTTAAGAAAACCATTGGTTTTTCAAGATTTTCACAAAATCCTATTAAACGGGCTTCGCGCGCGCATGTCGAAATCTGTCGAACGCCCTTGCGCGTGTGCCGTCGCGAGAATCCTCTGCAAAAAATGGGACGAAGTGCACACGCGCGCGTCGTCGCGCGCGTATGCCGAAAACCTTCAAAACCCATCGGTTTCGGAAGGATTTCAAAATCGTGTGTCAAAAGAACCAACAGAATCCCAAGGTTTCGCAACACGCATTTTCAACAAAAGCGTGCGCGCGCGCTCTTGCGTCGTCGTCGTCGTCGTCGCCGTCCTCCCTCCTCCCGCGTCGTCGTCGTCGTCGTCGCCTACGTCGTCCTCTGTCTTTCCTCGTGTTCGTCGTCGTCGTCCTCTTTGGCATCGTGGTCATTTCCGTCGTCGCTGTCGCCGTGGTCGTCCTTCCTCCTCCTCCGTCGTCGTCGTCGTCGTCCGTCGTCGGCGTCTCGTCGTCGTCCCTCCTATTTCGTCGCCGTCGTCGTCGTCGTTGTCGTCGTCGTCTCCCCTCCTCATCGTTGTCGTCGTCGGCGTCGCCGTCCTTTCTCCTTCTTCGTCGTTCGCGTCGTCGCCGTCCTCCCTCCTCCCTCGTCGTTGTCGTCGTTGTCGTCGTTGTCGTCGTTGTCGCCGTCGTCTTCCCTCCTCCCTCATCGTTGTCGTCGTCGGCGTCGCCGTCCTTCCTCCTTCTTCGTCGTTCGCGTCGTCGCCATCCTCCCTCCTCCCTCGTCGTTGTCGTCGTTGTCGTCGTTGTCGCCGTCGTCGTCCTTCCTCCTCCCTCGTCGTCGTCTTCGTTGGCGGCGTCGTCGTCGTCTTCGTCGTCGTCGGCGTCGGCGACGGTGCCGTCGTCGAAGTCGTCGGAGACGTCGTCGGTGTCGTCGTCGTCGTTGTCGTCGGTGTCGTCGTAGTCGGTCTGAAGAGGTTTTGCAAACCAAGTTGCGGGTGGGTGGGTGGGATGTTTGCGCGAGCAGTGGAGATGACGATTAAGTTCAGCAGAGTGACTAAAAACCGAATAGGATCTACCCCCCCCGGCGTTATCGCTACCCCTTTCGGGTATGTGCATCATATATGATTCTGACCACATATCCATCCTAAATATGAAATCACAATGTCCCAGGCCAGCCGGGTTCCCCCCCCCCTGAGGTTCCCTTGTAAAAAAAACACTATGCGGTGACATTTGTTGCTCTAACATAGCACTTTTTCACGAATCCCTTGCAAAAAATTGGACGAAGTGCACACGCGCGCGTCGTCGCGCGCGCATGCCGTAATCCTTCAAAAACCTTCGGTGCCGGAAGAATGTCGCAATCGAGTTTCCAAGAAACATACAACAACACATGGTTTCGCAACATTGATTTGCTAAAAAAGCTTCCGCGCGAGCTCTTGCGAAATCTTAAGAACACCATGCGTTTTTCAAGAATGCCGGGCTTCGCGCGCGCATGTCGAAATCTGTTGAACGCCCTTGCGCGTGTGCCGTCGCGAGAATCCTCTGCAAAAAATGGGACGAAGTGCAGATGCGCGCGTCGTCGCGCGCGTATGCCGAAATGCTTCAAAACCCATCGGTTTCGGAAGGATTTCAAAATCGTGTGTCCAAAACACCTACAAAAACACAAGGTTTCGCAACGGATTTTCAACAAAAGCGTGCGCGCGCGCTCTTGCGTCGTCGTCGTCGTCGTCGCCGTCCTCCCTCCTCCCGCGTCGTCGTCGTCGTCGTCGTCGTCGCCTACGTCGTCCTCTGTCTTTCCTCGTGTTGTCGTCGTCGTCATCTTTGGCGTCGTGGTCGTTTCCGTCGTCGTTGTCGCCGTGGTCGTCCTTCCTCCTTCTCCTTCGTCGTCGTCGTCGTCGTCGTCGGCGTCTCGTCGTCGTCCCTTCTATTTCGTCGCCGTCGTCGTCGTCGTCGTCGTCGTCTTCCCTGCTCCCTCGTCGTTGTCGTCGTCGGCGTCGCCGTCCTCCCTTCGTCGTTCGCATCGTCGCCGTCCTCCCTCCTCCCTCGTCGTTGTCGTCGTTGTCGCCGTCGTCGTGCTCCCTCCTCGCTCGTCGTCGTCGTGGTCTTCGTTGGCGACGTCGTCGTCGTCGTCGTCGTCGTCGTCGTCGGCGTCGGCGTCGGCGTCGGCGTCGGCGTCGTCGTCGTCGTCGTCGTCGACGTCGGCGTCGTCGTCGTCGCCGCCGTCGTCGTCGTCGTCGTCGTCGTCGGCGTCGTCGACGTCGTCGTCGTCGTCGTTCGCCTCGTCGTCGTCGTCGGCGGCGTCGTCATCGTCGTCGTCGTTGTCGTTGTCGTTGTCGGCGTCGTCGTCGTCGTTGTCGTTGTCGTCGTCGTCGAAGTCGTCGGAGCCGTCGTCGGTGTCGTCGTAGTCGTCGTCGGCGTTGTCGTCGTCGTCGTCATCGGCGCCGGTGTCGTTGCCAAGTGCCATTTGGAACCTACCGTCACGGTCTTAAGAGGTTTTGCAAACCAAGTTGCGGGTGGGCGGGTGGGATGTTTGCAAGAGCATGAGATGTGTCACATCATGGGTAAAAATCAATTGCAAAACATAGATTCCACCAAATATGTTGAACCACGTATGTTTCATCACATATATTGCGCCATATCGATAGCAACACGTAGATTGTACCACATATGCTGCACCACATATATTCTTCATTATAGAAACGTTATAGGATCTACCTTCCCCCTAGACTTAACGGTACCTTTTTCTTTTCGTATTGCAATATAATGTTTCCCCATCGTCCAATCTAATTATGATTTCATGCCACCCCAGCCAAACAGGTACTATGCGCGCGCATTCGTTTATCAAAAATCAGCAGTTTCAGTAATCTCTTGCAAACCTACGACGAAATGCGCACGCGCGCGCGCGTCGTCGCGCGCGCATGCCGAACTCATTCAAAAACCTCGGGTTTCGTAGGGATTTCAAAATCGAGTACCCCGAAACAAATAAATACACATGGTTCCGCAACACGTTTTTTTTTTTTTTTTTTTTTTTTTTTTGTTTTTTTTGTTTTTTTTTGTTTTGTTTCCTTCAAACAAGCTTTCGCCCGCGCTCTTACGGATTCTTCAGAACACCATCGGTTGTCTTTCCAACATGTCGTAACATGCTACCAAACGACCCTCTCGCGCGCGCATGTCGGAATCACGAGCCTGCCCTTGCGCGTGTGCTGTCGCAAGAATCCCTTGCAGAACGCCTGACGCAGTGCGCACTCGCGCGTCGTCGCGCGCGCCTGTCGAAATCCTTGCAGGTTTCGTAAGGATTTCAAAGTCGAGTGTCCAGAGAACATTGAAAGCATGGTTTAGCAACCGTAGTTTTCAAACATATCCTGCGCTCGCAGTCTTGCGAATTCTTGAGAAAGCAATCGTTTTTTCCAACATGCTCATCAAATTCTGCCGAACGGGCCTCCCGCGCCGCATGTCGACATCATTCGAACGCCCCTGCGCGCGTGCTGGGGTGGGGTGCACGATCCTTGTCACAAAATACCATGCGGGCCATTCGCGCGTCGTCCGCGCGCGCATGTCGAACTCCTTCCAAAACTTTCACCACCGACGCGAGGACGCCGTCATCGTAGTCGGCGTGCTCAGCATCGGTGCCGTTACTGGCCGTGCCGTCGTCGCTTCCATCATCGTCACCAGCATCGATACTATTATCATCGCGTCTACCGTGTCTACCGTTGTCGACGTGGCCATGATACCGCGCCCGCCCAAGTCGCCGACTCGCACTGAAGCGCCCGTTGGGAAGTGCCCAGCGGTCAGCGCCACCGCGGCCTCGCCGGTCCCGCCAAGCCAGCTGGCAGATGCGCGCGCGAGCATGCGCGCCAGCGCAGTCGCGGCGATGCGCCAACCAGCGCCGAGTAGTCAGCGCAATCGCCGCCGCATGGGTTTTGCAAACCATGTTGCGGGCGGGTGGGTGGGGTGATTGCGCGACCATTGGAGTTGACAATTTCAAAGTCGGCAGGGTGAGTTGCACGCCATACATTGCCCCACATCGGTTGCACGACATTTCCAGCACCATATGTAGTGCACAACGTAGACTGCACAGCATACATTGTGCCACCTGGATTACGCCACGTATATTGCACAACCTAGGTTGCAAACCACATCTCGCAGCGCGTCGCAGCACATAGATTGCACCACGTCTTTTGCTCCACATCAATGGCCCGACGTAGATGGGACAACATAGATTGCACTGCGTAGGCTGCACCGCGTACATTGTGAACACGTTTCTCTCCAAACGCAACGCACAACATAGGTTGCAACGCGTGGGCGGCACCGCACATATTGCACCACATCGATTGCACAGCAACTATTGCATCACACATTTTGCACGACATATCGATTTGGCAATCGAATTCGCTATCGGTCTCACAAGCGATCTCACGATCGATTTCACATCATATTTCACTATCGATCCCAATCGATCTCGCCATCGAACGGGCGATCGAACTCACTATCGATCACACATTTCGGACCCACCTATCGATCCCACAGCAGTTCCCAGTAGCGGTCTCACTATCGATCTCTCAATTGATTTCACCATCGATCTCCTTATCGGTTTCACAGTTGATTTGACAATCGATCTCTCAATCGATTTCAGTTTCGATCCCACTGCCGAGCCCGCTATAGATATCACGAGCGATCTCACTATCGATCTCACAACAGTCTCACGACCGATTTCACAACATATGTTCGTATCGATCTCACGACATATATCACCATCGAGCTCACAATATATGTCACCATCGATCTCATCCTCGATCCCACCATCGGTTTCAAAACAGATTTCACTATCGATCTCGCACTCGATTTCAGCATCGATATCACCACTGATCTCACATCATATTTCATTACCCATCGCAGTATCGATCTCTCTATCGGTTTGACCATTAAAATCGCAAGTTTTCACGATCGGTATCACAACACATTACACTGTCGATCTCCCAGTTGATTTCACCATCGATATTGCAATCGAGCTCGTTTTCGATTTCATATTCGGATTTCATATCGATTTAACAACAACTTACGATATCGGTCTTATTATCGATTTTGCAATCGATCTCACATTCGGACTCATAGTCGGTGTCACAGACGATCGCACAATCGATTTCACGATTGATCTCAGTATCGATTTCATTGTCGATCGCGTTATAGATCCCATGAGCGATCTCACGATCGATCTCACAACAGATCCCACTACCGATTTCGCAACCGACGTTAGTACCAATCTCACAACCGATCCCACTATCGATCTCACAACATACGTCACAATCGATCTCACCATCGATCTCACTATCGATCTCACCGCCGCGCCACCGACGGGACACCCCGCGCCACCGACGGGACAAAGCCGCGCCACCGACGGGACACCTCCGGCCACGTCGCGCTTTGGGGGGTTGCGGAAAACTTGCTCCACAGCCCCTGGCCACGGCGGCATCATTCCTTTTGCGCGCCCACGCAGCTTCGCCTCGCCCGCACGCGCGACATGGAACACGAAACCGAAACCGATTTCCCGGTGGGGTGCTCTCCGTTCCCCTTGTGGTCGTTTTTTATTCATTGTTTTGCCGAAAGGCGCGGGCCCTCGCCCCCCCCTCCCCCCCCCCTTGGAGTAGATCTTGGCTGTTTTTGGCGCCTGTTTCGAGCAGGTGGAGCCTCCCCCACAATGGACGCACTGCTGCAAACAGTTGCACTAAGCAGAGGTCAGGAGCCAGACCCCCCCCTCCCCCGCCCCGTCCGCCCACTGTCGAAGCGCCGAATAAACAAACGCTGACACCTTGCGATCCCACCCTCTCACCCACTGCTGCACTCCGAGTTTTTCTTCTCGGATCGCAGCCCTCAAGACGCGGCGGCACAGTCCAGCCAGCGTTCGTCCGACGCACAAGCGCCGGCGAGGGGCAGCGGGGGGAGCCACAGAGGCCGAGGGCCCCCCTCCCCCTTCGCACAGGACGACTCTCCAGTGTATTGCTGATGTCCTTGACAGGGTCGACTCGGCGGCGAGCGAGGGGGAGAACCGAGAAGGAGAAGGCCTTCTCAGGAGGTTCGGAAGTCCCCCCCAGCCTTCTGGAGAAGTTCTCTAGGCCCTCCCCGAAGGCGCCAGAAAGCTCTCAGAAGGCGCGAGGGCTTCTGAGAAGTTCCGCCGCCTTCTTAGAGGGCCTTCTCCTTCTCGCTTCCCCCCATCTCTCCCCGTCGATGGGCATGACCCTGATGAGTCGGGTGGGGCACAGGGGCTCTCCCATCCTTGAGGGCGGTGCTCGTGAATGTTGGCAGGGCAAGCCTTCTTGTCCCAGAGCCTGCTGCAAGGACCGTCGTTGCCAACTGGCACTGCTGGATGGGATGTGCATTCCGCATCCTTTGTGGCAGCCGCAGGAGGGGTCGGAGGAATGAGCTCCCTCCCCTCCGTCACCGAGGCCCCGCCGCCGCCGCCACCTCCGACCACGACCCCCGTGCCGGCACCTCCGCCGACGCCGCCGCCAGGCTGGGATGGAGAGAGAGAGAGAGAGAGAAACTCCGGCGAGCACAGAGGGTTTGCCCCGATGCAGTCGCATGGGGGGCGTCGGGGGATCGCTCCTGCTCTTCCCCCTTTTGCTTATCCTGCTTCTTCTCCTCGTCTCCTCCTTCCATCTCCTCGTCTCCTCATCTTTCTCCTCCTTCTCCTCCTCCTCCTCCCACTCCTCCTCACCCTCCTCCTCCCGTGTCCTCATCCTCCTGCCATTTCCCCCTCCGTGGGGTCCCTCCTCCACCTCCTCCTCCTCTTCCGCCTCCTCCTCCGCCTCCTCCTCGTCCCCTCGTAGTCAGCTTGGCTCAAGTATACCACCTAGTTCAAGGTGGTTGAGTCAACCCGCTTGTGTGCGGCCTGCTGTGTGCCCAGCAGGTCAGGGCAGTGAGTCTCTCGGCGCGCCCCCAGTACTCGCGCCCCCATGTCTTCTTGGAAGCGTCGTGCCAAGCCTGATATCTTGTGCCCCAACTCCGCCAGCCCAGGTTGGACCTGGGCCAGCCGCCGCAAATCGTTTTGTGCCTTGTGCGGCACCATGCAGCCAGGTGTGGAAGAGAGCGGGTGGCGCGGGTGGGGTAATCCGAAGGGAAACGGCAAGGGCAGGGAACCAGATGGAGGAGGTGGAGGAGGAGCAGCTGTTTCGGAAGGAGCAGCAGGTGGTGCAAGCAAGCCCTCTTGGCGGCGTGAGTCGATTCGGCTTTCTCCCCCGCCTCAAGCAGATCCGTCGTCTCAAGAGTTGTTGATGGCACAACACCTGGTCAATTTTCATAACATGTGGGGGGTGGAGCAGAATGTCACTCGCCTTGCAGAAGCCCATGAAGCAGTAAAGTCTGCCAAAAAGGAGGTTTTCCATATTATTCGCCCCCCTAACAGAAAGCTCAGCGTCTCGCGGCCTAAATCCAGCATCGGAAGAACTTCGCGAACACAGCCATGGAAACGTTTGTTGAATTGAAAACGCAAGCAGGTGAAATGGTCACCAAATATGAAACCGCCTCGTTTCATATGGAATATTCCAATGCCCAGTTGGACAGCTTGAGCGCCCAGCTAGCCCGCATGACGAATCAGCCCAATAATCGGATTCGGGGGGTGGTTCGCATTGGATTGCAGGATGGAAGTGAGTGTCGGCCCATGAGTTTGCCGCGCTCTCTGCACAGGATAATCAGCAGTTGGGTGCAGATTTCTCGGTTCGGAGGGAACTTTCGCCCAGCTATCCAAAAAGAAGAGTGAAGACACATATCTGGTTGGCCCCGTACAGGACGCCCTTGGAGGCGTGGAAAACAATATTACACAGTAAGGTGACATTGAGTTAAGGCCATGAGGTTTTGGATTGGGATGGCGAGATGCCTGGGGGAGGCGAGGGGGGAATTGCTGAAGATCTCGGCCGCGCCCACGAACGGATGGAAGCCTTTCGCAAAGAATGTCCAGATATGCGTGACAAGGTGCAATCTCTCGCTAGATCTCAGCGTGCGAAGTCTCCCGGCAATGGATTCCAGCCAGTGCTTTCGGCAAGCGGGTCCACGTGTAGTGTTCCGCGTGGATCGGGTTCAGCTTCGTCGGCAAGACCCTGGGGCAGTGCGAGCAAGGAACCGGCCGCCCCCGCCGCTGCCCCTGCCGCCGAGCCGCGCGCCCGGCCACAAGAGGGGGGGCCGCTGTCTCAGGGGCAGAGTCTGCTGCTGAGGTTTGACAAACTTCGGGCCGAGGGTGGGCTATGGAAATAGATGCCCTTGATGCTGATTCGTTGCCTTCGTTCAGGACGGGCAATGACCGTGCATCTGGCCGTTTTCACTTCCCTGGGGCCTCCATTTTGCTCCTGCAGGAAACGCTGCTGAAAGATTCGAAGCAGTCCGGTCTGCTATGGAGTGGTGTTCTGCCTGTGGTTGGCTTGGTTTCTTTACGAAGGCTGCTGCTCGTGATTCTGGGGTGCCTTCTGGTGGAGTTGCAAGTTTGATTTGAGTTGGTCTCGACATGGGTGCAAGTCCTGTACCAATTGAATTTTGCATGCAGCATGGAACTTGAGCTCTCAAGGTTGACATTCCTGGGCCGCCCGAGCTTAGATTGGTTTCGCTCTGCGTGTAGTCTGAAATAGGCTTGGGCAACGCGAGCCTAGTGGTCTTGGAAGATATTGCTACGCTTCAAGAACAGGTTCGGCTACCGGTGCTTGTTGCAGGAGATGGGAACGTGAAAGCTCGCAGGTTGAAGTCATCTGAATTCTTGGTCAGAGCCGATATGGGCGCTGCAATGCCTTTCGAAGCTGACTTGCATGAAGCCCAAGTCGCAGACTGTAATTGATTTCTTTGTGCTCTTTCATGTGCTTGCTGGCGTTGCCATCGTCGTCTGTCGACTCTACGCGCCCCATCTCCCCGCGCTGTCCAGTGTCTCTGCATGCGTGGTCGGATGAGTGGCGCGCGATCCTTGCGCTGTGCAAGTGTCAGCGCATTCCGCGCGTCGAGCCCTTCTGTCGGTCTCTTGTGGAACTCCCTTGGGGAGTTCTAGAAGTCCGGGGTTCGAAGCTTGAGGGGATGTGTGGTGTTGTGCAGGACTCGAGCAGTGTCTTTGATCGTCCCAGTTTCGAGGCTCGCCAAGCTCGTTGGATGCCGCGCGCGGTAGCCTGGCCAAGGAACGCGAGAATGTCATAAGCAGAATGACATATACCCCCTTTCGAAGACAGTCTCTCGGAGGGTACGTTGAGCTAGGATTGTTTGCGCCCCTCTTAAGACTCATTGTGCGAACTGAAGGCTGTCTTGGAAGTTGTATATTGCGCCGCTGCGTTGGGCTGTGAAGTGGGCTCAGACGGTTGCTGGCAGTCCCGATCAGGAAGTTGCGCCTCGGACATCGCTGGGGGACTTGGAAGCCTGTCCTTCGGAATGCAGATCGGTGCCCGCTCTCGTCGGTTTCTTTCGCAGAGCCGAGGCTGCGATGCTCTGGGGCTTGGGCCAGCAGCCCCTGTGCGCGAAAATCATTGGAAGCATTCTCGAGGCATTCCCGAAGGGCCTGGGGCCCGCCTCGAATGCAGAAAATTCAGAACATCTCTCTTGGATGCACGAGTGGTCTACGTGGAAAGGCGCCTTGAAGCCCGGTGGGCGCGGCGGCGCTTGGGCCAGAGGGCAGGGCGGCCCGCGCGCGTTCTCAGGGCGGAGGCGTGGCAGGTCTGGAAGGGCCCCCCCCCTTCCCTCCTGGGGGGCGAGCCGAATGGCAGGGCTGCCGCGCCCCTTGCCGCGCCGGCAGAATTGAGGGCAGGTGCTGCTTCTGTCATCGCAAGAACCTCCCAGACGCATGATGGGTTCCACCCTCGACATTATCCGACGTTTTCGTGCCGGCAAGTAAGCTTGGTAGCTAGGTTTCTCAGGTGTGTTGAACAGCGCTGTCAGTTCTCCTCGGTCTTGCAGGCAGCGGTGACTTGTCTGATCCCGAAGCACAGGCCAGGCCTGGTCAAAACTACGCGGCGCTGGGCGTTGCGTGTCGCCATATCGGGTGTTCGGCAGGCTTCGACAGTGTGTGGCCAGATCGTGGGGGCGCTCGCATCGACGTAGTCGCCTCTGTCACCAGATATCCGATCTTGGAATTCGCTTTCGTGTATAATTTTCGCGCTGAATCGGCTAGCTCGACTAGCCCGCATACTAGCACCTCGGTAGTGCTGTGCGACATGGGCAGTTTTTTTTTCGATCGCATTGACTTCTTTTCATTGGCCTAGAGCAGAGGCTGCAGGCTCTGACTTGCAGGTGTTAGCAGTGATGTGGGCAACGTGTATCGGGCTAGGAGATTCTTCCAGCTAGACGGGTCTGCTTTGGAGTCCTTGCTCCTTTTGCGCGGGATATCGGCGGGCTGTCCTTTCGCTGCGTTCCTCGTGCAGGTGTGCTCGCAATGATCCATTGGCTAGTCTTTGCAGCTGGGTAGTTGGCGCTGATGTCCATATCATCATCGATGACTGGCTGATCCTGAACTAGGCCTCAGACCCGAGGCGTCTTGTAAACAGAACCGTGGAAAGCTCGGCGCAGGTCATGCAGGTCACCCATGATGAACTGAAGTGTGAAGTTGCCATCTCGAAGTCTGCTGTTGTAGCCTCTGGCTCGCTTCGCAAGGACTTGGCTACAGCTGTGGGTGATCGTGCGACGGCTAAAGCCAATCTAGGAGTTGGCGCCGCTGGTGTTCAGCTCAGATGCAGGAAGGGGTCCGCTGAATTGTTGAAAGGTCGCGTGCGTTAGCTCCAATGCCGCAAGAGACGATTAGCTGCAGTGAGGAATGGAGGCGCAGACATCCAGTGGCTGTGCCTCTGCGCGCCCCAGCAGTCTGAGTACTGCGGGGCAGATGTGGTGGGGATGGACACTCGAGAAGTGGCGTCGGCGCAGTCCTCCTTCTTGCAGACTGTGGGTCGCGTGTGTCCATCCAGGGCCAGGGCCTTAACCGTGCTCGCTCTCCAGGTCCCCGCGAATCGCCTGGCGTTGGGGCTCGTGATCACCTGGGCTAACTTGGCTTGGAAGGCCGCGACGTGTCCTGGATCTGAGCCCTCGTTGCCGCGGCTGAGAGAGCTCGCCCTGCCCGCCCTGGGCCATCCGCCTCGGATCTGGAACCGGGTGCAAGGACCGAATGGGGCGGCGATTGTTTCCCTTTATAGGGCGTCTTGGATGTTCATCAGCCCCATTTGTCTGGGAGGACCACGCGGGCGAGGAAGCAGTTCTAACCGCGACTTCCCCTGAAGTGTTTGTGATCTTCGGGCAGCTTGGGTGCAGATGTCGTCTCGGAAGGCTGCTGTGAAGTTAGGCTGTCCTGGTGAGATCCTGGACGTCGCAGCGCGCGAGCAACTTCTTTCCATGCAGCGCGTCGTCGCAGCCTGCGCGTGCCGTGCTTGAGGCTTTTGTCCCGCGGGGCTTGTGGTGTGTGTGTGTGTGTGTGTGTGTGTGCGTGTGTGTGTGGAGATTGGCCCAGGTGGGCTACGTGGTAGAAGATGTATATTGCCCGCGTTGTTCTCGCCCTCGGGGCGACCTCCACCGTCGTATCGTTGGCTGTTATGTGACGCAAGCTGTATGGGGTGAGTTCTTGGAGGACGAGGTTTTTTTGCGATAATCTGCAGTGAAGATCAGAATGATCCTCGCATGCTTGGTGTCCAGTTGGTTCCTTAGCGTCTCTCGAGACCGCCGGAAGACTTCGTCCATGATGAATCTCTGTCAGCTGTGTAGACACTGATTTGACTGCCTTGGAAGCGTTCAAGGACAACGCATTCTATTACGATGGCTCGTGCTATAGAGAAGGCCACAAAATCCACCGCCATGCTGGCTGGGCCAGTGTGTCTTCGGGATGATGGGGGGCCCTTCGCTGTCTTCTCTGGGAGATTTGGCTCGAAGGTACCTCGGCTGGCTGGCCACCTTGTTGGGCAGTCGCTTTCTTTGATGGCTGCAGGCGCGCGCGCTCGGCTTCCGAGCTCTGCGCTGACTACAGAGGGCTCGTGCTTGTTACTGAAAAGGCCTTGCAAGTGCCTTCTGATGGGAGATCTTCTCATGCTGGACCTGTGCTACTTGCCTTGGGCCCCGCCCCCGAAGAAAATGCAGCGACGAACGTGAAAGGCCAGTTGGAATGCTGTCATCTCTGAGCGTTTTCTCGAGGGACTGGTGCAGGGCTAACGGCGACCACTGGGCGGATGTCTCAGCGAAAGCTGCGGGCGTGACCCATTGCAGACCCTCGAAATATGAGTTGTCCAATTTTGGCTTTGAGACCGGCAGTTCAATGCTGTGTCTGGTTTTTGTAGCGATGTGGCTTCTGCCGTGGTCCCAGCTTGCGCCGGCCAGACCCAGCCAGAGGTTGAGTGGGGCAGGCGCTCCCCGCGCCGCCAGCGCCGCCAGCGCCGACGCCGCTGCCGGCGCCGCTGGCGCCGCCGCCAGGCGAGAGGCCAATGCTGGAGGCAGTGCCGCCTCCGCCATCGCCGCAGCCAAGGTGCTGGGCGTGGCTGGCTTGGGAGTTGCCATTCCCTCCCCGCCCCTCGCGGGGTTCTTCCTCCTCCTCCACCTCCTCCTGTCTGGGCTGGCTAGTGATCGCGCTCCTTGCCTGAGGAGGTGAGGGGCCACCAATTCAGATGGATCCGCGGCGAATGGGCTTGCCGCAGGTGCTTGGTTCGTTTTCGCTCCGGCCCGCCCGAGCCTGCTGCGGGCTGCCTCGGTTTCGATCCCGTGGTCGGCGCCCTGCGCAGGAGGCCCAGGGTCGCGAAATTCACGTCGCGAGCACTCCTGATGGAGTGGCGCTGTTCTGCTGCATGGATTGGAAGTGTTAGCGAGTGCGTGGGAATTGGGGGCCTTGGAAAGGCCTGCAAAGGCGGACCTTCCTCGGCCCACTTGAGGAGCAACATAAGCATAATCCAAAGAGGCGTCCGTCCCAACCATGTGAGAGGGGATGTGCCGCTCGACGAGCTGGTGCCTCTTGCTGATTTCACCAGCGCAGTGGACTGTGGTGGTTCTTTGGCTTCGACTGGTGGCGTTGAGGGTTACTTTCTGGGGGGGCCCTTCCCTCTGGGGTCGGGCTCTTTGGAGACTTTCCCTTTGCCCTGCTGGTCCTGACCTTGCGATGCGACGTGTCAAATCACATCCTCCTCCTCCTCCTCTTCCCCCTCCTCTTCCCTTTCCTCCCCCTCCTCCCCCTCCTCCTCTCCTTCTCCTCCTCCGGCTGTTCCTTCGGGCGGCATTCTTGGAATTTGGACGATTTGGAGTTGGGGGTTTCAGCCCCCCCCCTTTGGCCACGGTCTTACACAAAAAAACTACGCTGGCTCTGCCCTCCAATGGTACCATCTCCAGCACATGACGCTGGATCTGTCCTCTCATGGCTACGATCCTTCGCCCTTGCAAGTTCCGTTGGGTTCCGCGCTCCCAGGGCCACGATCTCTCGCAAATTATGTTGGGTCCACCATCCCAGAGCCGCGGCTATTCTTGTGTCAGGACCTCGTGAGGGGCATCGTAGAGGCCTCGTAAGGAGCCCCCTATGGGCTTCTCACATAGCTTGTAAAACTCAGAATGGCCTGTCAAGGTGTTTCTTCAGCTCGTTATGGGCGTCTCATTTGGAGACTGGCTAGGTGCCTCTTAAGAGGCCCCTAGGGGCGTTTCAAGGGGTCCTTCGGGGCCAAACCTAACATTTTTTGAAGTTTCGTGATTTTACCGTCAGGGTTAAACCGCGATCATCACTCAAGCATCGTCATCACCGACACATGGACATCATCGTCATCGTTGTCACTAGCATCGGCGCCGTCCTTGGCTGTGTCGTCGTCGTCATCGCCATCATCGTCAGCACCATCGCTGCTATCATCATCGTTGCCGCCGTTGTCGACGTCATCATGATGCCGCGCCCGAATCACCGACCGGCATGGAAATACTCGCGCACCTACGCGGATTTGAAACGTTTTGGGAAGTTGCCATCGGTGAATGCCATCGCGGCCGCACCGGTTGTGTCAAACCAGCTGGCCGCTTTGCGCGCGAGCTTACGCGCGCTAGCGCAGCCACAGAGATGCGCCAGCCAGTGCCGAGGAGTCAGTGCAATCGCTGTCGCATGGATTTTGCAAGGCAGGCAAGGGTGTGAGGGTGGGAGGGTGGGATGATTGCGCGAACAATTGGATTGACAATTTTTGATTGGCAAGCGCTCGCTCTACACAGTAATTTAATAGACGGGACAGTTTTGTCGGAAACCCCACAAGGCTCATGGCTGCAAACTCATGTTCCAGACCGCGCTGCTGTGCCCCACGTAGGTTTGGGGTGCCATAGAGCGGTATGGCAGGTTTTTTGAAGGGTTCCAGAACGTTTTGCGCTGCATAGCAGGGCTTTGGCAGAGAGCTCTCACGGGCTCGACGGTGTTTTACGTCGAATGTACTAGGCGACTTTACAGAGCTCGGGGAAGACGTGGACCACTCGAACACAGTCGAAGGTTTTGCAGGGCACCATCATGCTTTCGCAAGTCTGGAGGTGAGAAGAAACGAAGAAACGACAGCCATGAATGTTGGATTTTAGCAGGGGGATACCTTCCTTCATCCTTCGCCCTGCTTCCTTGTCTTCTCGCCTTGTCACCCCCCAGCCATCGTTCACCCCCTGGCTCAACCGACATCAGCGTGCGCGCGCGATCGGCGCAATTCCTCATGGCGGGCGAGGTGGAACGATAATAGGAAACGGAGTCGTAGTTTTTCTTGTCCCCGCCTCGCCCCTCACAACACGCCACCCGCCCCCTCTTGTACAACATGTTTTCCGATGTTCTTTTTTGAGGGAGCACCAAAAAGGGGGGGGGGGATTCTGCCCTGGTGAGGAGCAAGTCAGCTGCACAGAAGGAGGAACGGGGAGGAGGAGGAGGAGGCGGAGGAGGACGAGGAGGAGCATGCGAGAGTGCATGCTGAGCATGCGCGCGCACCGCCCCAAACGCATTCAAAACGCAAGCGCGAACTCAGTGTGAGGCGCCCGCGCGCCCCCGACCCCGAAGGACTCAACAATCCCCCGTGCTCTCCTCCTCCCCTTCCGCCTCGTCGTCATCGTCGTCGTCGTCCTCCTCCTCCGCCTCCTCTTCCTCCTCTTTTTCCCTCCCTGCCTCCCTTCCTCATCCTCTTCCTCCTCCGCAGTCTTTTCTAGTGGCTCTCTGGCTGCTCCTATCATCCATGTTCCAAGGGGCTGCTGAAAACAAGGCTCTTTCACTATTTTCAGGCCCCACACTTCATGCACCATACAATGGGAAAATCCGTCTCCAGCACTCTGCTCGCTCAAAATCTGTGGAAGGGGTCACCTGCGAGTCCCTGAGGTTCCTCAAGAAGAACGAGGTCAGGGCCGCACACTTCCCAGTCAGAGAAACGCTTCGCGCGACGAAAACACCGCCAACGATTCCCGTTCCAAAGCACTGGTTGAGCGCGGCTGCTGAATGGCCTAGGCTCCCAAACTACCGAAACTCTTCCCCCTCCGCCTCCTCCTCTTGTCTCCCTCCTGGAGCTCCTCGTGTGGGGGGGGGGGCAGGATGCTGCTTGCCTGCATCGGCGCCCGGCAGCAAGCGTGGAGGGTCCCCGACGGCAACGACGAGGAGGACGACGGTGACGACGACGACGACGGCGACGACGACGACGACGACGACGGCGACGACGACGACGACAACGACAACGACAACGATGACGACGACGACGACGACGGCGGCGGCGACGACGGCGACGACGACGACGGGCCGACGGGGGCCTGGCCTCGCCCCCTTCGGCGTGCGCCGCCCCGCGTGAGCCAGAGAGAGCGCGGCGGCCGTCCGCGGCGGGGGGCCGGGTCGAGGGGCCGCCGTCCCCGGGGGGACGGCGCCGCCCTGGGCGGTCTGTGCAGAGCTCGCAGCATCTTGGCGTCGCTCGGGTGTGTGCGTTTTTCGGAGGCTGCCAGAATCAGGGGCAACGGTATGGGGGGGATGGGCACAGGGGGGGATGCATCGGCCTTCAATCGCCCGTTGATCGCCGATGGGGGGCTGATAGCCCCACACCGCCGGGGAACGTGCGGATTTGCGATCGGGGGCCCATCGCCGATCTATCGGCGATGTATCGCCGATCCCAGGTCGATGTTTGCCCTCCTGTGCCAGTCCCCCTGTATCGTCGTCTCTCACAGAAGTGTTCGATGGACAAGGTTGGTTTCGCTAGACCTGAGCTCCCCCCCAGCCCGACCTGGGACCCCCAGCTGAACCTGAGCCGCCTCAGCAGTCCTCTGGAAAAGGACCTCTTCGCCATTCCCGAGGCTTGTCTCGGCGAGGACCATCGAGGAACATATTGGAACCTCAAAGGCGCACGAAACCGAAGCATGCAGAGATATTGGACGTCCGAGCGATGGCAAAGCAGGGATGAGCCAGAAGGCATCGCTCATCGCTCAGATATGGTGTGCGGTTTGTCTCGGCGAGAAACATCAAGGAGCATATTGGATCATCTTGCGATAAACAAGCGCACGAAAGCGAAAACTGCACGGGGAGTGGACGTCCGAGCGATGGCAAGGCATGGATGCTTCTTTCGACGAAGAAAACATCGGCATAGACAACCTGTCGGAGCACCGCGCGGATTTCTTGGATCGGCGCTTCTCCCCCCGATTCACGCTCATGGGTATGTTTTGTTTCCCTGGCGTTGCGAAGAAGGTGCAGAGCCACATGTTTATGCAGTACCTTCCTCATATACAGGAGGGAATCCCTCCCACGTAGGGAAAATTCCCTACGCAGCTCAGACCGCTATTTCATGCGGTCTTTGGTGATGGTCTCCGTTGCCAGGGTTGCCGTTCGACAACATCGAGGACGACACGTTCGACGACCACATCGACTCGGCCGCAGACGCGATCGGCGATTCGGGAGCGGCTATGGGAGCCGAGATGGGATTTCAGCACAGCCTGGGTCGAATTCGGAAACATATGGGGCGCCGTGCGCTTTCGACGCCCTATTTCAAGTATTCGGAGTTGGGCTCGGAGGAGGAGGAGGAGGACCAGTGTAAACCCAAGAGTCATCAACGATGTCGGAATAAACCTTCCCTCCAAGCTCCCTCTTCATAGGCCCCTACAACAGTTCATTTCCACAGGGGGAATTGCCTCGTTGGAAGACAACCGTTTGAAGACCCTGAAGCATGCCAAAACATTATCCTCGGGACTTCAACGCGACGGATCAACTTGACTGTTGCGTCTTGACGATCCTGAATCGTGCAAGAGCGCTTCCTGGGACTTCAACACTGCGAATCAACCGAACCGTTGCATCCTCATAATCCTGTATCTTTCCAAAACACTAGTTCTAGTACGTTGGGGCCATGGGAATCCGTGAAAGTCTTGCATTTCTATGAAGGCATGTGCGCGGCGATAAGGCGAGAGCCACATTTTGAAAACGACCCGCCCTCAATCTGCGAAATTCTTGCAAATTTTGAAAACGAATGTGCGCGGCGCCAAGGCGAGAGCCGCATTCTGAAAACGACCCGCCCTCAATCCGTGAGATTTTTGTAAACTTTTAAAAAGAATGTTCGCGGCGCTGAGGCGAGAGCCACATTTTGAAAACGACCCGCCGTCAATCCGTGAAGCTCTTCAAAGTTTGAAATGAATGTGCGGGGCGCTAAGGCGAGAGCCACACTTTGAAAACGACCCGCCCTCCATCTGTGAAGCTGATGCCAATTTTGAAGGTTAGAACTTGTGAGCAAGTCTCAGGCGGAACGCCTGGCCCGCCCTTTCGACCGGCTTCGGGTTGCGACATGGAGAAATTATTTCGAAGACCTTTCGGCTGGTGCCGCCGACCCTGAAGGGAGACGACGACGACGACAACGACAACGGCGGCGGCGGAAACGACGACTACGCGGACGTGGGCCAGAGTCCTCAGGGATGGTTCTTAGGGGTCTCTCCGGAAGTCTCGGGGGCCTCTGGGGAGGAATTTTGCGGCCTCTTGTGAGCCTTTTGAGGGCCTCTTGGGAGCCTCTTGGGGGTCTCTTCGGGCTTCCTGGGGACCTCTTGTAGGCCTCTTGGGGCCTCCAGGGGACCTCGGGAGCCTCGTGGGGCCGAGGGCTCGAAATGTCCGTTCGGGTCCTCCGTCTGGGCACGCTCTTGGAGCCGTCTTGGAGGCGTTTTGGGCTGTCTTGGGGTCCTCTTGGGATGTTTTTGGGCCTGCTTGCAGGCCTCTTGGACCGTCTTGGGGAGATGTTGGGGGCCCGTGGCGCTGTTTTGAAGCGGCGGGAACGCCCAAATTTTACAACAACCAGCGAAGACTCAATGAATTTGGTCTCTTGGGGACCTCCGGAGTGCTCTTGGAGGTGTCTTGGGCCGTCCTGGAGGCCTCCTTGGCAGTCTGGAGGGCGCGAAGGCGTTTTGGACCGATCGTTTGGCGATTAGGGACCCCCTTGGACCGTTTCGGCGGCCTCTTGAGACACTCTTGGCCTGTCTTGGTACTTTCTGAGGCCCCACGGCCCCCACGGCCCCCAGGGGGGGAAAACATATTGGTTGGCAAGCTCCCTCCGGGACCCCCCCAGGACCCCCCCAGGACCCACCCAGGACCCCTCCGGGACCCCCCCGGGCCGGAATTGGTACCAATTCCGCATTACTAGGACCAATCCAGGCTGTTTGGTCCCAATCCCGTCTGAATTGGGACCGATCCCAGCTGATCCTTCTTCAGAAGTATTCCTTTCTTCTTCAGAAGTATTTCTTTCTTCTTCAGAAGTGACTCTTTCTTCTTCGAGGGTGCGTGGACAACATTGCACACACTCTCAGAATCTACTGCAGCTTGACACTCTTTGCCTCACGCTCTTCTTTGGAACCCCCTGACTCACAGGGAACGGCTCCGCACACCAGGCCAGCCTGCAGAGCCAGCCTAAAAAGACAACACCATAGGCAGCGCAGCTTTTGCCTACAAAGGGTAGCAGCCCTAGAATTGCACTATATACTTTTGCTTGTACCTTACCAACCGAGTCGGCACTACCACTGAAACTCAAGGGGATTTCTTTTACTATTTGACGTGGTGTGGGGGGCTTGTAATACTAAGGTTAGTGCCTGCCTCTAGTACCTGGCGGGTGCCTACTCCTTTTAACTGCTCTCGTCACAGCCGTATTTTCCACCATTTTCCGCGGCGCCCGCCAGGTACATTTCAAGAACGCCACAGGTGTTCACCTCAGGTTTGCAGAACGTCAAAAAGGAGGAGTAGGAGGAGGAGGGGGAGGAGGAGGAGGAGGAGGGGGAGGAGGAGGAGGAGGAGGAGGCCGATGAGGAGGAGGGGTGAGGTGTGATGGGGCGAGGGGTAATGCAGTTTGGGACTCTGCGGACTCCGCAGTGGGTTGCATTTCGGCGCTGGTCCGGTGGAAGTCGTTCGTGGACAGACGTGGTCGTGCTTCCTGCATGTGAATGTGCGCGAGAAAATCTACGGCGATCAGGAATCATCGTCGGAGTTTCTCGTCGTCGTTGTCATCCATCCTCGTCGTCGTCGTCGTCGTCGAAATAGTCGTAGTCATCGTCGCGCTATGTTGATCGTCGTCGTCGTTGTCAATCGTCAGTCTTTAATGGTCAGAGCCAGGCGAACACGTTGTCATGCACATCCCGCGTGGGCCCAGCGTTCAAGACGCACCTTTTCGTTTTCTCGAGTGCAAGCCGATGCGCGCCGACGTACGTACACACGCCTCCTGCATTTGAAAGTGCGCGAGATGTTTTGAAGACGACCAGGGTGTCTCCTCGGAAGTCTGCTTGGGGGGGCGACCGTCGTCTTGGTCAGGCGTCTGCTTGAACAAGAGGGGGGAGGAGGGGAGGGGGAATGCAGAAGGAAGAAGGAGAGGGTGATGATTGATGATGCTGATGATGATGATGCTGATGCTGATGCTGCTGCTGATGATGATGATGATGATGATGATGATGATGCTGCTGCTGCTGCTGATGATGATGATGATGATGATGCTGATGATGATGATGATGATGATATAACGATGATGACGGTGGTGGTGGTAATTACGACGATTGGTAATTACGACGATGGTGATGGTGACGACGATGGTGATGATAATGTTGATGGGTGCGATGTTGTTGATGATGGTGATGATGTTGATGATGCTGCTGATGATGATGATGCTGCTGCTGCTACTGCTGATGATGATGGCGATCAGGAGGAGGATTAGGAGGAGGGGGAGGAGGAGGAGGAGGAGGATGAGGAGGAGGAGGAGGTCGAGGAGGAGGCGGTGGTGGAGGAGGACGAGGGCGAGGACGAGGAGGAGAATGAGGATGTGGATGAGGAAACGGAAAGGGACAAGGAGGATAAGGAGGAGGAGGAGGAAGAATCTGAGGATGATAGCGACGATCGGGAGGAGCAGGATGGAGAGGACGTGGATATGCGTGAAGGGGATGAGGGAGGATGAGGAGGATGAGGATACGATTCCCTCGTTTCAGGTAGGCCGCGGACAGGCCGGCGCCGTGGATTCCGCTTTGGGGGCCAAGGAAGCAACATCGATTATTTCGTTGATCACCTAACAGCGTTTGCTGATAGTTTTCTAGTAGGGTTAAAAGAGAGCATCATGACTCCTCAGGGGGGTCTGGGCGGGTGCCGGGGAGGAGAACCGGGAATCGTTTTTCGCCAACAGTCACACACTTCGTGCTCTTCGACCTCCCAGAACTCCATTCCCGGGCCACATTCTGGAGAACCGGGAACAGAGCCGGGCTCGCTTTTCGCCAACAGTCACACACTTCGTGCTCTTCGACCTCCCAGAACTCCATTCCCGGGCCACAGAATGCCCCGGAGCCAACTGTAGCCACTTCGTGCTCTTCGATTTCCCAGAACTCCATTCCGGGCCACATTTGGATGCCCGGAGCCAACTGTAGGCCACTTCGTGCTCTTCGATTTCCCAGAACTCCATTCCCGGGCCACATTTTGGATGCCCGGAGCCAACTGTAGGCCACTTCGTGCTCTTCGAGTTCCCAGAACTCCATTCCCGGGCCACATTTTGAATGCCCGGAGCCAACTGTAGGCCACTTCGTGTTCTTCTAGTTCCCAGAACTCCGTTCCTGGGCCACATTTTGAATGCTGAGGCAGGCTGATGCTGCGACCGAGGCAGGCTGAGGCTGATGCAGGCTGAGGCTGAGGCCGAGGCTGAAGGCAGACTGAGGCTGAGGCTGAAGCAGACTGAGGCTGAGGCTGAGGCAGGCTGAGGCTGAGGCTGAGCAGGCTGATGCTGAGGCAGGCTGAGGCTGAGGCTGCAGGCTGAGGCTGAGGCAGGCTGAGGCTGAGGCCGAGGCTGAAGGCAGACTGAGGCTGAGGCTGAAGCAGGCTGAGGCTGAGGCTGAGGCAGGCTGAGGCTGAGGCAGGCTGAGGCTGAGGCTGAGGCAGGCTGAGGTTGAGGCTGTGACTGCGACTGCCGTTGCCGCTGCGACTGTCATCGCGAATGCGACTACGACTGCGAGAACAGCAGAATTCTACAACTGGATTTTCATCTGAATCTTAAGGGGAATGCTTTCAGATATGCTTCTACACATCGCTGTTAGGTCGCTTTGCGGGGATAATTTTATTTGTTTGGTGTTTGAATGGTTTTCATATGTTTGGTGTGTGTCTATTTCCCAACCATCCTGTGGTGTTGGGTCCTCGTTTTGAAAAGACGTCGCCCCGCGTTCCTTCCTCCTCCTTCCTTCTCCTCCCCTTCCTCCCCCCTCCCATCATCATCATCATCATCATCATCATCATCATCATCATCATCATCATCATCATCATCATCATCATCATTATCATCATTATCATCATCATCATCGTCATCGTCATCACCATGATCATCATCGACATCATCGACGTCATCATCACCACCATCATCATCGTCATCGTCATCACCCAATTCGGCACACCCCTCACACGTTTCGTGGCCCCATAGGGAGCTCCACCGAAGGCCCCTGTAGCTGCGTTCGCATGCGCCCACCGCACCCGTTTCGGCGCACCCCTCACACGTTTCGTGGCCCCACAGGGAGCTCCACCGAAGGCCCCAGTGGCTGCGTTCACATGCGCCCACCGCACCGATTTCGGCACACCCCTCACACGTTTCGTGGTCCATAGGGAGCCTCACCGAAGGCCTCCGTGGCTGCGTTCGCATGCGCCCACCGCACCCAGTTCGGCACACCCCTCACACGTTCCGTGGCCCCACAGGGAGCTCCACCGAAGGCCCCAGTGGCTGCGTTCACATGCGCCCACCGCACCCATTTCGGCACACCCCTCACACGCTTCGTGGCCCCATAGGGAGCCTCACCCAAGGCCCCCGTGGCTGCGTTCGCATGCGCCCACCGCACCCAGTTCGGCACACCCCTCACACGTTTCGTGGCCCCATAGGGAGCTCCACCGAAGGCCCCCGTGGCTGCATTCGCATGCGCCCACCGCACCCATTTCGGCGCACCCCTCACACGTTTCGTGGCCCCACAGGGAGCTCCACCGAAGGCCCCAATGGCTGCGTTCACATGCGCCCACCGCACCCATTTCGGCACACCCCTCACACGTTTCGTGGCCCCATGCGCTCGCATGCGGTTCGACCTCCAATTTCGGCACACCCCTCACACGTTTCGTGGCCCCATAGGCGGCGCCGCCCCATTTCGGCACACCCCTCACACGTTTCGTGGCCCCATAGGGAGCTCCACCTAAGGTCCCCGTGGCGCAGTGCGCATGGCGCCGCCGCCCCATTTTGGCACACCCCTCACACGTTCCGTGGCCCCACAGGGAGCTCCATCTCAGGTCCAAGTGGCGCAACTCGCATGGCGCCGCCGCCCCATTTTGGCACACCCCTCACACGTTTCGTGGTCCCATAGGGAGGGAGGAGGAGGAGGAGGAGGAGGAGGAGGAGGAGGAGGAGGAGAAGGAGCCCCCACGATATCCACAATTGCGGTATTCACAACTACGCATGGTTGGGTCTTTCGTCAGGCTAATTTTTTGGGCCGGTATCCTCCTCCTCCTCCTTCTCCTCCTCGTCCTTCTCCTCCTCCTCCTCCTCCTCTCTCTCCTCCTTGTCCTCCTCCATCTCCTCCCCGCTCTCCTCTTCTTCTCCTCCGCCTCCTCCTCCTACTACTACCGCTGCTTCTGCTAATGCTACTAGCACTACTACTACTACTGCTACCACTACTACTACTACTACTACTACTACTACTACTACTACTACTACGACTACTACTACTACTACTACTACCACTACTACTACTACTTCTGCTACTACTACTATTACCACCACCACCACCATTACCACCACTACTACTACTACTACTACTACTACTACTACTACTACTACTACTACTATAAAAAACTACTAGTACCACTTTTACCATCATTACTACGACTTTTACTACTACTACTACTACTACTACTACTATTACTACTACTAGCACAACAACATTTACAACTACTACTGCTTGTAGTCGTAATCGTTGTATCATTAGGACTACTACTATTAACATTCCTACCGCTACTATGACTAGTACGACTACTACTAGTACTACCAGTACTATTACTATTATTTGTATTTCCACCATTGTTGATGCTTTTACTAGTACTTTTGTTGTTACCATTACTACTACTACTACTACTGCCACTTTTGCTACTGCCACTGCAACTACTACTGCTACGACTCCTACTACGAGCACTACTACTACTATTACGATTACTTTAATTCTTACTGTTACTATTTCGATTGCCCGTACTAGTGCTATTCCTATTTGGTCTTAGTATTAACAATATTACTACAGCTACTAACATCATTTTGATTACCGCTGCTATCACTACTACTACTACTACTACTACTACTGCTACTGCTACTGCTACTGCTACTACTACAACTACTACTCTTACGATGGTTACTACGACTACTACTACTACCATTATTATTACTACTAGCAGTACTCGTACAATTGCGAGAATTCTTGCTACTACTGCGGCCACCACTGCAACTATTGCTACCACTATCACTACTAACACTACTACTAGTCCTCCTACTACGACTACTACCACTCTTACGTCTACAACGAACACAATTAGTACTGCTACTACTACTACTGCAGTTGCTACTACCTCTATTTGCACCAGTACTACTACTGCTAGTACTACTACCACCACTACTATGACTACCACTGTTTTTGTTACCGATACTATTACTACTGTATTCTATTATTACAGTTACTACAACCACGGCCGCGACTACTTCTACTATTCCGGCAAATATTGCAACTACTAGTACAACTGCTACTTCTACTACCACTACT
>CAUYUJ010005142.1:2500-32500 GCA_963575745.1 Prorocentrum cordatum | reverse complement strand
CATAGGATTCGTATGCGACTCCCATCGGGAGCTTGTGCGATCCAGAGAGGAGTCGTATACACGGGAATCGTATGCAAGTCGCATGGTGTGCGTATCCGATTCACACAGGGTTCGTATACGAATGAAATAGGATGGAATAACGCAGGATTCTTAAGGAACCGCAGAAAACAATGACTAATCCCAGCCATGGAAGATAGCGAGTGATTGTTCTTCAGCGTAAGGTTCTGACGGCCTACACGATGTACTTACAGTTTATTCTTTATGTCAGAGCAGCCGGGATTGGCCCCATGTAAAGCCACACGCGGCCCGGATTGGCCCCAGTCGGCCGGGATTTGGTACCACTTTGCTGGGATTGGTCCCTCAACACCCCGGGACCCCCCCCCCCGGGCGCGGGGTCAAAGGGAAGGGGCTCCCCTTCGACTCGATTGCGATATTGCTAGATATTCCTCTCGGTGACAAGCTTGAGGAGGGTGCAGGGAAAGGGGACGACGGAGGCGACGACTGACGGAGACGACGACTCCAACAGCCAAGCCCCACACACACGCCGACAGGGTCGAGGGTCCGCGGATTTATGAGGAAAAGTTGTGGATGAGGAGGAGGGGAGAAGGGGAAGGAGGCGGAGGAGGAAAAGGAGGAGGAGGGGTAGGGGTACGCACAGGGGCAAAAACAAGGGTAGGGGTCAAGATGCTCTCTCCGCGCGCAAGCTGTCTCGCTCACACCCGCCCGCCCTCCCAAGACATAAGCAGCACCCGGGTCGAAGTCGGATGGATACCCCGTGCATCCCACCCACATCACCCAGATCGTCCCCTCGAGGTGGCCAGGGGGGTCGGCCAGGAAGAAGAGGCATCGATTGCGCCACGCTTCCCTCGTCGCCAGGCCTTCTGCAAAGACCTGTCCCTCTGACTTCCCCCCAGGGCCCGCCTGGACCCCCTGCGTGTCGGTACCTCTTCCCGCACTCCGACGACGACCTCGACGACGACGACGACCACGACGACGACGAACGACGACGAACGACGACGACACGTGGCGCCGCGGCGCGGCGGGTGCCCGCCGAGGTGAGCTGGCCCCCGGCGGGGAGGACAAGGCGGAGATCGTGGTCCGCGGGGCGCGCAAAGGCAGATCTGCGGTCCGGTCCTCGCCCTCCCAGGCAGCATCTTTGCCGCGCATCCTTACTGTATGGGTTGACTGTGCTCATGGCGTCGATGAACCGCCGGTGGCTGTTGACCCCGACCTCACCGCTGTGGCGCCCCGGCTCCTCTCTCCCCTCTCTCTCTGTGCGGGCCGCGCATTGGCGGCGTCCGTGCCTCGGCTTGTCCCGCGTGCGGGCTTGGGGGGCTGCGTTCCGGCTGCTAACCGCAGGTTGGGATGAAGGACTCCGACGATGACGGCGTTCCGGACGCATGGGCGACCTGGAAGAGGAGGAGGCGGAGGAGGCGGAGGAGGCGCAGGAGGCGCAGGAGGCGCAGGAGGCGGAGGAGGTGGAGGAGGTGGAGGAGGTGGAGGAGGAGGAGGAGGAGGAGGAGGAGGAGAAGGAGGAGGAGGAGGAGAAGGAAAAGGGGGGAATGGCTGGGCTGGGCTCCATCGCGGTGCGATAATAAAAAATTCTAGGCTCCCCGCCACTCTGACCTCCTCCAGCAACGCGACGACCCAGAACGGGAACCCGAGTACACGAAGGAGAGGTGGAAGCCGTACGAGTCGAAGTAGTTCAACTCTGCTTGCACTCCTCCGAGCCCGAAGCGCCACGTAGAGCATCGGCGTCTCGGAGGAGCCGCGCACGCTCAGCGCTGGTCGCCCAACGCTCGGCAGCCGACGGGGCAGGGGTGGCTGCCGCCATCGCCGTCCCGAGCCCGCGCAGCAGCGCTCCAACGTCCGCGCCCACGCCTCCGTCACGAGCACCCGCGCCCGCCTCCACCGCATCAGGGGAAGCTACCCCCCGCAGGGGCCCCGCGGGAGGGATTGCGGCCGCGCCTGGCGCCTCCGCAGCGAAGGGAGCGGCCTCTCCCACGGCACGCTCTTCGCCCTTCGGCGCCTCCTCCGACGGCTCATCGGCGAAGTCCTCCACGATGACCGCGGGCTCCAGCACGGAGTCGGCGGCCGCACCAGTGACTCCGCCAGGCGCCACCTCCGCCTGCTGAGGAGTGCTGGTGATTTCCTGCACGGCGCCCTCATCTCCAGCTCCCGCACCTGCTTCGCCATGAGCCCGACCCTCGGCAGGGTCTCCAGGCGGGCCCTCCAGGAGCGCCAGGCGAACCGCATGGCCCAGCCTCGACAGCTGCTGGCCGCGGTGCACCGTGATGGCCTCGAAGGCCTGCAGCAGGTGCTGCGCCGCCCGCCCCTGCGCCCGCGCATACTGCTCGCGGCGCCCCACGGCAGAGCGGTTCGGGCGGCGGCGGCAGCACAGCCGCAGCCCGGCCGACCGGTCCATCCCGCGGCGAAGGGACACGGGCGCGACGAGGAGGGGAGGGAGGGCCCCTGGGCGGCGCGGGAGCGCCGTGGCGCTGGCTCGGGGGCCACGGTTTGGCCCGAGCTGGCGCTAGGAAAAGGGGGGAAGGGGGAGGGTGAGGAGTAGGAGGAGGCGGAGGAGGAGGAGGAGGAGGAGGAGGAGGAGGAGGAGGGGAGGAGGAGGAGGAGGAGGAGGAGGAGGAGTAGGAGGAGGATTCGGACGGGGCTAAGACGAGGACAAATCCGTTCCAGAGCTTTATGGAACGCTCTCAGAGCGTTTCAGAACGCTCCGAGAAGCCGCGTCGCCCGAGACGTCCTCAAGAGCCGCGGGATCTCAGATATTCTCGATTTATCTTCAGCCGAAGTTGTCTTCGTCCTGGCCTCGTCTTAACAGAGGTACAGTTCAGTCCAGGTGGCCCTGGGAAGCGGACTGCTCGCACCAGGGGAGGTGCCGTGAACGCTTCTGGGCGTCGCATTGCGACAGTAAATCAATTTGAAGGCAGCCCGTGCAGTCCAGGGCTACTCGGGCCATGCCCGCGGTGCCCCTCAACTGGGGCGATCCGCGCGAAGGGTACGGGAGGAGGAGGAGGAGGAGGAGGAGGAGGAGGAGGAGGAGGAGGAGGAGGATGACCAGTGCGAACCCAATAATCATCAACGATGTTGGAAATAACCCTCCTTCCAAGCTCCCTCTTCATAGGCTCCTACAACGGCTCATTTCCATTGAGGGAACTGCCTCGTTGGAAGACAACCGTTTGAAGACCCTGAAGCATGCCAACACATTGCTCTCGAGATTTCAACGCCACAGATCAACCTGACTGCTGCGTCTTGGCGATCTGGAATCGTGCCACAACGCGGTTTTTGGGACTTCAACACCGCGAATCAACATAATTGTTGCACCCGCATAATCCTGAACCCTTTCCAACACACCTTTTGTGGTATGTTGATCATGGGAATCCGTGAAACCTTTTTTTTCATATGTTATAGCAAATGTGCGCGGCGCTAAGGCGATAGTCACATTTTGAAAAGGAACCGCCCTCAATCCGCGAAGCTCGTGCAAATTTTTAAATCGAATGTGTGCGGCGCTGAAGCGAGAGCCACAGTTTGAAAACGACCCGCCCTCAATCCGTGAAGCTTCTGCACATTTTTAAATCAAACGTGTGTGGCGCTAACGCGAGAGCCACATTTTGAAAATCACCCGCCCTCAATCCGTGAAATTCTTGCAATTTAAAAAACGAATGCATGCGTCGCTAAGGCGAGAGCCGCCTTTTGAACACCACCCGCCCTCAATCCGTGAACTTCTTGCAATCTTTTGAAACGAATGTGCGCGGCGCTAAGGCGAAAACCACATTTTGAAAACCACCCGCCCTCCATCTGTGAAGCTGTTGTCATTTTTCAAGCTTCAGAGTCACGAATGGTGAGGGGAATCTCAGGCGAAACGCCCAGCCCGCCCGAAAAACTGGCTTCGGGGTGCGACAGGGAGAAGTTATCTATAAGGGAAAGGAAGGGAGGAGGAGGAGGAGGAGGAGGAAGAGGAAGTGGAGGAGGAGGAGGAGGCGGCGGAGGCGGAGGAGGAGGAGGAGGAGGAGGAGGAGGAGGAGGAGGAGTGGAGGAGGAGGAGGAGGAGGAGGAGGAGGAGAGGAGGAGGAGGAGGAGGAGGAGGAGGAGGAGGAGGAGGAGCAGGAGAAGGAGGAGCAGGAGGAGGTGGATGAGGAGGAGGAGGAGGAGGATGCGGAGGCGGAGGCGGAGGCGGAGGAGAAGGAGGAGGCGGAGGAGGAGGCGGAGGCGGAGTCGGAGGAGGAGGCGGCGGAGGAGGAGGAGGAGGAGGAAGAGGAGGAGGAGGAGGAGGACGATGAGGAAGAGTGCACGCCCAAGACGCATCAGCGATGTTGCAGTTGGCCCTCCAACGAAGTTTCGTCTTCACAGGTCCCCGAAGTAATTCGTTTCCGTTGCTGGAAATGGCCAACTCGAAGGCAACCGTCTGAGAACCCTTGAACGGGCCAACGTGCGGGTTCAACGCCTCGGATCAACATGACTGTTGCTTCCAGACAATACTAAAGCGTGCCGGAACACCATCCTTGGGATTTCAATACCGCGAATCAACGTGATTGTTGCGTCTTGCTACATTGTGCCAGAACACCAGCCCCGGGACTTCGACCGTGCGAATCCTTCAAATTGTTGCAAGCTTTTACGGCGAATGTGCGCGGCGCTGAGGCGAGATTCACAATTTGAAAACGACAGGCCCTTCATCCGTGAAACAGCTACGAACTGTCAAGAAAGATGTGCGCCTCGCTAAGGCAAGAGCCACATGTTGAAAACCATACCGCCATCTGCGAATCTGTCGCAAACTTTTCAGACGAATGTGCGCGGCGCCAAGGTGAGAGCCACATTCTGAAAAGGACTCGCCCTCCATCCGTAAAACTGTTGAACATCTCAAGCTTCAGGATCATACACGGAGAGGAAGTCTCAGGCGAAACGCCCGGCCCGCCCAACCAACACGTCTTGGGGGTGCGACAGGGAGGCTTGATTTGCAAGGAGAAGGGATGGAGGAGGAGGAGGACTGGGAGGGAGAGGAGAACGAGGATGCTCAGGAGGAGGCCCAGAGCGGGGTTCGATTGCTGGCAACGTGCCAGATGTGTCCTGGATTCGGTCGATCCGATTCTGAGTGCCAGTGTCTGCGCGGCACCGAGTACGCGCTGGCTCCGGTGCGTCCCGCCGTTGCCCGAGCGCTGCTTGATCCCCCGCGGCCGGTGACGAAAAGTTAGACTGCGCATCCATGGGCGACTGGTCGGGGCGCGGTTCGAGTGATGCTACATTGTGATATGATTGCGATCAAGGCGAGCAGATGGTCAGGACACTCTTGGGGCCTCTCGGGGGCCTCTTGGGGGCCTGCTGGGGTTCTTGGGAGACATCTTTGTGGGAAAGGTCTCGGGAAGCCCCTTCGCCTGCCCCTCCTGGGCCCTCTTGCGGCCCCTCTTGGGGGCCTTTTGGGTACTCTCGGGGGCCTTCTAGTTCTAGACCCTCTGGGGGCCCTCTTGCGCCGCCTTGCATCGGACGCTGAACATTCCCTTCCTGACGCGCGGAGCGCGCCAGGGGAGGCGCCAGAGGCGCCGCCGGGGAGATCCCAGCGCCGATCCGAGAAATCCGCGCGGACCTCTTTCCTTTGGGAGGACTTTGGCCGGGTTCGGGCTCAGGCTCCAGCTCGGGCTCGGGCTCGGGCTCCGACACGGGCTTGGGCTCGATTCTGGAGCCCAGGAGCCAGCCCGAACACAAGCCCGAGTCTGAGCCCAAGCGCGAGCCCGAACACAGGCACGAGCCCCAGGGCGAGGGGGGCAGGGAGGGCCCACTGCTCCTCCTCCTCCTCCTCCTCCTCCTCCTCCGCCCTCCTCCTCCGCCTCCTCCTCCTCCTCCTCCTCCTCCTCTTCTCTCCTCCTCCTCCTCCTCCTCCTCTCTCTCTCCTCCTCCTCCTCCTCTCCTTCCTCCTCCTCGTCCTCCCTCCTCCTCTCCTCCTCCTCCTCCTCCTCCTCCTCCTCCTCCTCCTCCTCCTCCTCCTCCTCCCCCTCCCCCTCCCCTCCCCCCTCCCTCCTTCCCTCCTCCCTCCCTCCCTCTCCTCCCTCCCCCCTCCCTCCTACCCTCCTCCCTCCTCCCTCCTTCCTCCTCCCTACTCCCTCGAGGACATTGAGGACCCGGCGCCGTTCGACCCGACCTGCCCCTCCGCGCTGCCGTGCCCCTCGCTACCCTGCCCAGGAGCTTACGGCTCGTTCGCGGTCCTTTCTTGCTAGGTGTCCAGTTTTGGGACCGTCC
This sequence comes from Prorocentrum cordatum, assembly GCA_963575745.1. NCBI lineage: Eukaryota > Dinophyceae > Prorocentrales > Prorocentraceae > Prorocentrum > Prorocentrum cordatum. The sequence continues at coordinate 26,257 of CAUYUJ010005142.1, read as the reverse complement.
TGGGACCCAGCTACTGGATCTGTTCGACTATATCGACTCTAAATCGATTCCACTTCGACTCGAGTTCGACGCAAGTTCGACTCAAGTTGGACTCAAGTCAGCGGGCTTTCGACGCAGCATCGACGCATGAGTGGAGCGAGTGGCTCCAGGAAGGTCCCCAGACCGAGCATGCAACTCTCGGCGGCTTGCGCCTTCTCCTCACGAGTCTCCTTCAGACCCAGACCCCCCCTCGCGTCGCGAGGCTCTCGATCCTTCTTTCCCAAGGTTCTCGATTCCCTTCGATCTTCTTCGATTCTCAACTCTCTCGATTCTTCTAGATCCTTTTCGAAGGTTCTCGATTCTTTTCGATTCTCTACGATTCCTATATTTCGATTCTGTTCGATCCTTTTCGAAGGTTCTCGGAGGTCTTCGGGGCCGGGGGTGGTTTCAGCCGCTGTGTCTCGTCGAGAGGACGTCCGGAGCTGCCGGCATCGTCCCGAGAATTCGGGTGCTGCTGGAAGTACCCCTGGCCCAAGGTGCCCCCAGGATATCCAGGGAAGGCCCCACGGCTTCAGAGGGCCCAGGATCCAGGGAAGCCCCCAGGATATCCAGGGAAGCCTCCAGGATAGCCAGGGAGGCCCAGAAGGCCCTAGGGGCTCCGAAATTGAGCGAAAAGCTGGGAGCACCTAGGGGCACCTCTAGCAACCCACGACGAAGGGCCGCATGCGACCCGAGTTCTGACCTGGAAGCCTCCTCGCGTCTTGACTTGACAAAATCGTGACGGTTTTTAGTTCTTGCTATTTTCAGGGGGCTTTCGCCGAGCCCCAGAACCGTCAACGAACTATTGGGGATGAAGGACCGGTCCCAGGGAATGGGTGGAGCCCTGTGGGGTTCGACGTCGTGAACGTCGGAGTCTGGGGAGTGGTCGAGGAGTGCCATGCATCCGGGCCTCCCGGACGGGGTCCGAGCGGATGGGGTCGGAGGATTGCGCCGCATCGCCGATGCGTCGGTGGTGCGGCTCGATGTGGAGCGGGGTTTTCTCCACGCCGACGTCGCCGATGCATCGCCGGCGTCGCCGATGCATCGCCGATGCAGCAGCGATGCGTTGGCGTTGCGGCGCGGTCCTCCGACCCCATCTAGTCGAAGCCGTTTTGGGTCGGTCGCGTGTTGCGTTTGTATCGATCTGGCCTCTCCTCTTCCATACAGTTGTGCGTGCGCGTCTCGTTTCTAATGCCCCCCTCATTTGGGTCCACTTTCCCTCTCAAGAGTCTTCCCCGTCGCAGGTTTGCAATTCTCTCTTTTGCTCGCCCCTTTCGCACATGTTCTCCCCATCCCCCTCCCTTCCCCTCCCCTGCTCCTGCCACTTGCCCTTCCGGCTTTTGCTCGCGTTAGCTGTGAATTGGGCGCGCATTCAGTCGGATAGGTTTTTTGTGGACACGATTATAACCCACTTGCCTGCGGCAAGTCCCGCCACCGTGCCATCGCAGTGTTCTCGGATGCACCTGCTTCGATGGGCAACGGGAGGCGGTAACATGTGAGTCTGGTGGCGTTACAGGTGCAGTGTGCGTGGTCGTTGGGAGTAATGGTAAGGCCTTCAGATGTCATGCTTCGTCCGTCTTGGGTCATTTGAGGTCGAGCTGGGGCGGAGTAGGAGGATGAAGCACACAATGATGAGGAGAGCGGGGCAGGGACGAGGAGTAGGAGGAGGAGGAGGAGGAGGAGGAGGAGGAGGAGGAGGAGGAGGAGGAGGAGGAACAGATGGAGGAGGAGCATCGCAGTGGACAACTGCGATGCGGAACATCACGCTGGTTGCGATATCGAGGAGGAGCTCATTATTCAGTGCAGTCTCGGGACTGTCTTGGGATCCTGTGGGGCAGTCTTCGGGCCCCTTGGGGGCCCTCTTGGGCCGTCCTGCGGCCCATTTTGGGCAGCGTCTTAGGGTCCTCCTGGGCCGTGATGACACCCTCTTGGCCGTCCGGGAGGCTTTTTGAGGCCGCAGTGTGGCCGTCATGGGCCGCCGACGGGTCCTCCTGAGTCTGTCTCGGGTTCATCCGGAGGCCCTCTTAGGCAGTCTGGGGCTCTCTTGGGACCCTCCTGGGCAGTGTACGGGCCCATTGAGGGGCGAGGAGGATGAGGAGGAGGCTGGAGAGGTGGAAGAGGAGGAGAAGGAGAGGGGGGAGGAGTGGGGGGGGGGGGAGAACGAAGAGGGAGCGCCCGCGGTGATCGCGCGAAATGCTTGCAGCCTCTCATTCATTGGGCTCTGTCTCCGCCTCTCTCGGGCCGTCTTCGAGGAGCAGTTAGCAATTGTGAAGGCCTTTTTGGGCCGTCTTGGGGCCACCTTCGAGGTGTCCACGACTGTCGTGAGCTAAAGGATGCTAGCAAGCTGAAGACATGGGACTAAGACATCAAACTTAGGCAAATCCGCCGACCCTGTCGGCGTGTGGAAGACGCTGTTTTGTTTGACTCGACGTCGTCGTTGTAGTCGTCGTTGTCGTCGCCGTCGCCCTCGCGTTTGACCCCCCGTTCCCTGGGCCCGGGCCCGTCGCCGCTCCCACCCATGTCATTTGGCCCTCCTCAAGCGTGCCAGCCAATGCGAAACCAAAGTGAAATTGAGCAACGTCGTAGTTGAGTCGAAGGGAAGCCCTTTACCTTTATCCCTTGCCTCCCGGGGTGGGGTGTTGGCGGGGGGTCCTGGGGGGGTCCTCGGGGGGTCCCGGGGGAGCCCTGGGGGTGGGTCCCAGGGGTGGTTCTTGAGGGAGTGCCGAGCCAGAATACCACCCTCCTGGATGGTCCTGGCCCCCCAAAAGACCCCAATACAGTTCAAGACGCCCACACGACGGTCCAAGAGGGCCCCGAATCTCCGAACAATCCGTTCAAGATGCCAAGGATGGTCTCTTGGCACCCCGAGCGGCTGCCACGACGCTCGAAGAGACCTCCAAGAGCACACCAAGAGGGCCCCCACAGGCAACATTCAATTATTTTCTTTAGGTTTTTGACGGGTTCTGGCGTTCTCACTTTTTCGGCTTCCCGACGCCGCAAGACGGTCCAAGACGCCACCAGGATCGGCACAAGAGGCCCCCCAAGAGGTTTCCAAGACGGCCCCCAAACGACCCAAGAGGGTCCCAAGACGGCCCTAGAGGCCTCCCAGACGGCCCAGGAGGTCTCCCAAACGGCTCCAAGAGGGTGCCCACACGGGAGCCCGAACGAACATTTCGATGTCTCGGCCCCGAGAAGCTTCCAGGAGCCCCCAAGAGGCTCTTCAGAAGCCCCCACGAGTCCCCAAGAGACCCCAAGAGGCCCCCAAGAGGTCCCCAGGAATCCTGATGGGACCCCCAAGAGGTTCCCAAGAGGCCCCCAAGATGCTCCCGAGAGGCCCCCAAACTGCCCCCCAGAGGCCTACGAGCGCGCTTCGAAGAGGCCTTGCGAAGCACCCCTGAGGTCTCAGCCCCACGTGAGCGTCGTCGTCGTCGCCGCCGTCACGCCGCCGACGCCCCCTTCAGGGTCGGCGGCGCCCGCCATAAGGCCTCTCCAATCCGTGAATTTGGACTCTTCGGGCCTCCTTGGGGGTCCTCCGGTGGCCTCGTGCGCCGTCTTGGAGGCGTCTTCTGGAGCCGTCTTGGGGCAGTCTTGGGGCCGTCTTGGGGGCCTTTTGGGCCCTCCCGGCGGCCTTGGGTGGCCTGCCTCGATCGTCTTGGAAGCCTGGGGAGCGCAGATCCATTGTATGTTGCGAGGGATCGTGGCCTCCTCCTCCTCCTCCTCCTCCTCTTCCTCGGGAGCGCGGGCCAATCGTTTAGTTTTACCGGGGACCGTGAACTCGGGGTCGTAGGTTTTGTCGAAGGAAGGGGGGGCGGGCGATGCGCGCGGCTTGGCGCTTCGAGAAGGGGGGTGCCGCAGAAGATGGCAGGAACCGTGCCAGGAAGCCCGCGGCATTCTACCACGCCTCGACGTGCCAGGGGGCACCGCGGCGGATTATCCACTGGCGTTCGGCCTCTCCCGTCACTGTGCTTTGCATGCGGTATTGGGATAATCGCCGGAAGTCACCAGGAGGAGGAAGAGGGAGGAGTAAAGGGGAGGTGGGAAATCAGGAGGAGGTCGAGGAGAAGGCCCTTCCCCGTGCCACTTGACTCGGCTCCCTCTCCGCCCGCCGTCATTCCCCCTCCCCCTCGCTCTCTCCCTCTCCCTCTCGCCCTTTCCTTCCCCTCCCATCCGACACCGTCTCACCTTCGCATCCTGCTCCCTTCCCAGTCCTGAAACGCTCTCTCGTTCCCCTGTCGTCTTCCTCCTTCCCTCCCGCTCCCCGCGCTCCCTCTTCCGTGCCACTCTGCCTTGAGAAATGGGCTCCGCCGAGGAGACTGTGTCAAGCTCGGTGACAGCGACGGCGACGGGGTTCCCGACGGGCAAGACCCGGCGCCGCACGACTTCTACTGTTTCAAGCAGGCGCCCCCGAATTCTTGGGTCGCCCGGCGCCGCCGCTTCCTCTCCTTCACGGTGTCTTCCATTTTGACTGCTCCTGTGACTTGCTCATGACTTCGATGGTTTTCTTCTCTTCTCGTCTTTCTTTGGTCTTTGAATGGCTTCGCCCTTGACGCGGCATTACGAATGACCTTCGAATGGCTCGCTTCTCATCTTTCTCTCGCGTTGTCGCGATTGCAGAGACTGTGCGTGCCAAATCAGGCGGTCATTACCATGCTATCAGCCAGGTCCGACGGTACTGTAAGCCAGGTCCGAAGGTACTGTGAGGTGGGCCTCTTGGGTCGTCTTGGGCCATGTTGGAGGCTTCATGGGTGGACTCGGAGGCATCTTGGAGCCATCTTGGGCCGTCTTGGTGGCTTCTTCGACGGACTTGGGGCTGCCTTGGCCGTCTTGGAAGCATCTTGGAGGCCATGTTGGGGCCGTCTTGTGGCCCTCTTGGAGGCCACCTCGAGCCGCCGAAGAGATTTGTTTCTGCAGGGTTGAGGTGGTCCGTGGCGCTTTCCGCGTGGCCGGCGCACTGGGCCGGCGGCCCCAGGGGAGAGTCGGGTATGGCCAGGACCCCGGGCAAGGGGACCCCGTCAGTGGTAGGGCCCCGGAGCCTTCGAAGTGGCCAGAATCACTGAACCAGGTTTGCCATAGCTGGTGTTTTTTCGGGTGACGGCAGTTCCGGTTTTAGTGGAAATGGGACGGGGGGGCACCCCCGGTACAGATCACTGAACCAGGTTCCACTAAACCCAGTTCTACCAACGCCCGAGAGAGCTCTTTTGGGAAAAGGACCGAAACCAATCGGAGTCGGGTTCAGCACGCCGGGCGCCCCTGTGGCAAGACCATTCGGGAGCCTTGAGACGGGGTCAATGCAAACGGGGGTCAGCCAGAGCGCCCGATTTTGCAGGATCCTGCAGGGCCAGGGTCGCACTGACCCGGGTTTGGGTGCAGGATCCTGCAGGATTTTGCAGGATACTTCGCATTGACCCGGGTTCGGGTGCAGGATCTTGCAGGATTCTGCAAGGCCTGACTGACCCGGGTCTGGGTTGACCCGGGTCAGCAGGTTCCCGAACCACAGGGGGCGTCGGATCGAAGACGCCTACGGCGAATCACCGCCGCCCCCTGCCTTTTGGAATCGCCCATGTGGCTGAGCGCTGTGGCAGGAGCTCTGCCCGGCTATCGGACCATGTGCTCCCCCGGCCGTTGTGGAAACCCTTCGGGGAACACTTGGGGGCAGGATGGTGGGGAAGATCAGGAGGAGGAGGAGGAGGAGGAGGAGGAGGAGGAGGAGGAGGAGGAGGAGGAGGGGGCATCTTGGGAGCCTCCAGGCGCATTCTTGGGGGCCGCCTGGGAGCGTCCGCGAGCCTCTTGGAGGCATCTTGGGGGCCTCCTTAGGCCTCTTGGGGGCCCTTGGGGCTTCTCGGAGGCCTCTTTGGCCGTTTTATTGGCATTCCTGGCCCGTCTGGCGCTGTCGGAAGCCGTCTTGGGGACCTCTCTGGGCCGACTTGGGGCCCTGCTTGCCCGACTTCCACATTCCGATTCCTTATTGTCGGGTGCAAGCCCCGCGACTCTGCGCGCCCAGTCAATGAAATTGGGACGGAGGCCCAGCTACCTTCATGCATGAGCCGTTTACTCGTACTTCCGGGACGTACTCATTGACGATGCGAGAGAAAGCAGAGTCGTGGACAATCTTATAAGCGAATGCTCCCATTTTCACGAAAGTTGGGGCAAATAATGGAACCCGTAATATGTGAAGGTGCATCTTTTTCATGACTTGCACGTTTGGTAAATGATTGGGTTGTGCAAGCCGTTCTTTTGGGCATTCAGTTGGTGCAAGATACGACGCATTTTTTTGTTTGTTTGTTCTCTCTCTCTCTCTGTATATATATATATATACACATCTCTCTTTCTATGTATATACACATACATACATCAGCATTTCGACATTACACCGTGCGGTACTTTGGTGTTATTGCTTCCAGCACGGTATATCAGGGATGATACTGAGCGATTTGCTTGCCTCACTGTGGCAGTTGGCGCATCGCCTAATATTTTGAATTCTTGACGCTTCGCGTATCACCACCAGTTCGCCACGGCCCACCACCTATCGTGCTGCCTGCTACGTGCAGCACACACCACCTCTTTCCCCACCTCTGCTCCTCTCCGCCCGGCATTCGCCGCCCCCCCCCCCAGACAGTTTCACCTGCAGCGCCCAGCCTTGGCCGCAATACCCTGTGCTACCTCTGATGGGGCGGAGGGGCACCAATACTCTTGCGCTGCGCTAATAGACAGCCCACGCTGGACTCGTGGACCTTGCAGCGCCTGGCCTTGGCCGCAATACCCTGTGCTACCTCCGCGGGGGCGGTGGGACACCAATACCCTTGCGCTGCGCACGTAGACAGCCCACGCTGGAGTCGTGGACCTTGCCAGGCCCTTCTATCCCTGCGGCCGACTGCCGCACGGGACTGCGGCCACTGCCCCCCTCGGTGGAGACCACTGCCAGCACGGGCTCGGGGGTCGTCTGTGCTACCTTCTCAGGGCAGCCCACTTTGGACGGCAGAGACTGGTGGCTGAAATAACCCACCTCCTGCGCTCCACCTCTTTCACAGCACAGTGAACGGCAGCGGTTGGTGAACGACATTACCCACCGCCTCGCCCTCGCTCAGCCCCACCCCCCCGTGGTCTTGAAGTTCTGTGCATGGATGCCCTGGGTATCGATATTTGTGTTCAGCGGCTTTTGGCTGCGCCCCCTCCTCTCTTCTTCTCATTCACAACGTCTCTGCGGCTTTTGGCTGCGCCCCCCCGATGACTGCCGAGAATGCACCGGACGCAGAAGAACGTCCGCCCTGATACCTGCCCAGGGCGTATCGGTCCGCCGACCCAGCTATGGTTCTTCAGAGGTCGCCTTGGCACGTCAGCGCGCAGCCAGCAATCGATACAGCCCAGCAGCTCGGCAGCTGCCAGCATCCTGTATGCCCTGGCGTCGGAGGCAGCCGGCTTCTACATGGACAGCGTGGCAGGTGTTGAGTGGAGGTGGCGGTCTTCCATTTGCATGGTGACTGGCTTCGTCGTGCTGCCCCGCATCGAGTGGCGCAGTCTCCGTGTCCTGGGCTTTAGCGGCGCCCCCTCCTCCTCCTCCTCCTCCTCCTCCTCCTCCTCCTCCTCCTCCTGGGACCCGTTCACCGTGCAGGGTTTCCTGGGAACTTTCGGACGGGCCACAACAGCATGGGGACACCACGTTTTTACGCACGACCGTTCGGCCAAGGTTTTAATATCGAGCTGGCAAACTATCAGTTGACCTAAGCCTACTCAAATACGCGGACGATCTAAACAAGTTTGTGGTGGCCGATCCTGGGAACACGGTTTCAGACTTCCTACATAAACTAAGTTGGGTCGACGAGACGCTAGACGACTTCTTGGGGATGTACGGCTACGGTCAAAACGCTGATAAACAAGAATTGCTTTTCTACTTTGCGAGTCAGTCTAGGCCTGCGAAGACGATCCTGAGAGAGCGGTCCGCCCAGGGGTCCCTGCCATGTCGGGGCAAGGTACGAGAGTGTGTACGATACCTGGGCCCCTTTATTAATATGTTGTCTACAGGACACCACGAGATCCCTCGGAGGTGCGATGCGGCTCGGCAGGCTTTCTTTCGCTTGGGAGGGGTGTGGTCGGTGGGCCTGCCATATAAGTGGCGGAGGGAGCTCCTGCAGGGCCTCGTGGGCAACGCTCTCTTAAGTGGGCTTGAACCTTTCGTGTTGACGTCGCCGGATTATAGCAAGCTGGACGGCTGTTTGGCGGCCCTCTGCAGGACGGCGATGCTAGGGGACGCGTGCGCCGAAACGTCGACCGGACACAAGGTGAGTATGACCACTCCTGAGGTCTTGCGTTACTGGCGATTCTCGGGCAGTCGTGTTGACCTTCGTATTAGGAGGCTTAAGTGGTATCAGTCTTGGGCACGCAATCCGACGGGGCATGTACAACCTTTGTGTGCACTCTTCGGGGTACTGAGGGGCGAACACGAGTCGACTGTACCGCAGCTTGTGAGGGGGAGGCCGTCGATTTCGGCTTCACCTTGGCTTCGCCAGATGGAAGCGGACTTGTGGGCTTCGGCCCCGATCATGGATTCTTGCAGCCTGGATGAGATTTTGGAGGACTTTACTATTTTTGCTGATGTGGAGCGGTCTTCAGAATTCACGGCCTTGGATTTTGGGAGGTTGCGCGCAGCGTTGAATACTGTGCAGATCCCGCCGCCGACGCGGGAACAGGAGGGTGCATCGGAACGGAATTCGAGCAGAGGTCAGGTTGTGGACTGCGCCGCTCCCGTCTTTACCACTGCTTCAAGTGGGCCCGATGCTGGAGGGCTGCATGCGCCGACGGATGGGATGGGCGAGGAAGGGCCTTTTCGATGCGAAGTGCGGACTGACGAGGGGGAGCTATGTGGGGCTTGTTTCTCTACCCAGACCTCTCTCCTCAAACATATAACCCAACAACACCACCTCCACAATCTTGCGCATGTGCTGACACCGACGAATATCTGCATCGGGTGCCGACAGGTTTTCAAGACTCGCATCGCGGCCGCGCGTCACTTGCAGGCGGCGATTCGGAGAGGGAGATGCGACAAAGGAGCCTTGGGGGCCACGCCGCGGAGCAATGAGGCCCTCAGAGAGCCCACGTCCCTGAAGTGCCCGCTGCGTGGACATGAAGCGGGGGATCTCCCAGCCCACTGTAGCCATCTCCTCAGCCGTCTACCGTCGACGTTGCAGCAAGCGCCGGCGGCGCATCTTACGCGAGCATTTGGAACAGATGCCGCTGGAGATGCCGTCGTGGTCCAGCCTTCCGACACCGGGGGCAGGCGGCAACGCGGCGGCGGGCGCGGCCGGGGGCGCCGCTGCCAAGCGGGGCAAGAAAGGCGAGAAGGACGACCTGATGAAGTTGGTGACGGCCATTGGGCGCTTGGTGTTGGCACAGGCTCGCGCGGTGGCCGACTTGGCGGCGGTGGTCTACGTGACCTTCATGATGCCCCTCTCGCGGGGGCTCCCCGCGGCCATGCGGGCGGCAGGCAAGAAATACGAGGAGGGCAGCAAGGCCATGAAGGAGTCCGGCGCCTCGCAGGAGCACTTCAAGAAGCGAGGCCCTCCGCGCATTCACGTGTTCCTGGCGGCCTTCCAGTGCGTGGCGTAGCGCGCGGCGGCAGAGGGCCAAGACGGAGAGAGGACCAACGCGCTCGAGGCCAAGCAGGTGTGGGAGAACACGATCGTTTCGAGCGAGATGGAGACCATCGCGGAAGCGGTGCTCTGCTTCAGGCTGAAGCCGCTCCGCAAGGAGGAGGGCGTGGAGCAGCAGCGCCTGGTCATCACGAACTTCAACAAGGACACGAAGCTGGCACTGGCGCGCCGTCCATACATCATGAATGTGCTCCAGTACGAGGGCGCGACGGCAGTGCATGGATCAGCTCCCAGGGGCCCGCTCGAGCGCGAGATTGCGAAGATGGTGAACAATGCGAAGTAGCTCATCCCGCCCTAGCGCCTCGCGTGGGAGGCACGGATAGGAGACGGGGGCAATTTTTTAGCAGCTCTCAAAGACTAGCGGAGCTGGAGGCTAGAGGCAGCATCAGTGCCGAGACCGCGGCAAGGGCTCGCTCGGGAGCCGTGCTGGTGAGCAGCTATGCTGACGATGCCCTTCCTGCCCATCCGCTTGTGTTTCTACCAGGCTACGGCCGCGGCGCGCCAGGCAGACGTGGTGGGCGCGGACGTCGTGGTGGTGGGCGTGGCTCTCGTGCCTGAGTGGGCGCCTTCCGCAGGGTTGCGCGCCTTAGGGGGGTTGCCCGCGGGCCTGTGCCCCAAAGGGGAGCGCAGGCAGGGTTCACAGAGCTATTTTTTTCCTCCGCGTTGGGGTTGGAGTGCCCCGTCTCAGAATCCAGCTGCGCGCGATGATGGCACGAGGCGATTGCTTAGTTGCTCAGTCAAGGCAGGACACTGGTGGATTCCTCGAGGTTCGCTCGCTCGCTCGCTCCTCCTCCTCCTCCTCCTCCTCCTCCTCCTCCTCCTCCTCCTTCATTCACAGCGTCTCTGCGGCTTTTGGCTGCGCCCCCCCGATCAGCTGCGAAGATTGCCGCGGTCGCAGATGTGCGCTCACCTTGAGACCTGCCCAGGGAGCTTCGGTCTCTCGTCGCCGACCCAGCCATTATTCTGCTACAAGGACGCCTTGGCACGTCGGCACGCCCGTGGTCAAGAAGTTCTGTGCATGGAGGCCCAGGGTATCATTATCTGTGTCCAGCGGCTATTGGCTGCGCCCCCTCCTCCTCTCTTTCACAACGTCTCTGCGGCTTTTGGCTGCGCCCCCCCGATCAACGGCGTAGATTGCATCGACCGATGAAGAGCGAAAGCACTGGGACCTGCCCAGGGAGTATCAGTGCCGACTCAGCCTTGGTTCTACCACGAGGACGCCTTGGCAAGTCAGCGCGCCGCCAGCGAACGGTACAGCCCAGCAGTTCGGCAGCTGCCGGCCACCTGTATGCCCCGGCGTCGGACGCATCCGGCTTCCGCATGGGCATCGTGGCAGGTGTTGAGTGGGGGCGACCGTCCACCATGCACATGGTGACTGGCTTCGTCGAGCGAGTGGCCCCGCATCGAGTGGTTCAGCCTTCCGCGGTCCAAGTTCGTTCGGCTCTTCTCGGCGCAGCCACGGCCCCAGCCTTCGCCAGGACATTGCATCGTTGTGCCCCCGGACCGCGTGAGTCGGATACGATGTAAGTGCACTGGCTACCGGCTGGTGGTGGCCAGCCTTGTGCACGCACACCAGTGGTCCTTCATTGGATGGCGCCCCGCCATCCCTCAGTGACACTGGTGCTCAGCGGCTGGCTGCGCCCCCCTCTTGCCTGAGTTTCGCCCTGGTTCGTCGCTGACCCGGTCATGGCTCTACCACAAGGGCGTCTTGGCCCGCCGTCAGCACGCCGCCTACGTGCGTTACGGCCCAGCAACTCGGTAGCCGCCAGCCATCGGCTCCCCACTGGCGTCGGCGTACTCGGCTTCCGCCCGGGCTGCGGGGCAGGTGTGGATTTGGTGCGGCCGTCAGCCATGCATTCGGTGACACCCGATGTCTGGCTTCGCCAGGGAGTGACCCTGCATCGAGTGGTTCAGCCTTCTGCAGTTCGTGGTCGCTCCCCTAGCAGAACTGTCTGCTACCAGCCCCCGCCAGTACATTGCATCGTTTTACCCCCGAACCGCGAGTGTCGAATACGATGTGCACGCACTGGCTACAGGCTGGAGGTGGCTCAGCCTCGTGAGCGCACGCCAGTGGTCTTCCTCTACTGGGGGGCGCTCTGACGGGTTTCAGCTGCACCTCAGCTTCAGTGAGCCATGATGAGTCAGGCCTTCTTTGCCGCACCATCCTTTACTCGTTGTGCTGCAGTGAGCCTTTGTTGTCGTTCGCTTTTGCCCCCTCCCCCTCCCCCCTGCCGTGGTCTGGGCGGCCCGTTTCTGTGTGCACGCTCGTTGGCTTCGCTTGGCCTGTGGCCATTCGGGCCCTCGTTTTGCCTGCAGCTTTACAGTGCCGCGCCGTCCGTCCTGGCCTCGCCCCCGTATGTGGTTCGGCTGGAGCTTGGCGCCGAAAGGGCGACCTCTCCCCCCCGTTCCGCCGCCAGTCGCCGCGCCTGCGTCCCCACCTGCCGGGATGTCTGGGCGGGTCACCAGCCGACGCCGTGTGCGTCTCAATGAGGGTCATTTTGTCCCTGGCGCGTGCATGCGCCACTGAGGCCAATTCACTTCGTTCCGCGCCCCGGACGTTGAGCCCGCTCCCTGTCCCTCGCTTTGGAGCCGCGAACCAAAAAGTATCCCCACCAGCGCGCTGGCAGTTCGACTCGGTTTCAGTCTCTCCTGCCACCCGCCCGCCGCTGGGCCGCCGCGTGAGGCCCCGGCTTGGCGCGTTAGTTGTAGCCTGTTCGCGCTGCCTCTGCTTAGTTAGTCTCTGCGTAGCCCGCTTTGACTTGACTCGCCGCCGGCGCGCTCGCCTGCGGCCGCCGGTTGGCTATATGGCCCTCGACGCTTCCTGTGGATTTGGTTTAGCGACAGCAAGCACAATTGCCTCTCCTTGGCCAAAAAAATGGCCTCTCCTTGGCAGATGCTACCGACGACGCTGGCGCTACTCTGATGCGCACCTGCCGCCCCGCACGTCGGCTGTACCGTGGTACGTTGGCTGAGTGGATGACTGTTCGTTGGTGTCAGTACTGCCTCGTGTGGCTGCTACGTGGTAGGTGCACAAGATGCGTATTGACGATGGCGCTGGTATGTCACGATCTGCCCTGTTCGTTATTTTGATTGGCGTCGCCTTCTTCATCGGGGAGACGGTTGTTCGCGTCCTTCTCGAACAAGTTTACTGAGGTTCCCTCCGCATGTGGGCTCGGCGTTCTTGCTCTTCGCTTTCGGCCTCTGAGTGTGCTGCGTGCCCGCCGGTTCTGTTCAGCCGCTGTTCTAGGCCTGCTTGGCCGTTGCGACGGCGCGCGGCCGTGCCGTTTGCGCTCGCGAACGACACAGTATCCCCACCAGCCCATCCAGAAACGATCAGCAGTGGAGTCGGTGAATCAGGGGCGGCAGGACGCATGCAATTGCGCAGCCGTCTTCGGGAAAACAATGATCACCAAGAGCTTCCCGCATTGAAGTTTAATATGAAAATCCGTGCAAGTTACGATGGTGCTTCGATGAGGGGTAAGGGGTGTTTCGATGACTCATAATGGCTGTTGCGGCGATTTGTGTCTTAGATTCGCGTGCGTTTCGAAACTTGGAGCCATCTTGGTGTTCTCTTGGGGTTCCCCTGGGGCCCTCTTGGGGTCTTCCTGGAGCTCTTTCTTGGGGTCCTCTTAGGGCCTTCTTGGAGCCCTCTTGGGGCTCTTTTGGGGCGTTTTGGGTCCTTTTGGGCTTTTTGGCCGGGTCTGGGGGCCTTCTTGGGGCTCTTCTGGGATGCCTGAGGGGCCTCTTGGGGCCGTTTTGGGCCCTTTCGCTGAAAAGCGTTGGGTGTTTCAATTCGGAGCGCCCCCTCGGAGGCTCAACGATGCCGTCTTGGGGCCCTCTCGGGCCGCTCTTGGGCGCTCTTGGGCCGTTTTGGGGCCCTCTTGGACCCTTCTTGGGGCTATCATGGGCCGTCTTGGGGCCATCTTGACGCTTCGAGAGCCCATCGGAGGCGAAAGAGCGAGAAGGTACACCACATTGATTTCCTTAGGTTTTGAAGGATTTTGGCCTCTTGGGGGGTCTCGGGGGGCACTTGAAACCGTATTGAAGCCGTCTTGGGGCCTCTTGGATGCGCGTCGGAGGCTATCTTGGGCCATCTGCCGCTGTATTGGGCCATCTTGGAGGCCATCTCGCACTTTCTGAAGCCCTCTTGGAGCCATCTTTGGCCGACAAGGGCCCTCTGCCACATCGCGGGGGAACCCGTCCAGACGCAGGGAGGGGGGGGGGAGGTAAACCTCCCGAGCAGGGAAAGGAAGAAGGTTGGAAAAGGAAACGCCCTAGACCACCTGCGCCCAGAGGGCTGGTGGGATTATATAGTCCTCTTGTTTGGTGGAGAGCCCTGCGCCGCCGACGCCGTTTTGCCGTCCGCCGTGCTCCCACCAGATGTTCGACTCTTCCTTTGGCTCTCCCTGTCACGCCCCATTCATTGTCTTCCGTGCGTGCCCGAAGCGTTTTTTGGGTCGCGCACCAGAGGGGGCCAAATGCCACAAGCAAATATTAAGGGTACTTGACAGGGCCTTTCTAACCTTTTTTGCCGACTGGGGCTTTACAGTGCGGCAGTGATGGGATGGGGCCCACGCCTCTATCTCGAAACCATTGTTCGCCAGCGTTGTCATGGGACATGCTCTCGAGCGGGATTCGGGACGGTGAATGTGTGTGTGTGTGTGTGTGTGTGTGTGTGTGTGTGTGTGTGTGTGTGTGTGTGTGTGTGTGTGTGTGCGTGTTCCCTCTACCTACCGCTGCCCCTCTCGGCCTTTACATACGGGTCTCTTTCGGGCGGACTGGTTCGGCATTTCGGCCCCCGCATTTCCGTTCACACTTCAAGGCCGTCCTGGAGACTATTGTGGGCGTCTTGGAGGCCTCTTGGGCCGTCCTGGGACCCTCTTTGGGCCGTTTTGGGGGCCTCTTTGGTTGTCATGAGGACATCTTGGAGGCCTCTTGGGCGATCTTGGGGTGAATTCGGGGGCCTCTTGGGCCATCTTGGGCCGTCGGAAAGCAGAAAAAACGCAAAAACCAAACTCTTTCACACATCAAAGGGAAATCAATGATTTTGACCTTCGGGCCTTCTTGGAGTCCTGGAGACATTCTTGGAGGCCTCTTGGGCCGTCGTGGAGGCCTCTTGGGAGCCTCCTGGGCCGTCGTTGGCCATCTATCGGTTTTCTTATGCCGTCTTGGAGGCGTCCTAGGCAGTCTTGGAGGCATCTTGGGGCTATCTTAGCCGTCTTGGAGGCCATCTTGGCCATCTTGGAGGCCATCGTGGGCCATCCTGGCAGTCTTGAAAGCGAAATTGAGCCGTCATCGGATGTTTTTTTGAACATTGCGCGCCTTCCGCGTGGCTGGCGGGACGGGCCGAAGCCCCAAGGGAGACTTCTTTTGTTTTTTGGAACAAAAACCAAATCCAAACCAGTGGGGTCTAGCACGCCGGGCACTCTTGTGGTAAGACCACAGGGGGCGGCGGAAATCTAACGGCCTTCGACCCATCCCGCCACCGTGCCTGGGTTTTGGGTCTGAGGCCTCTTAGATGGTCGTTCGGATATCGTCGAGGCCTCTCGGGGGCTTCCTGGAGGCAAACGTCTGGGAGCTGGGGCCTCTTGGGGCCTCTTTTGGGCCTCACGGGGGCCTCATGGGGCGTCTTTGGGGGCCTCTGTCGGGCCTCTTGGAGGCCTCTTGGAGGCCTCTCCGGGCCTCTTGGGCGGCTCTTTGGGCGAACGGCTCGGATTTTCGGTTCATGTTTCTCCTCTTGGGCCGCTCTTGGTGCCCTCGTGGGCGCGTCTTGGGCCGTCTTGGGGCCTCTCTGGGCCGTCTTGTGGCCCTCTTGGGAACTCTGTGGCCGTTCCGTAGCCATTTTGGCTCAAGGTTTTGAGTTTCCCTGGGAAACGAGTGGATACCGCTAGTCCGCGGCTAGTTCCCAAGGGTTTCAGCGCACCGCTGTGTGAGCCTCCAGGCGACACAGCATCGAGTTTCACGAACACGGACGGTTGTCGATGGCGCCAGATGGCTCTCGACGACCGCCATGGAGGCAGCAGCCTGCCTCACGCTACGGAGAATGGTGGAATCCGATCGTCTATCCTCCATTGCCTGGATCTATGCCGCCGCCGCCGTCGTGGGGAGCGAACACTTGGGGGAAACGCCAGTACCGAGCCCAAGTTGAGTGTTCCTCGTGTGGTCGGTGGCTCTTCCAGGACAGGCTCAAGGCGAAGAACTGGACGTGCGAGTGTGGCGCAAAGGTCCAGAAGTCGCGTGGGCCTGGCCATGGCCGTCAGGGGGGTGCTGCTCCTGCTGATGGTGACGCTGTGCAGGAGCTCTGTGCCTTGGCGGCCAAACTGGGAGGGGGGGAGGACACCAAGCGTGCTGTCGACTCCTTGGAGGCCACCCTGCTAGGTCCTCCCCCCGAGACCAAGCCACGGCCGCCAGGGCAGGCCCTCCAGATGGCGGCGGCCCGCTTGCAGCGAGGACGCAAGGCCATGGAGGCGGCCAAAGAGTAGTGGAAGAGAGCCAAGCAGGAGTTGGAGCGGTGCACGGAGAAGCTTCGTGCATGCACGACTGAGGTTATGGAAGCTGAACGTGAAGAGATCGCGAAGGCTAAAGAGTTCTTCCCACCTGAGGAACTGCCCGTGCCACGGGGTGCTGTCCTGGACATCCAAGAGGTGCTCGACGGCAACCTGGAGCTGGAGATCAGTCTGGGAGTCGACCTGGACGGGTTGGGCCTCGCGCAATCGGACCATGACATCTTGGAGAAGACGAAGGGTGAGCTCCAGGTCTGGTTGCGCAAAGCGGTGCAAGACACGCATGGTCAAATCAATGAGAAGCTGCAGGATCAGAAGGCCAAGGTCTCAGCTGTCCTCGAGAGAGCCCGCAAGAAGAGGAAAGGCAACCTGGGTGAGGCTCAGGTTGCGGCCGAACCAGCGAGCCAGGGAGCAGCGTCCAGCGCGCCCCGTGGAGGTGCCGACGCAGTCCCGGAGGCGCCTGCGCGAGGAGCGGCGACGGGTGCTGTCCGTGGCTCGGCAGCAGACCCCGCCCCTCGCGCCGCGCCAGCTCCTGGGGATGAGCATTCGCTCAAGGCCGCGTCTGACCGCCTGCAGGGTGAGGTTGATGCCCTCGTCCGCAACCCGCGTGAGCAGAAGACGGAGGGGGAGTCATCGTGCGGGTGACGCGTGCACTCTGTATACGAGGAACCTCTCGGGCTGGGGGCACTCGTCCAAATGCCTTCTTGCTGAGGGCTTGTACGACATAGTCATTCTGCCCGAGTTGCACGTTCTCCCAGATATGTGTACAGAGGTGCTCCATGATTGGAGCTTTAGAGGGTACCAACCAGTGGTGGCTCCATCCTACCAGTTGAAGGCGACGGCCAAGGCTGGTGGGATCTCGATGGGAGTCGAGAAGAGATTTCAGTTTCAGAGTTTTCGCCACCTTGCGACCGACAGACATATGCAGATGGGGCTCCGACAGATCCAGGAGCCAGACACCGCCGTGTCAGGGATTTATTTCAGAGACGTTGTAGGATGTCAGCTCAAGATTGGGGGCCAGTCTATTTCTGTCTTCGGCATCTACTTGGCTGCGGATGTGGGCATCACAGGCTTGAACGTGTCAAAGCTGATCCAGTTAGGTACGCTGTTGCAGTCTATCAAGACGCCTTGGCTGGTTATTGGGGACTTCAACGCGACCCCGATCGAGCTGCAGAAGTCAGTATGGCCATCTCTGGTGGACGGGTTGATTCGTGTCCCCTCGGGTGCAGAATGCGCATGCACGGCTGGCCACAAGAGGATGATTGATTTCGCAGTTCTGTCGCGCTCGATGGTTCGGTTCGTCTGCTCCATGACGGTTGATGATGAAGCATGCTTTGGAGCAGGCAAGTCGCACTTCGGCATCTGGACGAAGTTGCAGTTGAGGTTAGAGAAGGCTCAGAGATGGGCACTCAGTATGCCGCAGAGATTTCAGTACCCACCGGGGCCCAAGAAGCAAGCGGATCCGACCAGTAAGAGGTCTCGACGGCGCCTGTTGCGCCAGCTCAATGAGGCCGCCGCTGAGCCATAGCCAGAACTACCACGTCCTCCGTTGAGAGCGCGGAGGCAGATCAGGTTCAAGATGCCGCCTCCCTTGCAGTACTTGGGGGCGCAGGATTGGGGCCTGGAGTCAGAGGATGACCTGCAGCAGGAAGATGGCGGTGAGTCGACTGGCGACGACGGCGGCCGCATCGGCCAGGGCGGCGCCGAGGGCGCAGGGGGCGCGGCGATGGGTGCTGGTGGGCCAGCAGACCCCGCCCCCCCCCAGGAGGTGCGGCGACGGGTGCAGGAGGCCCTGCAGACCCCGCCCCCCCAGCAGCGCATGGAGGGAACGTCTCGCAGCTGCTCCTCGAGACGGCGCCAGAAGCCCAGGGCAGGCTCTGGCACGCTCTGTCGGCCAGTCGGCCACAGGGCACGCCGCCGAAGTACATAGTGGATTCGAAGGCGTTTCGGTTGGATCCCGAGGCGTCGCCTTCTGTTGGCAGGTCCTTCGCGGACTGGACTGAGAAGGTTGAGTCATTTTTTGCGCGATGTTGGAGATGCATCCGAGTGATCAAAATAAGTACCGAGGTAGAGGTTCCCTTGGAGTGCTCACTAGGAGACCCGAGGCCCAAGGAGCCCACTTTGTTTCGTCTAGGGACCCTGTGGCGCACTGGTGGGCCACGGTGGATTTCCTGTTGAAGGACCTTGTGGGCCTCCTGGACCAGAGGGGCTCTAGTAAGGCCAGTAGGTTAGGCGAGCGCTTGAGGGACTTGTCGGTCTCTGTTCCTGTCTCTCCTCTGATGCCTCCCCCCCCTGTGCGCACCAAGTGGTGCCGAAGTCTCAGGGTGATTCGGGGGCTCGCAGATGACTCCATCAGGGGCCTCAGTAGGCAGGCCTACGCCAATTCTGTCAGAGTCCAGAGGTCTGTCCTCCATGCCAGTCTCGGCAAGTTCCACCAGTGGGTCCTGCAGCAAGACCAGCTAGGTGGACGGGGGCTGTACAACAGGCTCAAAGACAAAGCAGTTTTTGTTGGCGAAATGAGGGCTTGGGGTGACCCAGCTCCAGATTCTTGTGCACGCATGGAGGCCAGGGCCAGAGTGTGGAGCCTAAAGTGGAAAGGGGATCCCTCCACTTTCAAGCGTGTTTCCGAACTTTGGTGGAAAGCCCAGTCGAAGGCTAAGGCACTCGAGCCCAAACCGATCACTGAGGAGCAGATTTCCAGGCTCATCTCAGCCCTGCCAGACCGCGCGCCAGGGGTAGACCAGATGACGAAGAAGGACTTCCTCTGGTTGCCTAGGGCGGGCCTGCAGGATCTGGCAGGGCTTCTCTCCCAGGTGGAAAGGGGGTGCTGTTGGCCATGGCAAGTCTTGGTCATTCTTGTCACCCTCCAGGTCAAGGACTTGGAAGCGGATCGTGCGATTGGCCTGCTTGCCTGGCTGGTGAGATTCTGGGGCAGGCTGAGAAACGATGACCGAGCTGCCTGGACGAGGGACACTGCTGGCACGTGGGACACGGCGCTGGCGGGCTCCTCGGCCCTGCAAGTTGCGTTGCTGCGCCTTTTTCGGGATGAGGAAGCAGCCAATTCAAGCTTCCCCGACTTTCACAGTGGTAGTTTGCTCTGGGATGTGAAAGGGTTCTATGATAGCCTCCGGTGGGACCTCATATTGGAGAAGGCCCTGGATCTAGATGTCCCGCCTTGCTATCTTGCTCTAGAGTTGCAGGTACACATGGCGGTCAGGCTTCTTCGAGATGGGGGCGGCTACTCGCCCCCTGTAGACCCAGAGCTGTCACTCATTCCAGGTAGCAGTGGTGCAGTCGACTTAGGAAGAGCTGCCCTGCACCATGTTTGCGCGCAACTTGTCACTGGGGCTCCTGCCGAGCCGAGCCTGCGCACTTGGGTGGATGACATGGTGCAGTGCATGCACGGCACAAGCGAGTTAGTTTTCAGACAGCTCTCAAGTGCGGGGCTGAAGCTGGTCCGTTGTCTCGAGCAGGCTCACCTTTCCATGGCCAGTAAGTCGTGCATCATCTGCTCGAGTACCAGTGTAGCCCAGCAGTTGCAGCAGTTTTTCAAAAGGACACCAGATAGACATCCAGGTCAAACTAGTCAGTGCTGACCTAGGCATAGTCCGAGGTAGAGTCGGGGCGTCTAGGCCGAAGCAGGCAGCACGTAGGCAAGCCACGGTTAAGCGTTTGGGTAAGCTTCAGAAGGTTGCAGCAGGCAACATGTTATGCAAGAGATGGGCGAAGAAGATGGCCCTCACGGCTGCCTTCGCCAACCCACGTTCTTCTGACAAGGTGCACGGCGCTGCCCCCCATGTCGTTTTGAGATGGCGTCGGTCGTTGGGTCGGTTGACTGGGGGAGTCGCTAAGGGGGGTAGGTGCCTCACCACGCTGTTAGCGCTGGAGTATGGGAGGAAGGATCCTGCTTTCCTCGCTCTCCTTGGCACGATCGAGGCATGGTTCCTCATTTTAACGGATCGCAGTTTCCATGCTGAGAGGATCCGCGGAGTCTGGAGAAAGGTTCTCGCGCGTCTGCGGGGCAGGCCCGCCAGGCACAGGCGGGGAGGTGTCGCCACCCCTGCGGCGGCGACTATTGCCACTCTGCTTGATCTGGGTTGGGGGCCTTGGGGTCCGTGGGCTTGGGAGTGCGATCTTGGAGTTAGGTATGCTATCGACGAGTCCCTGCTCGGGCGGGGTAAAGTTGATCTTGCTGTCATCAAGGAGGCTCTGGCAGCTAGCATGGAACGCAAGTTGTGGCCTGCTGCCGCTCAAAATTCGCGGAATGGCCAGGGCCTTGAGTTGGTCCCAGATCCTTTTGATTTCAGAAGGGACCTCAGGAGGCTCAAGAAGAAAGGCAAACGTGAGTGGGCTGGTATCCTGCGCGCGGTCGCCACGGGCAACAGTTGGACCCGCTGCCGCATGCAGGAGTGTAACCTTTCGCAGGACAGCCGCTGTCGCAGATGCCAGCATGTGCTCGAGTCAGACCTTCGCAGAGCTTGGGATTGCCCCACGAATGCAGGTTTTTGCAAGGTCTCAGATTTCGTCGTTCGCAGAGCCAGAGCAGATGCATATCACAATCTTAGTTTTTGGGTCCGAGGGCTGACGCCCAGTTCTTGGACCGCCGTCCCCCCGCCACCCGAAGTCGCTGATTTCCGTAGGTTGGGCGATGACTTGTGCGGGGCTGTTGTGGGCGGTTTTGTTTTCGGTGGTGGGGGCGCGAGCGGCGGCCAGGATACTCAAGATCCCATGCTTCGTAGAGTTGCCTGGTCTTGGGTGGTGCTGAGAGGACTCGACGAGGACGGACAGTGCTCGATCGAGAGCCTTCGCACGCACGCCGCTGGATTTGGCAACGTCCCAGGGTCGAGGCAGTCGGTCAACCCAGGCGAGGTTTTGTGCTTGGTTGAGTTCGTGCGTGCGGTGTTTTCGACTGCCTCGGCTTATTTTGTCGCAGACTCTCCGTATGTTGTTGATGACCTTGCCAAGTTAAGGGCAGGGATCAATCCGCAGTCTCACCTCGACGTGTGGCACCAGCTCAGAGCTCTCATTCAGACGCACCCCGAACGGGGATTGGTCGTAGTCAAGGTCGAGAGTCACAGGAGTCCCGAGCACGTCTCTGCCGCAGGTGCGGATCAGCTGCACTACCTTGTCAACGAAGTTGCAGGCCGCATCGCCAGCTCGTGGGCAGATAATTTGCGCGCGCCAGAGAAGGACCGAGACAGCAGGTCCTTCGCCCAGGGGATTGCTTTCCAGGTTCGGGACCACCTTGGGCACACTCTTTTGTCTGCGATTGAGGCGGACGGGGACAGGGCCCCTCGAGAAAAGGTTGTGCAGCGTCATTTCAAGGAGTATAAGATCCAGTTGGATCTAACCGCTCACACGCCAGAGGAGGGTAGGAGGCGCCGCATCCAATGTAAAGTTTGTGGAGGCTCGGCCCCCCGCTCCCTGGCTCGGCAGTTCCTGAGCACTCCTTGCCGCGCAGGTTTGTTCAATGGTGTGGTTATGATGCCACAAGGCGCTGTGGTGAATGGTCAAAGGTTGCATCCGTCCCACATGTTAGGTTACAGCAAAGCATGGGGCACCGCAGTTTGTTTCACGTGTTGTTTCATAGCGGCCATGGCGGCTCGCAATTTGAAGCATCAATGTGCTGGTCACCTCAGTGATCATGGTGCCAGGATGCTGAAGAAGGTGACCAAGGGCCAACGTCCTGGCAGAAGCCAGTGGGCCCGCCAGAATCAGGTCGTCAAGACCCGCAGGCGGAAGTGAGTGTACAGTTTGGCGTTGCCTGGATCAAATCAAAAAAGAACTCTGTGGCCGTCTCGGTGCGATCTTGAGAGCCTTTTTGGCCGTCATGATGCGTCGGGAAAACGAAAGCGCGAGACCCCCCCCAAAAACTTCACACGCTTTAGGGAGATCAGCGATTTTGGCCTCTTGGAGCCTTCTCGGGCACTTCATGGAGATGTCTGGGGGCGTGTTGGAGGTTTCTTGGGCCGTCCTGGGACCATCTTGGGCGTCTTGGAGCGATCGTTCGGCGACTTGGGGTCCTCTTGGACCGTCTTGGAAGCCTCTTGC
The DNA here is from genome assembly GCA_963575745.1 of Prorocentrum cordatum. NCBI lineage: Eukaryota > Dinophyceae > Prorocentrales > Prorocentraceae > Prorocentrum > Prorocentrum cordatum. Next base: position 4,041 of record CAUYUJ010005142.1, on the reverse strand, counting down.
GGCTCTTCTGGCCCGCCCTGGGGCTTCATTGTGCCCGAGTAGGTCATGCGGGAATCCGCCCATGCCAAGAAGGCACAGCCCAAGGAGATTTGTGAATTCGGGGTCTGGCCCCCCAGCAATCACACGCTCCCGAAAAATGTCCGTTTGGTAAAGCGTTGGGGCGAGAAAGCATTGCTTTGACTGCTAGTCGAAAAGCGTCGTCGTTGTATTTCTCGTCTTCGTTCTCGAGCTGGTCGCCGTCGTCGTCGTCGTCGTCGTCGTCCTCCTCCTTCTCCTCCTCCTCCTCCTCCTCCCCCTCCTCGTGCTGCCGAGCGCCGCAGGAGTGCGTGGACGCCGACGGGGACGGCGTGCCAGACGTAGACGACCCCGCTCCGCATGATCCGGAGTGCTGGGAGGACACTTTTGGGAGCGAGCGCCGGAGTGGGAACGATGCGGAGGAGGAGGAGGAGGACGCGAAGGAGGACGATGCTGAGGGGGATGGTAGAGAAGGACTGGAGAAGTACAAGGCAGGGGGACACAGAGGAGGAATTGGGGGACGAACAGGGAGAAGACGGATACGTATGGGGAGGAAAAGGAGGATGCGGAGGGGTAGCAAAGAATGCCGTGATATGACACTGGGGGTCATGGTCATGGCGGTGGTGATTGACGATGAGGACGGTGATGATGATGGGGATGAATTGTTGTCGATGGTGGTGATGGTGGCGACGAGTATGCGGGATAGATAAAATAGGAGCGTGGTGGCGAGGATGGTGACCATCACTATGACGTGTGAGGATGACGTGGCCGGATGTGGATGCAGATGATGCGGATAATGATTATGATGTTGTTGCTGCTGACGGTGAGTTGTGCAGTATGGTTATGGGTAACCTTGGTAGTAGTAGTAGTAGTAGTGGTAGTAGTAGTAGTAGTAGTAGTAGTAGTAGTAGTAGTCGTAGTAGTAGTAGTAGTAGTAGTAGTAGTAGTAGTAGTAGTAGGAGTAGGAATACGAGTAGACGTAATAGTAGTCGTAGTAGTAGTAGTAGTAGTAGTAGTAGTAGTAGTAGTAGTAGTAGTAGAAGTAGAAGTAGAAGTAGAAGTAGTACTAGTACTAGTACTAGTAGTAGTAGTAGTAGTAGTAGTAGTAGTAGTAGTAGTAGTAGTACTAGTAATGGTAGCAGTAGTAGTAGTAGTAGTAGTAGTAGTAGTAGTATTAGTAGTAGTAGTAACAGTAGTAGTAGTAGTAGTAGTGGTAATCACAGTAGTAGTAGTAGTCGTAGTAGTAATACCAGTCGTACTAGTTGTAGTAGTAGTAGTAGTAGTAGTAGTAGTGGTAGTAGTAGTGGTAGTAGTAGTAGTAGTAGTAGTCGTCGTAGTAGTAGTAGTAGTAGTAGTAGTCGTAGTAATAGTAGTCGTCGTAGTAGTAATAGTAGTAGTAGTAGTAGTAGTCGTCGTAGTCGTAGTCGTAGTCGTAGTCGTAGTCGTAGCACTAGTAGTAGTAGTAGTACAAGAAGAAGAGGAAGTAGTAGTAGTAGTAATAGTAGTAGTAGTAGTAGTAGTAGTAG
>CAUYUJ010005141.1:17500-63982 GCA_963575745.1 Prorocentrum cordatum | reverse complement strand
GCTCCTAGACTCGGAGAGGGAGGAGGAGGTCGAAGCCGGTCACCCCCGCGTCTGTTCCGGCCGTCCTCAGCGATCTACTCGGACCCCATCGAGGAGGCTCCTAGACTCGGAGAGGGAGGAGGAGGTCGAAGCTGGTCACCCCCGCGTCTGTTCCAGCCGCCCTCAGCGATCTACTCGGACCCCATCGAGGAGGCTCCTAGGAGGAGGATGTCGAAGCTTGTCATCCCTGGGTCTGTTCCAGCCGCCCTCAGCGATCTTATCTACTTGGACCCCATCGAGGAGGCTCCTAGGAGGAGGAGGAGGAGGAGGTCGAAGCTGGTCACTTCCGCGTCTGTTCCAGTCGCCCTCAGCGATCTACTCGGACCCCATCGAGGAGGCTCCTAGACTCGGAGAGGGAGGAGGAGGTCGAAGATGGTCACCCCCGCGTCTGTTCCAGCCGCCCTCAGCGATCTACTCGCACCCCATCGAGGAGGCTCCTAGACTCGGAGAGGGAGGAGGAGGTCGAAGCTTGTCATCCCCGCGTCTGTTCCAGCCGCCCTCAGCGATGTACTCGGACCCCATCGAGGAGGCTCCTAGATTCGGAGAGGGAGGAGGAGGTCGAAGTTTGTTATCCCTGGGTCTGTTCCAGCCGCCCTCGGCGATCTACTCGGACCCCATCGAGGAGGCTCCTAGGAGGAGGAGGTCGAAGCTTGTCATCCCTGGGTCTGTTCCAGCCGCCCTCAGCGATCTACTCGGAAGCCCCCCATCGAGGAAGGCTCCTAGGAGGAGGAGGTCGAAGTTGGGTGGGCTGGTCACTTCCCCATAATCTGTTCCAGCCGCCCACAGACGATCTACTCGCACCCCATCGAGGAGGATCTCTAGACTCGGAGAGGGAGGCGGAGGTCGAAGCTTGCATCCCCGGCGTCTTTCCGGCCGCCCTCACGATCTACCGGACCCCATCGAGGGAGGCTCCTAGATTCGGAGAGGGAGGAGGAGGTCGAAGATTGTTATCCCAGGGGTCCTGTTCAAGCCGCCCTCGGCGATCTAATCGGACCCCTTGGAGAGACCAGGCTGACCCCATCGAGGAGGCTCTTAGGAGGAGAAAGGTCGACAAGTCTTGTCCAATCCCTGGGTCTGTTCCAGCCGCCCTCAGCGATCTACTCGGACCCCATCGAGGAGGCTCCTAGGAGGAGGAGGTCGAAGCTGGTCACTTCCGCATTTGTTCCAGCCGCCCTCAGCGATCTACTCGCACCCCATCGAGGAGGCTCCTAGACTCGGAGAGGGAGGAGGAGGTCGAAGCTTGTCATCCCCGCGTCTGTTCCGGCCGCCCTTAGCGATCGACTCGGACCCCATCGAGGAGGCTCCTAGATTCGGAGGGAGGGGGAGGTCGAAGTTTGTTATCCCTGGGTCTGTTCCAGCCGCCCTCGGCGATCTACTCGGACCCCATCGAGGAGGCTCCTAGGAGGAGGAGGTCGAAGCTTGTCATCCCTGGGTCTGTTCCAGCCGCCCTCAGCGATCTACTCGGACCCCATCGAGGAGGCTCCTAGACTCGGAGAGGGAGGAGGAGGTCGAAGCTGGTCACCCCCGCGTCTGTTCCAGCCGCCCTCAGCAGGGCGCCGGCGCCAGCGAGTGGTGGGAGGAGGACCCCCGGGGCCGGCCGAGGGGGCGAGGCGGGCGGCCAGGCCGGGCGCCCCGCGGTGCGGCGGCTGAGGTCACCGCTCAAGTTCTCGGCCTCCCAGATGGGGTCGGAGTAGATGGGGTCGGAGGATCGCGCCGCATCGGCGAGGCATCGGCGATGCGGCTCGCTGTGGGGCCCACTTTTCTCCACACCGACGTCCCCGATGCATCGCCGACCTCGCCAGTGCATGGCAGATGCAGCGCCGATGCATCGGCGATGCGTCGCCGATGTATCGGCGATGCGGCGAGATCCTTCGACCCCATCTACTCGGACCCCATCAATGAGGCCTCTAGAAGTCGGGCCTGTCCCTCTGCAGGAGGAATCTTCAGAAATAGTCCACCAAAAAGTAGTCCGGGGACGACTTGTCGAGGACCTCTTGCGTATTTGGGGCGCATCGTTGGAGCCATGTTTTACTTTTCGTCCAAAATCTGCCTGTAGGGGGACATGCCCGACGTACGTCACCGCTAGGGGGCCACATGCGAACCCTACCCCCACCCCACACGATTTCTGAGGGGGAGGGTGGGGTTCACTTCGTTCGGGAGCTTTCGAGCGAAGTGAACCCCACCCTCCCCCTCAGAAATCTTGGGGGTGGGGGTAGGGTTCGCATGTGGCCCCCTAACCGCGGCGGCCCGAGATCACCACGGCGGTCCTGAGGGTCCACATCGGCGGGGGGAGAGATCTGCTCGGCTCACGGGGCCGCGGGGGAGGCGAGGGCTGGGCGAGGGCGCTCGGCCGTGTGGCGCGCGGCGGGACGCCACGCTCAAGTTGGGCGTGTCCCTCTACAGGAGGAACGTTCAAGAACAGTCAAAGCATAGCCTGGGGACGATTTGTTTGATACAGTTTGTGGATCATGTTGGAGCAAGTCTTGACTATTTGTAGTTTTTCGTCCAAGATCCGCCCGTAGGGGGACGCGCCCGACCTAAACCAAGTCTCAAACACACGAGGGATTGCTTTGAGTTGCAGACCGGGCGTCTGATAGTCTCGGGGTGTTGTTTCAGCGTTGGGCTCCTTGTTCGAGCTTGAGCTTCGGAGCCCAGGCTTCGCGTGTGTTGCATCCTTGTTGGAGCTCGGGCTCAGGATTCTGGTCCTCGCGCGCGGAGCATCTTAATCCTGGAGAGTCACTCGGACACCGCAGCCCTGCGCCCTCGTAGGTTCGCTCGGCGGCGAGCCCCAGGGGGGACGGCGAACGGAAAACATGTTTTTTCCCAACCATCCTGTGGTGCTGGGTCCTCGTTTTAAAGAGACAGCGCCCCGCGTCTCCTCCCGCTGCCCCCTCCCCCCTCCCCCTCATCCCTGCGTTTCACCCACCCAGCACAGCGTTTCGTAGTCCCATAGGGAGCTCCACCGAAGGCCCCACTGGCAGGGTTCGCATGGCGGCCTCGGGCCATTTCGGCACACCCCTCACGAGGATCGTGGCCCCATAGGGAGCTCCACCGAAGGCGCCAGGGGCAGGGTTCGCATGGCGGCCCCGGGCCATTTCGGCACACCCCTCACGAGGATCGTGGCCCCATAGGGAGCTCCACCGAAGGCGCCAGTGGCAGGGTTCGCATGGCGGCCTCGGGCCATTTCGGCACACCCCTCACGAGGATCGTGGCCCCAAAGGGAGCTCCACCGAAGGCCCCAGTGGCAGGGTTCGCATGGCGGCCTCGGGCCATTTCGGCACACCCCTCACGAGGATCGTGGCCCATAGGGAGCTCCACCGAAGGCGCCAGAGGCAGGGTTCGCATGGCGGCCTCGGGCCATTTCGGCACACCCCTCACGAGGATCGTGGCCCCATAGGGAGCTCCACCGAAGGCCCCCAATGGCAGGGTTCGCATGGCGGCCTCGGGCCATTTCGGCACACCCCTCTCGAGGATCGTGGCCCCATAGGGAGCTCCACCGAAGGCTCCAGTGGCAGGGTTCGCATGGCGGCCTCGGGCCATTTCGGCACACCCCTCACGAGGATCGTGGCCCCATAGGGAGCTCCACCGAAGGCTCCAGTGGCAGGGTTCGCATGGCGGCCTCGGGCCATTTCGGCACACCCCTCACGAGGATCGTGGCCCCATAGGGAGCTCCACCGAAGGCGCCAGTGGCAGGGTTCGCATGGCGGCCTCGGGCCATTTCGGCACACCCCTCACGAGGATCGTGGCCCCATGGAGCTCCACCGAAGGCGCCAGTGGCAGGGTTCGCATGGCGGCCTCGGGCCATTTCGGCACACCCCTCACGAGGATCGTGGCCCCATAGGGAGCTCCACCGAAGGCGCCAGGGGCAGGGTTCGCATGGCGGCCTCGGGCCATTGCGGCACATCCCTCACGAGGATCGTGGCCCCATAGTTGTGCTGCTTCAACAACCGCGCCTGGGCGTCGTATTCCGCCTTGTCGACGTGCAACGCCACCTCCTCCCTCATGGCTCTCAAGGCCCTCTCCTGCTTCTGCTCCTCGGTGAGAGGGACGCCGTCCTTGTCGTCGTCGGCGCCCGCGAAGACGGCCACGAACGTGTCCCTGAGCATGTCGGGCTCCGGCGGGAAGCCGTGGCCACATAGGGAGTGCGGGCGAAGATGGTATTCACAATTGCGGCATTCACAGTTGCATATGGTTGAGTCCTTCGCCAGGATAATTTTGCTTGCGCCCTCTTACATCTTCCATCCCATGTCCCATCCAGCTACACGCTCATACTCCAGTTTGGTATGAGAGCGCTTGAAGCGTAATATACAGTTCGGCTTACCATGTTGCTTTCGACTGCCTGCCGGAGTCTCTGGGTGAGTCATGGGCCGTCTTCGGGCGCTCTTCTGCCGTGAATGAAACACGTACGCATTCCAGGCGATGACGCTTTGCAGTTGCGAAAGACTCGCAGCGGGCTCACCTCGTGAGATTTTACCCCAGATATCCGACTAGTCGCAGGTTGCCATTGCGCAGCTTTTGGCCGCCAGACGCCTGCGAGGCCGCACAGAAACCTCCCGCCCCTCCCATTCTGCATGCCTTCCATCTCCTTCGAACACACGTTTCCTCAATATGCGACCTCACCAGCATCCGCGCTCGCAGAGTAGAATTGGCCCGCCCGCGACCTCGACGTCCGCTTCCAAGGTGCTTTGTTGAAGCATGACTGGCGCACGCAGATTGATGTCTCGGTGCCGTCTGACCCCCCCTTTGCGCGTACAGTCGACGCGTGTGGGCCGCATGTTTGGGGAGGAGGAGGAGGAGGAGGAGGAGGAGGAGGAGGAGGAGGAGGAGGAGGAGGAGGAGGAGGAGGAGGAGGCGCCGGTTGCGGGCTGCATCCGAAGACTTTTGGAGCCTTCGGGGGGCTTGTTGGCAGGTGTGTGAGGCACCTCTTCGGGCCTCTTGGGCTCTCTTGGAGGCCTTTTGGGCCTTGTGGGGCCCTCTTGGACGCCTCGCGCCTCCACGGACGCAACCTTGGCGGCGAGGCGCATTCCCGAATTCTCAATCATCGAGCCTCGATCTTTCTCGATCCTCCTCGTCCTCCTGTTCTTTCGGCCACGCGTAGAAGGGGGGCAGGGGGAGAGGGGGGACGGTTTCATAGAAGCACCTTGCTTCTTAGCAGGCGCGGGCCTTATCTAATGATGTAAGGCCGGCGCTTTCTAATAAGCGGCCTCCTTCAAAAACGCCTTCCCCCCTCCCCCGAACCAAAGCGGATCCTGGGCACAGGGTCGGTGTACACGCCTCCCCCGTTGGCTCTCGGCTGAGAGACTTCGGTCGTTTCGTCCGTCCTCCTCCTCCTCCGCCTCCTCCTCTTCCTCCTCCTCCTCCTCGCCCTCCCCCTCCCCCTCCACCTCCTCCTCCTCCTCCTCCTCCTCCTCCTCCTCCTCCTCCTCCTCCTCCTCCTCCATCCTCCCCCTCCTCCTGCCCCCTCCTGCTCGCCGCCGAGCTTCGTCCTGCTCGGTCTGCCAGCTCACGCCGAGCCGGGCCGAACTCGTGCCTCCTCCCAGGACTGGGGCGCAGGGCGCAGCTCGGCGGCCGAGTGGAGCGGCGGCGGCGGGCCGAAGGAGGCCGCCAACTGGAGGAGGAGGAGCAGGAGGAGGAGGAGGAGGAGGAGGAGGAGGAGGAGGAGGAGGAGGAGGAGGAGCAGCAGTTGGTGGAGGGAGGATTTCTGCCCGATCCTCCTCTGGGAGTTCCTTGGGCTGCGTTGGTAGGGCGTTCCTGAGTCGGGGCGATGGTCGTTTTCTGGGCCGCCTCTCGGGTCGCGCTTGCCGTCCCTGCGCACAGGTGCCTGTAGTGTGCCCTGCTAAACCTATGGAGATCCGTGTCTTCTCGGTGGTCTGATCCAAGACATCCGCGCGGACCGGCGAAAGTTTATATTTGTTCGGTGTTTTGTTCCTCCACCTCCTCATCTTGTCCCTGACGATGCTCCTTATCCTTTTCCGCTCTCCTCCCTTTCTTTCTGCTCCTTTTCCCTCCTCCCATCCTGCGCGCTCTCCAGCTTGTTGTCCTCCTTCTCGTCGTCCTCGTCGTCGTTTTCATCTTCCGCCTCACCTTTTCCTCCTGCTCCCCGTCTTGTCTTCGTCCCTTCCTCCCACTCCCACTCCCACTCCCCCTTCCCCTCCTCCTCCTCCTCCTCCTCCTCCTCCTCCTCCTCCTCCTCTTCTTCCTCCGCCCCGAGGGTGGGGGCCTGGCACCTGTTCTCATGGTGTCAGCGCCACACACTCCTCGGGGCACACTGTCAGTGTCAATTGCATGCGGCGGCTGGGGGCAGATCAAACGGCTTTCGTCGTTTTTGCACCAGCCACGTGGCACTTTGCCCGTGGCAGCGGCGCGTTATCTGCGCCCGTGACCTGGAGATGTGTACCAGGCACGGGGAGTGCGCATTTGGTTGAGAGGCGGAGCCATGTGGTCCGTAAGTCCCTTGGGACCTTGTGTCCGCTCACCTTGGGGTACAAACCCAGTTGCACATGCCATCCGATTCGGCAGGGGTGACGGTCGGGAAGTACTGCGCGGTGACGCGGTGAACCGGCTGTCCCCCTACGCACCACGCCGTCTCGGTTGGGCAGCGAATCGCTGAGCGACGAGGTATCTGCCTTTCCCCTGACCGTCGGTGCTGGCGCCTGCGGGCCCCTTCCTCCTGTCCGGGAGGCCGAGGGTGACGGTTGAGCTTCGCTCGCCGTTCACTTCTAAAATCTATGACACTCCTGACGTTCCTTCTCCTCCTCCTCCTCCTCCTCCTCCTCCTCCTCCTCCTCCTCCTCTCGTCGGTGTTCGATGTTCCTCGATCCCCCTCGCTCTTCCTCGATCCTCCTGGACCTCATCGATCCTCCTCGACCCCGATCCTCCTCGATCCTGGACCCTCCACCCAGAAGGCCTCGACCGTCGACCCTCGATCCGCTTCGAGCATCACTGCCTCCGCCTCGGCCTCCCCGCCTCCTTCGGCAGGCGGCCGAGCCGGCGGCGCGGCATGCGGCCGAGCCCGCGGCAGACCCCGTTGGCAGCCTGGGCGACGGACGGGCCCTGCGGGGCGGGGCCGCCGGCAGCTCCGCACAGGAACCGCCGGGGCCGACGGCGGCCTTTGGGGGCAGCCTGGGTCGGCGGTCGAGTCCGCTGGTGGGGGGGGGGGGGGCGAGGTCCAGGGGGTGGTGGTCCAGGTGCTGGGGGGGGTCAGGTCAAGGGGGGGGGAGGGGTCCAGGGGGGAGGGCGAAGAGTTTCAGGGAGAGGGTCCGGTCCAAGGGGGGGGGGGTCCAGGGGGGGGTGGCAGGGGTGGGGGGGCGGTCGGGTCCGCCGGTGGGGTTGGGGTGGGGGCAGGGGAGGGGTTCACCACAGGGGAATGGGGAGCCCGGGCTAGAAACACATGCCCAGACTGTGTCCCAGGGGGGGGTCCTTCTCCAGGGGACCCCCCTGGGTGGCTGTCGAGTGGCTCAGCACTGGGGGGGGGGCCTCGTGTGCCACCGTGCGAGTTGTTCCAGGGTTGGCAGTGCCTTTCGTGCCAGAGCAGTTGAGAGCGATGCAGAGCTAGGGCGTCTCTCGAGCGCCTGCATCCTCGTACCCCCAACTCGGTGTCGTGTCCGATCGTGGAACGTCAAGCAACGCTCCAGGGGCCTGTGAGCGGCTTCGCTGCAGCGGAATGTTTCTATCTTGCTGCCCTGCGGTGCAGCAGTTTTAGTGGAGTGGCAATGGTGACGTGTGAGAAGATTTCATGGCACGAAGCATTGATTGTCGAAAAGCGGCTTCTGCGCCAACGAACGCGAGATTTCTTCGTAATGGCGGGGTCTGGTGCATGCCTGAGGTGATCCAAGTGTCCCGCCTAGAATGTGATTATCTCCTTCCCTCTCTCTCCATTTCTCCCTCACTATTTCCCATGTTGTTTGTTTTTTGTTTCTTCTCTCTCTCTCACACTCTCTCTACGTGTGCGTGTATGTATATATGCACATGTGCATAATCGTATCGAGCCAGGCTACCCCCACGCCTCTCGCATAGCACCTCCCATCACCTCTTGTAGAACATGTGTTGTTTCTCTCTCTCTCTCTCTCTCTGCCTTTCTCTCCTTTCACAATTCCACCGATGCTACGTTCCCCTCCTCGTCCAACTTCCTCCTCCTTCTGCTCGTCCCCCCCTCCTCCTCCTCCTTCTCCTCCTCCTCCTCCTCCTCCTCCTCCTCTTCCTCCTCCTCCTCCGTTGCCATTTTGACTCAAGGCCCGGCGAAAACACTTGTCGTTCGCTTGCAGCTTCAGCTGTATCCCGCCGAGGTCCAGAACCAGAAGCTTGAAGCCGAGGCGGCCCTCAACACGTTCATCGGCGACAACGGCGGAGGACTCGGAGGTCGAGTGCGTCACGGCGATCGGCTGCGCCCCCGATAGCGCCTCGCGGACTGAGGAGGCCCGTGCTGCCTGGAGAGGCGCGGCGCTCCGTGGCGGTGTCCCCGCTGTCATCCCCGGCGGTGGACGCGAGGAGCCCCTCGGCGGCCGGGCCGCAGCTCTTGCTGGCACGCGCTGCGCTTGCGGAGCGCGGCGGCTTTCAGCTCGTGGAAGCCCGTCGTGTTCACGTGTTCACTGATGCCGTGCCGATCCGCGCTATTGGCGGGTTGGAATATAGAGGCTGCGTCGCAGAAGGCGCCCGCCCCGCATCTGCAAGCAGGGTCCGCGTCTTCTGAGAAGCACGGGTGCTTCTCAGACGGCGCGGGCCCCGATGGGCAGACACCACCGCCGCCGCCGCGTCGGTGCCTCCTCCCTTCTCCACCCTCCTCCTCCTCCTCCTCCTCCTCCTCCTCCTCCTCCTCCTTCCTGGGCGAGGGAGGGGATGAGGGATGTGGTGGTGGTGTATACCCCTGGGCCCCAAGAGAGTAGACACCACCACCACCGCGGCGATTCCTCCTCCGCCCTCCTCTGCCTCTATACCTCTTGGGCCCCGTGCACGAGGCCTGCCCGGCTCCGCCTGCCCCCCCCCGCCCTCCCCACTCCTCCTCCTCCTCCGCCTCCTCCTCCTCTTCCTCCTCCGCCCGCCTCCTCCCCCCCTCCTCTCCTCCTCCTCCTCCTCCTCCTCCTCCTCCTCCTCCTCCTCCTCCTCCTCTTCCTCCTCCGCCCTCCTCCCCCACCTCCTCCTCCTCCTCTTCCTCCTCCTCCTCCTCCTCCTCCTGCTCCTTCTCCTCCTCCTCCTCCTCCTCCTCCTCCACCTCCTCCTCCTCCTCCTCCTCCTCCTCCTCCTCCTCCTCCTCCTCCTCCCCCCCCCCTCCCCCTCCCCCTCCTCCTCCTCCTCCTCCTCCTTCCTCCTCCTCCTCCTCCTCCTCCTCCTCCTCCTCCTCCTCTACCTCCTCCTCCTCCTCCTCCTCCTCCTCCTCCTCCTCCTCCCTCCTCCTCCTCCTCCTCCTCCTCCTCCTCCTCCTCTCCCCTCCCCCTCCCCCTCCCCCTCCTCCCCCTCCTCCTCCTCATCCTCCTCCTCCTCCTCCTCCTCCTCCTCCTCCTCCTCCTCCTCCTCCTCCTCCTCCTCCTCCTCCTCCTCCTCCTCCTCCTCCTCCCCTCGTCGGTTCTCGATGTTCCCCGATCCCCCTCGCTCCTCCTCGATCCTCCTGGACCTCATCGATCCTCCTCGACCCCGATCCTCCTCAATCCTGGACCCTCCACCCGGAAGGCCTCGACCGTCGACCCTCGATCCGCTTCGAGCATCACTGCCTCCGCCTCGGCCTCCCCGCCTCCATGGGCAGGCGGCCGAGCCGGCGGCGCGGCAGGCGGCCGAGCCCGCGGCGGACCCCGTGGGCAGCCTGGGCGACGGGCGGGCCCTGCGGGGCGGGGCCGCCGGCAGCTCCGCACAGGAGCCGCCAGGGCCGACGGCGGAATGGGGGGGGGGGAGTTCCAGGTGGGAGGGTCCAGGGGATGGGGGGACGAGTCCATGGGGAGGGTGGGTCGGGTCCAGGAGGCGGGGGATTCCAGTCCAGGGGGGGGGGTCGGGTTCGGGGGGGAGGGGGTCGGGTCCAGGGATGGGCGGATCCAGCAGGAGGGGGGGGCGGGCGGGGAGTTCACCACTGGGTATCGGGGGGGCCAGAATGGACAGACATGCCAAGACCGCCGCCCAGGGGACACCTCTGAACTTCCGCCCGGCCAGAGGAGCGTCGAGGACAGGCCGGCGCCGCCGCGGGGTCCGGCGCAGAGAGCCACGACTCAGGCGGCGGTGGCGGCTGGGGCGGCGGCGGGGGCGGCGGCTGGGGCGGCAGCTGGGGTGGCAGCGCAGGACGCGGTGGGGCGCGTGGCGGCGCGGACGCCAGCTGGCAGAGCGGCGGGGGAGCCAGCTGGTGGAGCGGAAGCAGCTGGGGGGTGGGCGGCGGCGGCGGCGGCGGCGGCCGCGGCGGCGGCGGCGGCGGCGGCGGAAGGGGCTCTGACTGGTGGAGCGGCGGGGGCGTGGACGGCGGCGGCGGCAGCGGCGGGCGGGCCAAGGGGGGCCGCTGGCAGGCCGAGGGCGAGGGGAAGGCTGCCAGGGTGCCCTGGGATGAGGGGGACCGGCTGCTGCCCTCGGGCTGCGGGGCCGGCGCAGAGGCGCCCTGGGCGCAGCAGCAGTCGCAGAACCAGGCCGCGCTCCTGGAGCAGCAGGCTCAGCAGCAGGTGCTGGAGGCCGCCGCGTGGCAGCGGCTCACGTCCGAGAAGCTGCAGGCCGAGTGGGCGGCCGAGGAGCAGCGCAAGCGCGGGGACAGGCTCGAGGTGCAGCTGAAGATCGCGACGGGCGAGCTGGAGAGGCTGCGGCAGCAGCTGCTGCAGCGCCCGGTCCGAGGCGAGCTGCCTCCCGCGGGGGCCCCAGAGGGGCGCGCGGCCGAGTCGATCGGCGACCTGAAGGGCGCCCTGCTGTCGGGGGTCCTGTCCCACGCGCCCCCCGACGCCGCTGCCAACGCAGGCGGCCTGCAGGTCATCTGCCCCGAGGCCGCTCTCATATTCGGGTGCGCCCCAGCCGGGCGGGTGGTCATGGGGGGGGGGGGCCGCGTGGGGGGTGAAGACAAGGGCCCCGACGGGGCCAGCTGGGGCCTCTTTGGGCGCCAGCTGGCTCCAAAAGGGGCCCTGCCTCAGGGGCCCTCTTGGGGCCTCTCTTCCCCCCCCCTTCGGGCCACCCCCGAGTGCCACCCGCCCGCCCCAGCCCTGCCACTGCCGCTGGAGCTGCAGCCCGCTGGGGCGCAAGCCGGGGCCGTGCTGTGCTTCAGCGCCCGCGGCTGCCCGGCCGGGGGCCCTCCGGAGATCGTGCCGGACAGCGTCTCGCTGGGGCCGCCGGACCCGGGCAGCGGGCGCCGCTCCTTTGTGGGCACCCTGAAGGCCTTCTCCCAGCGGAGCAGCGGCGAGCGAATAGGCTCGGAGGCGAAGGGCATCACGATGCCGACACGCTTCCCGGGCGGCTCTCGTCGCCACGGCTGGATTCGCCTCGGAGTCTTTGTCAGAACGGACCTCGGGGGGAGAGGTCTGGGGGCACCTCGGCATCGGTTTCGCTCTGTTCCCCCACAGGCTGGATAACCTGCCCCGCATCGCGCAAGCTCTACGGCTCGGACGTCTACGTGCACGGCTCTATGGTGGACGGTTTCAGCATCGGGGACGCCCTGCGCTTCGAGGTGCACGTCAACGCCAAGGCCCGGCGGACGCCGCGTCCTTCACCTCCGCCGACCCTGGTCAGACCCGTCCTGGGGCCTGGATCGCGTGCACGCCCTCCTGGCCAAGGCAGGAGGTCGTACGCTGCACGCCCCTCCTGTGGGCCCAGGGGGTGGCCTCTGGCCAGGATCGGCGCCGACGCACGGCTGGCGCCCTCCGAGAGGCGCAGCCGCAGGCGTCCACGGGAAGCGTCGCGCGGGTGGGCATCTCCGCGGGGGGCAGCGGCGCGGCGCTCGCGGGGCGGCGGGTCGGCATGGACGCCACGTCCTACGCGCCTGGGCGCGTCCTCTCCCTGCAGTTGGAGGACAGCGGCTGCACGCAAGAGTGGCCCTTCGCCGGAGTGGCCTCTGGTGCTGGCCCGCCGGGGCCCCCCAATCGCCGAACGCGATGCGATAGCAGCGCCTTGCGCGCCTGGGGAGGTCCCCCCCCCCCCCCGAAAGCCGCGCACCAAGGGCCACTCTTGCCCCCGAGGTCACTCTCACGTGCTCGGCATCGCTCGAACGTGTGCGTTTTTTCCTCGGGCGAGAGCCATCGAGGAGCCTCTTGGAGCATCCTGCGGCAGACAGGCACGCGCGAGGCCGAAAGATGCACGGGAGGTGGCCGTCGGAGCGACGGCAGGTGTCGTGTAGCCAAGGACGGCGCCCCCGCCGGGGCGCCCTCCTCCTCCTCCTCCTCCTCCTCCTCCTCCTCCTCGTCGTCCTGCTCCTCCTCTCGTCCTCGTCCTGCTCCTCCTCTCCTCCTCCTCCTTCCTCCTCCTCCTCCTCCTCCTCCTCCTCCTCCTCCTCCTCCTCCTCCTCCCTTTCCTCCTCCTCCTCCTCCTCCTCCTCCTCCTCCTCCTCGGGAAATGGGCGTCCGAGCGACGGCAAGTTAATTACGCTTAGCCAAGGACAGCGCCCCCGCCGGGGTGCCAAGCCTGCAGCCCGCTGGCACGGGGCCCTCGGCCCTGCAGGCGCTGAAGGGGCTCGTCGAGGAGGCGAAGAAGGAGCGGCTCATGGCTCGCGGGGGGGGGGGGGTCATCCTTCTCCTCCTCGCCTTCCTCCTCCTCCTCCTCCTCCTCCTCCTCCTCCTCCTCTCCTCCTCCTCCTCCTCCTCCTTTCCTCCTCTCCTCCTCCCTCTCCTCCTCCTCTCCTCCTCTTTCTTCCTTTCTCCTCCCTTTCCTCCTCCTCCTCCTCCTCCTCCTCCTCCTCCTCCTCCTCCTTTCCTCCTCCTCCTCCTCCTCCTGCTTCTCCTCCCTCCTCCTCCTCCCTTTCCTCCTCCCTTCCTCCTCCTCCTCCTGCTCCTCCTCGTCTTCCTCCCTTTCCTCCTCCCTTTCCTCATCCCTTTCCTCCTCCTCCTCCTCCTCCTTCTCCTCCTCTGATTCCTCTTCCTTATCTTATTCTTACACTTCCTCCTCCTCCTGGCGGAATCCCGTCCAGACCCCCAACGAGGGAGGGAGGGGAGGGGCGGGGCGGGGCTGGGGAGGGGACGGGGAAGCTGAATGGAGGAGGAGGAGGAGGAGGAGGAGGAGGAGGAGGAGGAGGAGGAGGAGGAGGAGGAGGAGGAGGAGGAGAGGGAGGAGTTTCCCCGCGACGTTCGCCTGCCGGAATTAAGCAAATTATTGAATTCCACGGCGAATACGGACGTCACTCGGTGGAGAGGATGGGTCGGTTGGCAATGTTGAGACTAGCGTCAGCGCCGTCTGGAAATGCTTAGGAATCGCTCAGCACAGCTCGGGTAGTAGATCCCTGCAGGCCTGCAGGGATTTGCTCTGGCAGCGCGTGCACCTGCGGGCACCGCGACGTGTATGGCCATGGAGGGGACGAGGACGACAAAAGGCGGAGAATGAGGAGGAAGAGGGCGACGGCAAGGCCACCTCCTCGTGTTTGGCTACGGACACAAAGGGGACGAGGACGACGAAAGGCGGATAATGAGGAGGAAGAGAGCGACGGCAAGGCCAGAGGTCAGAGGTCCAGCAGCAGCAGATGCCCCGCAGTGCTCCACTCCTTCTCCCCCCTCCTCCGTCTGCCCTTGCGTGAAACACCTTGCAGTACAATGAGGAGGGCGAGGACGACGAGAGGAGGAGCAGGAGGAGGAGGAGGAGGAGGAGGAGGAGGAGAAGGAGCAGGAGGAGGATGATGATGAGGAGGAGGAGGAGGAGGGGGAGGGGGAGGGGGAGGAGGAGGAGGAGGAGGAGGAGGAGGAGGAGGAGGAGGAGGAGGTGGAGGAGGTCGAGGAGGAGGAGGAGGAGGAGGAGGAGGAGGACAAGTAAGACGACGTCGCCGACGAGAGGAATGAGAAGGGAGGAGGAGGAGTGAGGGAGGAGAGAGAAGAGGAGGAGGGAGGAGGGAGGACAACCCTGTTATCTGTAAGGGCATCGCCCACTGCAGCCGGCCCCCTCTCTCGGAGAATGCGCTATGCAAGAGCTATGTCATGAGGCCTGGGCGCTGTCGTGTCGCAGTATCGGAACTTCATGCGAGGCCGACTCGTAATGAGCAGAACCAATAGATGACCAGCGGGGTTACCACACCTGGTGATTGGTAAGACGTCGTGACCCTGCCGATCTGTGCGAGGTGTGCAACCGAATTTGAAACAAATGTAGTAAATTCTATGTGTTTTTGGACCCTGACCCCGTCGATCCGCGTGAGGGGTGCCACCGAATTTCAGAAATGTTGAGAATCCCCTGGGTTTTCAGACCCTGACCCCGCCGATCTGCGTGAGGGGTGCCACCGAATTTTAGAAATGTGGCAAATCCCGTGTGTTTTTGCACCCTGACCCCGCCGGTCTGCGTGAGGGGTGCCAGCGAATTTTTAGAAATATGGCGAATCCTGTGTGTTTTTCCCGGAAAGGGCTCGAGCCCAGGGTTCTCTTTTAGTAGGTTTACCCACCGGTTTTTACTTGAAGGGGGCCGGCGGAATTCTTGTGCGATAAATTACGAGGTCGAAGGGGGCCGGCGGATCTCAATTGTGAGGACGAAGGCCATTTTTCGCCACCCCTCACGCAGATCGTGCTCTTGGAATTTGACTGCCTTTAAGGAAACCTCGATATTTTACATGTGAAGTCCACTTTTTTCCGACATCGACTTTAAACGATAAAAAGCAAGGTAAACGCGCTCGCTCGATAAATAACGAGGTACCGCGGCCTCCGGAACGGCGCTGGGAACGGAGTTTTGGATTCTTGAAGTTACATACGTTCGGAAATAGCAGAAATCCACTGTGTTTTTTGACCCTGACCCCGCCGATCTGCGTGAGGTGTGGCACGGAATACCAGAAATGTGTCAAATCCCTTGTGTTTTTGGACCCTGACCCCGCCGATCTGCGTGAGGGGTGGCGCGGAATTCCAGAAATGTGGCAAATCCCCTGTGTTTTCGGATCCTGACCCCGCCGACCTGCGTGAGGGGTGGCGCGGAATTCCAGACATGTGGCAAATCCCCTGTGTTTTCGGATCCTGACCCCGCCGACCTGCGTGAGGGGTGGCACGGAATTTCAGACATGTGGCAAGTCCCATGTGTTTTTGGACCTTGACTTCGCCCAGGAGGGCCCAGGAGGCTCCAGGAGAGCTCAGGAGAGCCCAGGAGCGCCCAGGAGAGCCCAGGAGGGCCCAGGAGGACCCAGGAGGCTCCAAGAGGCACCAGGGGGCCCAAGGAGGGCCCAGGAGAAGCTCCAGGAGTCTCCAGGAGAGCCCAGGAGGGCCCAAGAGGTCCAAGGTCCAAGGAAGACCCAGGAGGGCCCAGGAGCCTTTACGAGGGATCGTGGCCCTGGGAGCGCTGACGTAGCGTAATTTACGAGGGATCGTGGCCCTGGGAGCGCGGGTGTAGTGTAATTTCAGAATTTGTTAAGGATGTCTCGAGCGAAACGCTGGTTTTGCAGAGTTGGGGATGTCTCGAGCGAAACGCTTGTTTTCAGAATTTGTTGAGGATGTCTCGAGCGAAACGCTGGTTTTGCAGAGCCGACCGCGACGCGGAAAAGCGCCCCGCGCGCAGGAATTCCGATGATGTTTCGCGCGTGCCGCGTCCCGCGCGCAGGAATTTCGAGGATGTCTCGACTAATTCGTTCGTTTTGCCAGGATGTCCTTGAATTTTGGCAGGATGTCTCGAGCGAAATGCTTGTCTTTCAGCATTTGTTGAAGACGTTTCGAGCGAAACGCTGGTTTTGCAAAATTGGGGGATGTCTCGAGCGGGGGCCTCGTGGGGGTCCTCGTGGGGGTCCAGAATTCAGAGGATGTCTCAGGCGAAATGCTTGTTTTCACGTCCCGCTCGCAAGAATTTTGAGGATGTCTCGCGCGTGCCGCGTCCCGCGCGCAGGAATTCTGAGGATGTTGGCAGGATGTCTCGAGCGAAACGCTTGTCCCCAGCACGTTCCGTAGCGCGTCCCCTTGGCACGTCCCGCGGTGCGTCCCCATGGCACGTCCCTTGGCACGTCGCTTGGCGGGTCCCTTGAGACGTTCCGCGTCGCGTCCTCCTGGCATGTCCCCTTGTCAATTAGCTCTGGGGCAGCTACTATGTGTTCAGGCAGCTCGAGCTTAAGATCCAGATCAGTTCGGTCAGGACTCGGATGCAAAGGAGGACTCGATCCACGAGGCTATAGAGCACAATCGCGGCATGGCACATCGCAATTCGGCACGGCGCAGCACAGCACAGATTTCGGCACGGTACATCAAGATCGATACACTCAGCATTGCAACTTGGCACGTTCCGTGGGGCGTCCCTTGGCGAGTCCCCCTGGCACGTCGCGTGGCGCGTCCCCTGGCACATTCCGTGGCACATCCATTGGCACGTTCCGTAGCGCGTCCCCTTGGCACGTCCGGCGGTGCGACCCCATGGCACGTCCCCTGGCACGCCGCCTGGCGCGTCCCTTGGGACGTTTCGCGGCGCGTCCTCCTGGCATGCCCCCTTGTCAATTAGCTCTGGGGCAGCTAATATTTGTTCAGGCAGCTCGAGCTTAAGATCCAGATCAGTTCGGTCAGGACTCGGATGCAAAGGAAGACTCGATCCACGACGCTATAGAGCACAACCGCGGCATGGCACATCGCAATTCAGCACGGTGTAGCACAGCACAGCCCTCGGCACGGTACATCAAGATCGATACAATCAGCATTGCACTTGCCCGTCACCCAATCAGGTGTCTTTGAAAACGTTGCCATGTGTTACATTTCTATATTCCTTTCCGGGTTCGTGGGTCGATCATGTTGCACCATGACCCCGCCGATTTGCGTGAGGGGTGCTACCGAATTTCAGAAATCCTACATGTTTTTGGACCCTGACCCCGCCGATCTGCGTGAGGGGTGCCACCGAATTTTAGAAAAGTGGCAAATCCCTTGTGTTTTTGGACCCTGACCCTACGGATCCGCGTGAGGGGTGTCGCCGAATTTCAGAAATGTAGCAAATCCTTTGTGTTTTTGGACCCTGACCCTGTCGATCCGCGTGAGGGGTGCCACCGAATTTCAGAAATGTTGAGAATCCCATTGGTTTTGGGACCCTGACCCCGCCGATTTGCGTGAGGGGTGTAAATTTTCACTCACCCCAGCAATTCAGACAACACGTCCAGGGCGTCGTAAAAATGCCTGTTTTGGGCATCCCCCCCTCGCGCGGTCCATCAACAAGGAACAGTGAGCAGCAAGAAGCAGCAGTGTAACAGTGGAAACTGGAAGCTGCAACTGGTATAGGAAACTGCGAACCTTCGGCCTAATACAGCCTGCACAAAGGGGGCCGGCGAATATTCTCAGCGATCCCCTTGGATTTGCGCCTGGCTACCCACAGCAGTTCCCAGCAGATCCAGGGCAGCCGCGCCCGTGGTGCTCGCAGGCGACAGGTGCTCGCAGGCGCACGCGCTGCCGGCAGGTCCCCACAGGGGTCCGCTCGCCGAGCTGCCCTTGGCTCTTCCTGGGCACTCCCATGCGACGCCGACGCGAATCGCGACGTCACATGGGGGAGGGGGGTGGGCGGGGACTCCTTCCTAACAGAGGAGGCCGAGGACAAACCAAGGAACGGCCCAAACCGAGGGAAAAAAAAACCACACCGAGGAGTTTCTCGACGTGGAGATCCCCACATGTGCATCTCGTAGTGATGGCAAACTTTGGTAGAAGACATGGTCCTTTTCACCATCCGAGTGTCAGCGAATCCACGTGGAAAACGAGGCCGAGAGAAACGCTGACGATTACGACGACTTTAGTAGTTGTTTCCCCCTCCCGTCCTCCTCCTCCTCCTCCTCCTCCTCCTCCTTGTCCTCCTCCTCTGTCTCATCCTTTCCCTATGAACGCCTGTCAGGAAACTCCATCCGTGAAGACGAGAACGGGCCCGTGCACTACTCCCTGGCGCCACCCCTTGGGAGTGCTGAAACCAGCGCCTCGCTTGAGACATCCTCGGAAACTGCTCCGAAAGAGAAGGATGGTAAGCACCTAAACAGGCAAACCGCCTGAGACATCCCAATCTGGGTGCGAACGGGCCCGTGCAATACCCCCTGGCGCCCCCCATTGGGCGTGCTGAAACCAGCGCCTCGCCTGAGGCATCCTGAGAAACTGCTCCGAAAGAGAAGGATGTTGGGCACCCAAACATGCAAACCGCCTGAGACATCCCCCACCAATCTGGGCGCGAACGGGCCTGTGATATACCCCCTGGCGCCCCCCATTGGGAGTGCTTAAAGCAGCGCCTCGCGTGAGACGTCCTCGGAAACTGCTCCGAAAGAGAAGGATGTTGGGCACCCAAACAAGCAAACCGCGTGAGATATCACCCCCAATCTGGGCGCGAATGTGCCTGTGATATACCTCCTGGCGCCCCCCCTGGGAGTACTGAAACCAGCGCCTCGCCTGAGACATCCTCGGAAACTGCCCCCAAAGCGGAAGATGTCGGGCACCGAAGCAGATAAACCGTTCGAGGCATCCCCAACATTTCGGCGCGAACGTACGAGTGCCATACCCCTTGGCGGCTCCCCCTTGGAGGCGAACATGAGCGCCTCGCTCGAGACATGTTCCAAATCTGTTCCGAAAGCGGATGATGTCGGGCACCAAAACAGGCAACCCGTTCGAGACATCCACGCCGTTTTGGCGCGAACGGGGGAGTGCAATACCCTCTGGCGCCCCTCCCCCCTGGGAGCACTGAAGTCAGCGCCTCGCTTGAGACATCCTCACAACGTGTGTGTGAGTTTGAGCGCGGAAATACCAGAAGTGTGAATGCGTCTGCATATGAGCGATCCCGAATATGCGAAACTTGAGCATCAGGAATCTAAGAGCGAGTGCATCTGAGTATGAGTGAGTCTGAACATGATTGGGTCTACACGTGAATGAGTCAGAGAATGATGACCTGAGGGTGGGAGGTGTTCTCGTTCCGCGCGGTCTAAGTAATTATTCACTGCGTGGAGCTCCCCATATGTGCATCTCTTCGCATTGGCATTTCCGCCGTGAATGTCTAGGCGCAAGAAAGTTCGAATCTAAACGAGCTTGGATATTGACCCTGGGAGAGAGTCTAGCTGTGAAGGACTTTGAGTGTGTATGAACCCCAGTAGTACGAGTGAGTCTATGCGCGTGAGCATGCGCATGGCTAAGCTTAGGGTGAGAGTGTCTGCACGTCAGTGGCCTGAGCCTGACTAAGCGTGGCTGAATCCTCCTGGGGTCTCTTGGGGCTTCCTGGGGCTTCCTCAAGTCTCCTGGGGCTCCTGGGGCCTCATGGGGCCTCTTGGAGCTTCATGGGCATCCTGGGGTTTCCGTGAGCCTCTTGGACCTCCTGGGGCCTCCCATTGTTTCCTGGAGCCTCCTGGGGCCTCTTGGGGACTCTTGGCGCCTCCTAGGCCTCTTGGGGACTGCTCCTCCTTGAGCCTCCTGGGGCTTCCTGAGGCCTCTTGCGGCTTCCGTGGACCTTCCTGGCGCTTCCTGGTGATTGAGCCTCCTCAGACCTCCTGGGTCCTTCCTGGCGTTTCCTGGGGCTTCCTCGGGCCTCTTGGAGCCTCCTGGTATCTCTTGGGGCTTCCTGTGGCTTCCTGAAGTCTCCTGGGACCTTCTGGGGCCTCCTGTGCCTTCCTGGAGCCTCCTGGGGAGGATTCGTGCCCCAGGAGAGGCCCAATCTGTAGGAACATATGTAAAACATTTAGGATGGAACCACAGGAGAAGGACAATCGATAGGAACATACGTAAGACACCAAGGATTCGTGCCCCACAGGACCTCCAATATATAGGAACATATGTAAAACACTTCGGATTGAAGCCACAGGAGGAGGACAATCTACAGGAACATATGGAAAACAGATAGGATTCGTGCCCCAGGAGAGGCCTGATCTATAGACACATACGTAAAACACATAGGATTGTAGCCACTCCTGGGGCCTCCTGGGGTCTCCTGGGGCCTTCTGAGGCCTCCTAGCGCTTCATGTGGCTTCCTGAGGCATCCTGGGACCTCCTGGGGCCTCCTGGAACTTCCTGGGGCTTCCTGGAGCTTCTCGGGGGGGGGGGGCACCTGTTGCATTCTAGAGCTTCCGGGAGTATCCTGAGGCTTCCGGGGGATTCCTCTACACTCTTGAAGCTTCCTGGGGGCTCCTGGAGCCCTCTGGAGCATCCTGGAGCCTCTGGCTTCCCGTTGCCTGCTGAAGCCTCCTGGGGCCTCCTGAGGCCTCCTGGAGCCTCCTGGAGCCTCCTTGGGCGGGCCTCCTGGGGAGGATTCGCCAACGGTTGTGGCAGCCGAAACAAGCAAACCGCTCGATACATCCTCGCAATCTAAGCGCCCTGGGGTGCGAATGCCAGCGCCTGCGCTCGACGAGTCTGGCCACCAAAACAAGCAAACCGTTCGAGACATCCTCGCAATCTGGGCCCCTGGGGTGCGACAACCAGCGCCTCGCACGAGACATCCTCCAAGTCTGCTCCGAAAGTAGAGGATGTTGGGTGAGGAAACACGCAAACCGTTCGAGGTATCCCCGCAATCCGGGCGCGAACGGAGACCGTGCAACACGCCTGGCGCCCCCCCTTAGGAGTGCTAAAACAAGCAAGCCGCTCGAGACATCCTCAGAATCTGCTCTGAGCGCACACGAGCCTGGCCACCAAAACAGGCAAACCGCTCGAGACATCCTCGCAATCTGGGCCCGCTGGAGTGCGACAACCAGCGCCTCGCACGAGACATCCTGGAAATCTGCTCCGAAAACGAAGGATGTTGAGCATGCAAACAGGCAAGCCTCTTGAGACATCCCCGCAATCTGGGCGCGAACGGAGGCCGTGCAACACCGCTGGCGGCCCCCCTTTAGGAGGCGCCTCGCACGAGGCATCCTCAAAATCTGTTCCGAAAGCGGATGATGCTGAGCATGCAACAGGCAAACCGCCTGAGACATCCCCGCAATCTGGGCGGGAACGGATGCCGTGCAATACCCCCTTGGCGCCCTACTAGGAGTGCTACAGCCAGCAAGCCGCTCGAGACATCCTCGTCATCTGCCCATCGTCACCATCATCATCATCATCACCATCGTCACCATCGTCATCATCATCATCATCATCATCATCATCATCATCATCATCATCATCATCATCATCATCATCATCATCATCATCATCATCATCATCATCATCCGTAGCCATTTTGGCTCAAGCAAACCATTTTTGAAGTTGCGCAGGGCCTTGCAAGCTCGGGGGTCACAGACGCCTGCCCAGGCAGACTCTGGGAGCCTTTCCTTTTCGTGAGCACAGCCGCTGACAAGCATAAACAAGGCGTTTTAGCAGGCACATGTTACAGATCGCCATGTCGGAAGCTACTATCTTGGCCAAGATGTAGAAACTTGCTGATGCGGTTAATGGCATTGGCGGCCAGCTCACCCAAGTGCAGATTCAGCTGCCCGTCTTCAAGGAGGAGATCAAGGCCGACATCAAGAAGCTCGACGATAATGTTGCGGAGCTCGAGAAGCGGATGGACCGTACCCAGTCTGAACCAGCATCGCCAGTTGCCTCTTCACCTGCGGGCCACAAGCGCAGGATGCTCAACTTGGCACTGGCAGTGCTGGAGGGCGTGCTGCCACTATCGACCTCGCCGCTTCCGGCTCAGCCGACCAGTGCAATGCATGGATGAACGGCTGGCCGCGCCCAGTCGTTCGTGCACAGAGGGGGGCCTGGCACAGCGCGCTGACCACTCGCTTGCCTGCGGCGCGCAAGAACTGTACGCAGACGCATTTCGCTGGCATCAGTCAGAGCTACATGATCAAGTTTGAGACCGGCGGGGGTGCCAAAGCGCCCGGGAGTTTCATCGGCACATTCAGCCCCGCGTGGGTCGACCCGCGCGACACGCGGGAGTACCAGATAAAGTGCAGGCAAGACCTTCCGGATGATGTCAGGGAGCGCCGAGCGCCAACGTCTGTCGGCGCGCTACTGCGACCCGATCAAGTAGCACCTCCTCGTGAACGGCCTCTGGTCTTCCACCATGCGCGCGTCTGGCAACGGCTTCCGCAAAGAGTTCTTGATCGTCGAGGATGAGGAGGTGCGCCCCGTCCAAGAAGGCGCGCGTCGGCAACCTGGGCCGCTTCACAGGCCGCTCCAACGAGCAGGAGATCATGGCTGTCGGCGCCGACGCTGGCCCTATCGCCATGATTGTGGACAGCATTGCCTCGCAATAGGAAGTTCCTCAGTCACGTGGACAATCTCGGGCCTGCTTTGGAGCAGAATTGCGTGGGCTTTCCAGTGCTAGTGCTCGATTGGCCTCTACGCGATCAGCTGAGCGCAAGAATGCTACGCGCTCCTCTCGTTCCCCTTCCGTCCCCTTCTTCACCGTCATCGCTGGCTATGTCTTCAAATTCTTCTACCTCCAGCCCATCTACTTCTTCTTCAGACTCCGACACGGCCTCCGTCTTCAACGTGAGTGACACCGAATATGTTCAACAGCTCCCATGCGACCTTGAGACCGACTTCAGAACCGCCCCCTGGAATGTCCACACGGTCATCGTCGCGGTCGGGGGTGAAAACGCACGCCCGGACAAAAAGTGGCAACGCCTACGTTCCTTGCTCGTCAGGTGACCGTCATGTTGTTGCAGGGGACTCATGGGCACCCGGGTGATCTTGATTCATTTCGAGATAATTCCCCCTTCTTTCATTGTCATGGCTCGATCTTCCCTACGCACGGCGGTGGTATCATCGCGACGATTCGCAATAGTTGCACCGCGGACTTCAACAAAATTCAAGTTCGCCCATTGGCATCTGGCATAATATCGGCACTTCAGCGTTCAGGCTGGAGTGGCACGCTGAAGATCTGCAACGTGCACGCCCCGCCGCAATACTCCACCAATATCAGCAAGCTAGCTATGCAACGTCTCGCAAACCATATTCCAGTCTACGCGAAGGCTCTCTCTTTTGTGGCTGGCGATTCCAATCGTATTTTGCCGGGTGATTCTCGTTTTTGCACAGCGAATGCTGATCCCGTTTGCAGGGCCGACTCTCTCGGTGTGTTAATGGACAAGCTATCTGCACGATTGATTGAGGTCCAACAATATTATCCCACGCGCAGAACAAGTCAAGAAGGAAAGATCGTCTCCGCTGCCGGAATTGAGCAGATATTGTTCGGCCCCAGTGGAAAAATGCGCGACTGGCACCCTTCCTCAGCAGTTACTTGGAATGCGACCGTTCTTCGCGCACGTAGTGGTCAATTACCACTTTACCTTCAGTTTCGGCCAGGCAGGCCCGAGTCAGAGCAATGTGGCTCGGATTGCTTGTTGGATTGCTCGCAAGCCTGCTTTTCAGAAGAAGAGTGCTTGTCAGGAGAATCTTATAGACATAATGCGCGATCTTCCTGGCTACTGACATCTTTTTCAGCAGCCTCAATACTTGGGGGAGGCGGTGCACTACGCTGCCTGTCTCACCAAGGACCAGCTATCTGCGGGTGGTCCAGAGACGCCAGCTGAGCGCGCGAGCTGGTGTTTCGCCGCGATGCGGGCTATGGGGCGCTCTGACGGCCGCGTTGTCCGCAAGGCTAGGCACGCTGTTTCCGAATTCAAAGCCTCCATCTTTGAGGACATCAACTGGAGAGACATTGCTGGATTCCGCGATCTTACGCGTCGGGCTACTGTCGCGCACCTGCAGACACAGGAGGAGGAGATCGATGCAAATGAGGGGGCAGGGGCAACATTCCAAGTTCAACAGCAAGACAAGCGCCCTCGCCTGCACACCGCCTGGCCCGCGCGCAATAGACGCTTAGCCCTCCATGCCGCCATTGGCCCCGATGGTCACGTTCGCGCTGACCACGCAGAGGGGCACCTCTTCTAGCCGAGCACTGGGGAAAGGTTCACGAGGAGAAGGAGGCTTTGGAGGAGGGGTGGGATCGGCACCGCAGCTTCGCCTAGAGCTGCCCGCGATGCGCAGTGGCAAATGAGTCTCGGCGCGTTCAGATCCGCGATCAAGCGCGAGCACGACGCCGCGCCCTGGCCCAGATGGCATACCGTTCTCATGTTATCATCATGGCGGGGACCGCGCTAGTAGCATTCTTTATGTCGTTTATGCATGCTTGCTTGCTGGAGAGGATCTGCCCGAGGAGTTTAGTTGTTGCTACGTGGTCTTCTTGCCTAGGACGATGCTGCCCAGTGAATGCATGGGCATTGCGCGCGCGCCTGCTACTGCGGGACCGCCCTCCCTCTCCGACGCGCGCAAGGAGCTCGCGTCGCGCGCCGTCGGATCGAGCTTAGCACAGCAAGCACAATGCACAGTTGGCCGGGCCCAAACCGGCTTCGGAAAGGGTAGGCAGATGACCGACAACATCGTTGAAGTTTCGTCGGCGCACAAATTGTGGGGGGACGCTGAAGGCTGGCAAGATTGCGGGTCGACCCTGGTCGGCTCGCGCGCTGCATTCCCGAGACTTGCTCACTCTTGAATTTCCTGGGTGCTCGCGGCCATGTCGCTTCCGTCGTGCGCCATCCACAGCACGCGCGCACTCTATAAGAACACGCGTGCGAAGATTGCGCGCGCCTGGGGGATCTGACTCGGCTTCGTGGTCTGCCCTGGCATTATGCGAGGGCGCCTCGCGAGTGGCTCCATACTCGCGCGATGCCTCGATCCAGTTGTCCGGCGTATATGTTGCATTATGCCTCGGCCCCTGTCCTCCATTAAGTGCTTCAGACGATTTGGCCCATGTCTCGAGGAACCTCTTTCAGACTCTACCTTCGTTCATCAAGCTACGTATCAGTTGTGGCAAAGCAACGGGACTTTGTGCGAAGGCCGCAACACCATTCTCGATCGTCTTCACAAGATTGGGATGATTGCTAGTTCGCTGCAGTTCGCGACGGCTGGCACCTACCTCGGCGCCCTCATCGTGGAGACTCATGGACATAACCATTGGAGAAACACAAGTCTCGGATTGCCTTCTGCAAGAGCTAGTCGCTCGGCTTCAAGGGGGCCATCGCGATCTTCGACTCCTTAGCCACCAGTGCGCTGACATATGATGCTCAATTTGTTCGACCTACTGCTCGCATTCGTCGTGCTCAACGGGGGGGCCTTGAGACGTTCGCGCGTTGGCCGCGGCGCGCCCCCCACCCGGAGCTACTTTGTCGCTTGGAAGACATCGGCATCCCCACCAACGCGCAGGATATCAACACAATCGCCCGCGTTGCCCAGTATGGGGTAGCATGTCGATCCGGAATATCCTGGCGGTTGGTCGATTCCTACAACGAGATCATGGAGGGCGCGGACTGCTTGCTGACCCTTAGGTCGCCCAACCATGTACAGAAGAGTATGTTCTTTCAGCTTCATGAAAACCTCTTCATCGCTTCCCAACCGTCCTACGGATCCATCGTGCAAAAGCATTCAGGGCAAGGCGGTTCGTCTCTCGCCCGTCCCCCCGCGCAGCGTTGCTCCATGCCTATTTGCTCGCGTGAGATGCTGGCAGGGCGAAAATCGCGACGACATCAATGATGCTACGATTTGTTTGATTCGATTGCAATAATTGGCACCTCGTGTGCCTGCCTTCATCGTGAGCACCGCTATCAAGACGCCCTGCAACGGCTGGGCTACTTCTTCGAGGCGCCGCCACCCCACTGCTGCCTGCCGCTTCGGATGTTCTGAGCCCGTTTGTGATCGCATAGCCCGCTATTTGTGTTGCTATCCCGCTCTCTGCTGCCTATCTCACGCGTTGCCTCTGCTCCCGCGTTTTTTTGTTTTCTTACGATGGTGATTGCCGTGGGCGCTATCTCCCGCACTTGTTCGAATGGTCTCGTCCGGAAGAACTTGCCTCTATAGCCATTGCCGTTCATTTGCTGGCTGTAACTTTCCATCGTATGCGTTCGTTCGAGTATAATTTGCCCGATGTGTTCCGCCGCTTTAGGCATGCCCGTGCCCGACAGATCTTGAGGAGACGTCGCCAGCTTGCATCTCCGTTTTCCGCTTTAACTCTACAGGTATGTCACTATCGCTGCCTAGCTGATCGTGCGTTGATTTCACGATAGTGTATCTGCCCTCTTTTCGCTTCTTGTCCGCCTGCCCTCTTCTCGTTTGCCTTCTTTTCGCTTATTATTCGCCTGCCCTCTTCCCGTCTCTTACCGCCAATGGGAATCCCAATCATCATCTTCATCTCCATCATCAGCGTCATCAACACCTTCGTAATAGTCGTCATCATCATACGCATCCATGGTTCACCATCACCAGCATACTCACATCATACTACTTTCACCACAATCAGCATCATTGTCTAGTGCAGAGAGGGAGGAGGGGAGAGGCTGGGTCCGGCGCGGTCAGAGATATCACAATAACCCCATCCTTTGGATATGGGGAATGACAAGAACCCCACCCTGAGGAGATGGAGAGAACCAAACCAAGAAACAATTACCCTGTGACGTACCCAACCCATTTGTATCAATGGAAACGAGGAGTTGGCCGAAACATGTATGGACAATCAACTTGATGTGTTAGCTACTTGGGAGGCGTCACTGTGCTGGGCCCCGCAAGCAGGCCTCGAAAGTGGCGACAGTTTCGCAGATCGCAGCCCCCCAGGGATGGCGAGGTCTAATTTCAATCTGCGTGTGGCGTCACTGTGCTGGCCCCCCCCCAGCAGGCCTCGAAAGTGGCGACAGTTTCACAGACCGCAGCCCCCCAGGGATGGCGAGGTCTAATTTGAATCTGCGTGTGGCGTCACTGTGCTGGGCCCCCCAGCAGGCCTCGAAAGTGGCGACAGTTTCACAGATCGCAGCCCCCCAGGGATGGCGAGGTCGAATTTGAATTTGCGTGTGTGTACCAGTGTGCTGGGCCCCCCAGCAGGCCTCGAAAGTGGCGACAGTTTCACTGATCGCAGCCCCCCAGGGATGGCGAGGTTTAATTTGAATCTGCGGTGGGTACCCACTGCGCTGGGCCCCGCAAGCAGGCCTCGAAAGTGGCGACAGTTTCACAGATCGCAGCCCCCCAGGGACGGCGAGGTTTAATTTGAACCTGCGGTGGGTACCCGCTGTGCTGGGCCCCCCAGCAGGCCTCGAAAGTGGCCACAGTTTCACAGATCGCAGCCCCCCAGGGATGGCGAGGTCTAATTTGAATTGTGCTGGGCCCCCAGCAGCCCTCGAAAGTGGCGACAGTTTCACAGATCGCAGCCCCCCAGGGATGGCGAGGTATAATTTGAATCTGCAGTGGGTACCCACTGAGCTGGGCCCCATCAGCAGACCTCGAAAGTGGCGACAGTTTCACAGATCGCCGCCCCCCAGGGATGGCGAGGTCTACTTTGAATTTGCGGTGGGTACCCACTGTGCTGGGCCCCCCAGCAGGCCTCGAAAGTGGCGACAGTTTCACAGATCGCAGCCCCCCAGGGACGACGAGGTTTAATTTGAATCTGCGGTGAGTACCCACTGTGCTGGGCCCCCCAGCAGGCAGCGAAAGTGGCGACAGTTTCGCAGATCGCAACCCCCCAGGGATGGCGAGGTACCATTTGAGTCCGCCGTGGGTACCCACTGTGCTGGGCCCCCCCAGCAGGCTTCGAAAGTGGCGACAGCTTCGCAGATCGCAGCCCCCCAGGGATGGCGGGGTCACATTTGAGTCCGCCGTGGGTACCCACTGTGCTGGGCCCCACAGCAGGCTTCGAAAGTGGCGACAGTTTCACTGATCGCAGCCCCCCAGGGATGACGAGGTTTAATTTAAATGTGCGGTGGGTACCCACTGTGTTGGGCCCCTCAGCAGCCCTCGAAAGTGGCGACAGTTTCACAGATCGCAGCCCCCCAGGGATGGCGAGTATAATTTGGCGGTGGGTACCCACTGTGATGGGCCCCCCAGCAGGCCGCGAAAGTGGCGACAGTTTCAGATCGCAGCCCCCCAGGGATGGCGAGGTCCCATTTGAGTCCGCCGTGGGTACCCACTGTGCTGGGCCCCCCAGCAGGCCGCGAAAGTGGCGACAGTTTCACAGATCGCAGCCCCCCAGGGATGGCGAGGTCCAATTTGAGTCCGCCGTGGGTACCCACTGTGCTGGGCCCCCAGCAGGCCTCGAAAGTGGCGACAGTTTCACAGATCGCAGCCCCCCAGGGATGGCGAGGTCCCATTTGAGTCCGCCGTGGGTGCCCACTGTGCTGGGCCCCCCAGCAGGCCTCGAAAGTGGCGACAGTTTCACAGATCGCAGCCCCCCAGGGATGGCGAGGTCCCATTTGAGTCCGCCGTGGGTACCCACTGTGCTGGGCCCCCCAGCAGGCCTCGAAAGTGGCGACAGTTTCACAGATCGCAGCCCCCCAGGGATGGCGAGGTCCCATTTGAGTCCGCCGTGGGTACCCACTGTGTTGGGCCCCACAGCAGGCCTCGAAAGTGGCGACAGTTTCACGGATCGCAGCCCCCCAGGTATGGCGAGGTCCCATTTGAGTCCGCCGTGGGTACCCACTGTGCTGGGCCCCACAGCAGGCTTCGAAAATGGCGACAGTTTCACAGATCGCAGCCCCCCAGGGATGGCGAGGTCCAATTTGAGTTCGCCGTGGGTACCCACTGCGCTGGGCCCCCCAGCAGGCTTCGAAAGTGGCGACAGTTTCACAGATCGCAGCCCCCCAGGGATGGCGAGGTGCAATTTCAATCCGCCGTGTGTACCCACTGTGCTGGGCCCCCCAGCAGGCCTCGAAAGTGGCGACAGTTTCACAGATCGCAGCGCCCCAGGGACGGCGAGGTGCAATTTCAATCCGCCGTGGGTACCCACTGTGCTGGGCCCCCCGGCAGGCTTCGAAAGTGGCCACAGTTTCACAGATCGCAGCCCCCCAGGGATGGCGAGGTCCCATTTGAGTCCGACGTGTGTGTGTGTGTGTGTACCCACTGTGCTGGGCCCCCCAGCAGTCCTCGAAAATGGCGACAGTTTCGCAGATCGCAGCCCCCCAGGGACGGCGAGGTGCAATTTCAATCCGCCGTGTGTACCCACTGTGCTGGGCCCCACAGCAGGCCTCGAAAGTGGCGACAGTTTCACTGATCGCAGCCCCCCATGGATGGCGAGGTGCAATTTCAATCCGCCGTGTGTACCCACTGCGCTGGGCCCCCCAGCAGGCCTCGAAAGTGGCGACAGTTTCACAGATCGCAGCCCCCCAGGGATGGTGAGGTGCAGTTTCAATCCGCCGTGTGTACCCACTGTGCTGGGCCCCCGGCAGGCCTCGAAAGTGGCCACAGTTTCACAGATCGCAGCCCCCCAGGGACGGCGAGGTGCAATTTCAATCCGCCGTGTGTACCCACTGTGCTGGGCCCCCCAGCAGGCCTCGAAAGTGGCGACAGTTTCACAGATCACAGCCCCCCAGCTGGCACGCAGCGACGAGCGAGGCAAAAGGCAAGGGGGAGGAGAGGGGCGGGAGGGAAGGAAGTAAGGAAGGAGACGCGCGAGCAGTGCTCTATTCAAAATGAGAACCCAGCGCAGGAGGGTTGGGAACAAACAGCTGAGGAAGAGAAAGGGGAATAAGCAGAGGAGAGACCCGAACTTCCGAACCGAGGATTAACTTCAGTTCGGCGGAGGTCTCGGGGTTGGCGGGGCCGGTAACGGGCGTTACTGCGAATGATGAAACAAGGAAGGAAACGAGTTGTTGCCAGTGTTCAGCAGCCCCCTGGCCCGAGCGGAGAACGGATCAATGAGGACGACGACGAGCAGCAGAGGGGCGAAAGGGAAGGAGGGAGAACGGATGGGGAGGAGGAGGAGGAGGAGGACAGGCAGGAAGGGGAGGAGGACAAGGATGACAGGGGGAAAAGGGAGGAGGAGGTAGAAGAGGAGGAGGAGGAGGAGGAGGAGGATGAGGAGGAGAGTCATCCTGACATGCGCCGGCGTCCCAAGTCCTTTCCTTATACGTTCGTACAGGCTTCCTTTGTCGCTACAAGAATGAAGTGTCCCTTTTGCAACACCGGTGACGACACCAGCACCCGATGAGCCTACCATTCAGGCGAAAGCTACGTCTGAAAAAGCAAGTGTTTTGCACCCTTGAAGAAAATAATCACGAATGGAAGGGACGGTATGATCATACAACAGTTCAACGAGGTGGTCAGCGGGATTTCCGCTCTGCTGAATAATCCCCTTTCCGTGAATAGTTGCACAAGCGGACGCTTTTGGCCATGAGCATCGAGGAGTCACAAACGACAGCCCCAATTTGAGAAGGAGCTACCTCCATCCGTGCAGCTGCTACATACGCATGTTGATGCGTTTGGTTGCCATGTTCATGAAGTCTCGAGCGAGAGGCCCATGTTGAAAAGGAATTGTCACCAATCCTGGTACCTGACGAAAGCCTCTAAGACGAATGCGCGCTTCGCTACGGCGAGAGCGCCACTGGTGGAACAGAACCGCCCTCCATCTTGGATGTTGCAAATGTGTAAGACGACTGCGCAAGGCGCTGAGGCGAGAGCCCGGCACTTCTGTTGCACCCTTGTAATTGCTGCAGGCTTTCAGGACGAATGCTCGCGGCGCTAAGGGGAGAACCCAACCTTGAACATGGGCCGCACTCCACCCTTGCAGCTCTTACAACATTTAGAAATAATGCGTGCGAGGGTAAGGTGGGAACCCCATTTTTTTGAAAACCGCCCGCCCTCAATCCTGGTGTAGTTCCTGAAATCTGCTATTATGCATGCGAGAGGTTCTAAGGCTCGAGCCCCATTTCCGAAACGACCTTTCATCCATCCGTGTACAAGTTGCGGATATTGTTGAGTTTCAAGGTCATAAGCGGCGGGGTAGACGCAGGCGAAACGCCTGGCTCGTCCCGACCGACATGTCTCGGGCTGCGCCAGGGAGGTGTCACAGACAAGGGAAAAGGATCGGAGGCAACGAGGAATCTGAGAGGAACGGAGGAAGAAGAGGAGCATGAGGGGGGAAGTTGCGCCACCGTTTGGCCCCCGTGTCCTGGGGGGAGCTGGACGGGGCCTGCCGGCTCGTCCGACCTCGCCGGCTTGAACCGTTGTCCTGCCACGCTCCCCTTCTCCTTCCTCCTCCTCCTCCTCCTCCTCCTCAGACTTTCGGACGGCGTTCGGCACTTCCGCTACGCTTGCCATCAAAAAAGCGTGCCGACCCGATGAACGGCAGGCGCTTCCGAGCGGCCCCGCTTCCGACGGCTCCAACTTCCCCCCGGGACACGAGGACCAAATGGTGGCGCAGCTTGATCTTTTGGGATTGGCGCGCGTTCCGACCCGAGGAACGGAAGGCGCTCGCGCGCGGCGCCGCTTCCGACGGCTTGGCCAGGGGCAGCGATAGGGGGGGGATAGACATCGGGGGGGGGTGCACCGACCCCCAATCGCCCGTTGGTCGCCGATGGGGTTCCCCGGCCTGCCCAGGAAGGTGCGGACTCACTATCGGGGGCCTACCGCCGATCTATCGGCGATGTATCGCCGATTCCAGGTCGATGCATCCCCCCCCGGTGCCTGTCCCCCCCTTTCGTTTCCCCCCACTTGGCGAGAGCACTGGTCGTCTCTCCCTCGCGCGGCCAGATTTCTGATGAGCACAGCGGAAGACCTCCTCCTCCTCCTCCTCCTTCTCCTCCTCCCCCCACTCCTTCTCCTCCTCCACCTCCTCCTCCTCCTCCTCCTCCTCCTCTTCTTCCTCCTCCTCCTCTCCCCGCTGCTCCTCCTCCTCCCCCTCCTCCTCCTCCTCCTCCTCCTCCTCCTCCTCCTCCTCGAAGCATGAGCCGCGCGCAAGCAGCGTCGCGCCAACTCTGCGTGGCATTCCGGCGGGAGCAACACTTCGCCCGCTCCCGCGCAGCCCCACTGCCGCCTCTCCCACGGCTCGGCGATCGGAAAATGTGCGCCGCGTCAGACCAGGAGCGCCACTGCCAGGCGAAGCACGCATAGGGCTCGGGCGATGACGATAATTCGCCTTCGCGCGCGCGCGCGCGCCTAGGGGGAGCCCCGCTTTCAGGCAGAATCTGGGTGACGCCGACGCGAGGGCGACATTTCGTCCGCTCCGGCGCGAGCCCAGTTGACGAGCTGGCGAGTGAAAATTACGCGCCGCGCCCAGGAGGCAGCCCCTTTTTCGCGCGATAGCTGGGTGGTGCCGAGGCGAAAGCGACATTTTGCCCGCTCGCACGCGACTCCGCTGTGGACGAATTGGCGAGATGAGCCCAAGCGGGAGCTCATTTCTTGGGAAACGTGAGCGCGGCGTGAGGCGATACGGTCGGACCGAGGTATAGGATCGAGGTCGGTTCGGGGAGGGCACCCGAGCGTTCTCCGTACTCGTTGCACGCTCTTGTGCATCCTGGAGCAGGGTACTCCAGATTTCGTAATAAAAGGGAGGGGGTCTGGACCCTCCAAGACAAGCCATTTCAGACCTCCCCCGTGGGAGAACCCTCCAAAACATCGTCCCCAGACCCCCTAGGCCCTCCAGGATAGCCTGGAAGAGACCCCCCCCGAAATGAGACCCCCCTCCCTTTATTACGAAATCTGGAGTGCCCTCGAATGCTCTTCTGTTTGGCAGGCGGAGGGTCTCGTGTTACTGAAGGGTGCTCTTCTATCCGTGGTCCGGCTGTACCGACACTGTGTCCTTTCGCGCGCGGTGTGCGTCCTGTCCCGCTGTGGCCACGCATCTTGCAGCGTCGACCACGAAGCGTCCATGCCGTGATTGGAAGTGCTGACTTCGTATCGCTTTTGGTGCGTAGGCCAGACCCCGCCTTTCTGGCCGTCTATCGGGCCGTTGGGTGATAGAGCGGGGGCATTCTAATCAGGAGTGAGCAAGGGCGCCCTCGATGGGCGCGAAGTTCTTCGCGTCTCGCGCTTCGCGGCTCGGCTCCGATTCCTCATCCTCCTCTTCTCCGCTGGGGGGCGGCGCGAAGCGCGAAGTTAGGCGCCCTTGGTGAGGAGGAGGAGGAGGAAGAGGAGGAGGAGGAGGCGGAGGAGGAGGAGGAGGCGGAGGAGGGGGATTAGGAGAAGGAGGCGGAGGAGGAGGATGAGGAGGAGGAGGCGGAGGAGGAGGAGGAGGAGGACGACGAGACGGAGGAATAGGAGGAGGCGGTGGAGGAGGAGGAGGGGGCGGAAGGGGAGGGAGGGAGGAGGAGGAAGAGGAGGGATCCTGGCCCGTGCAGGCTTCCATAGAGGCGAACCTGACCTCGAGCGGTCAGGGCGGCCACAGCCGCTTCAGCGGGGCGGAGCTGAGCGTGCCCGACGACGGGGACGACTGGTAGGTGCCGCTCGCGGGGCAGGGTGGGCCACTGGCGCCGTGCTCTCGTGCTCTTTCCCCCCCTTCTTCCATGGTGCTTCTCCCTCCATTCGCAGGTCTCCGGAGTGCCAGGGCGTCACTTTTCTGATGCTCCCGATTTGCGAGCCTCGATCCTCCTCTCCCTCTCCTCCTCTTCTCCCTCCCTGAACCTGGGTTCGGGAGGCTTGCGCCATTCCGACGGCCCCCCCTCTGAAGGTGGATGGGCAAATACAATGAGTTCGTGACCCGTACCCCCCGGAGTCCATCCAGACATGACTCCCGGGCGATCAGTCGGGAGGAGGGAATTCGATTATCATAAGACAAAGTCAGACATCCTCCCTTCTTCAACTCCTCCCTCCTCGTACCTCGACTTCATCTCCTCTCTCCTCGTTCCTCGACTTCTTCCACGACGCCGAGCTGCAGAACAAAATCGCCAGTGGGCGGCCGAGGTTCCAACTGCGGCATGCGCTCACCAATACCGATTCCCGCTAAAAATCAGATTGAGGGTCTTCGAAGGCTTGATAGCACCTTGTGTTGTGTACGGATGCCCATCTTGGATCTTGACGAAAGGCATGCATGCTTGTCACATGGCGGCGGACGCAGCAGAACATGCTTAGACTTGTCATCGGAACACCAAGCAGACGGACCGCGGCAGAACAGAACAGACAGACAACGAACGGTGACAGCATCACCAACCGCGCCGACAGCAACAACATCGACACCAGCAACCTCCCCAGCATCGACACTTGCACTGGGCAGCAAAGCTAAAACACATACAGCGACGACGAAATGTAATCAGTTGCTCATTTCCTGATGAGAAGTGGTTCCGCCGCTGTGGCGCTTGCGAGTAGTGCGCAAGTCGACAACTTAGCAAATATGTGCACCTTGAACGCACATGCATTTTGCACCGCGAATCGCTAAGCACTGCGTCGACAGATGGACGTGACTCAGCGCGAGCTGAGATTTAAGCTTACACGACTCACGACAATCCTTTCGAAGACAAGGTTGGCAAAGAAACTCTCGGGATAACGAATTTGCGTATTTGCAGAGTGAAGCAAGTAACGACGACGACGCACAGTGGTGGGAATTGGCAAAGAGCCAACAATGGTGCTATCATCGTGGACGATACGTTCTGCAAAGTATGCGTCAAATTATGGATTCTGGCAGCTGTTTCCACGCGACTTTTGAATATTCTGACCCCCACGTTGGATCCACTCTACATGGATGTACCGAACTGCTACGCAGCAGCCTCTTTTACTTCGGCTTCTTCGACTCGGGCTCACTCACTCTTCCCCTTTCCTTCACATCCATCTAACAACTTGTAGCCCCCACGTGCTCTGTTCATTACTTCACTTCTAGCCCCAAGCATCCGACGTACCACGTCCACTTCCGCCTATCGACCTCCAGCTTCCGCTAGTTCATCACCCAGAACCTCGAGCCTCCAATATCCGATCTTCCACTTCCGCCTCCACCTTTCGACCTCCAGCATCCACCAGTTCAGCACTCCGACATCTTACTCCAAGCATCCGACTTTTTCACTTTCACCTCCACCTCCACCTATCGACGTCCAGCCTCCACGTGCTCAGCACTCCGACCTCCGGCCTCCAGCGTCGACGTATCGCGTCCAGGTTTCAGCATTCCGACCTCCAGCCTCCAACATCCGACGTCCCATTTCCACCTCCACCTGTCGATCTTCAGCATCCGCTAACCAAGCACTGCGACCTCCAGTCTCCAGCGTCCGACATCTCACCCCCACCTGCAGGTATCGACCCCCAGCCTACACCTCCTCTTGAGCCTCCAGCGTCCTAGTGATGGTGGTGATGGTGATAGTGACGGAGGATGAGGATGAGGATGAGGACGATGGTGACGGTGATGGTGATGGTGGTGATGGTGGTGATGGTGATGATGATGATGGTGATGATGAGGAGGATGATGATCATGATGCTCATGATGATGATGGTGACGATGATGGTGGTGGTGGTGAGGATGATGATGCTGATGATGATGATAATAATGTTGACGACGATGATGATGCTGCTGCTGATGATGATGCTGATGCTGCTGCTGATGATGATGATGCTGATGTTGATGATGATGACGATGATGACAATGATCATGATGATACCGATGATGATGATGATGATGATGATGATGATGATGATGATGATGATGATGATGATGATGAAGATGACGATGATGATTATGATGATGATGCTGATGATAATGATGATGATATGATGAGGATGAGGATGAGGAGGATGATGATGAGGAGGAGAATGAGGATGATGGTGATGGTGATGGTGGTGGTGGTGGTGGTGGTGATGGTGACGAAGATGATGATGATGATGATGATGATGATGATGATGATGATGATGATGATGATGATGATGATGATGATGATGATGATGATGACGATGAGATAGATGATGCTGAATGATGATGATGATGATGATGATGATGATGATGATGATGATGATGATGATGATGATGATGATGATGATGATGATGATGATGAGGATGAGGATGAGGATGAGGATGAGGATGAGGATGAGGATGAGGATGAGGATGATGATGATGAGGAGGAGGAGGAGGAGGAGGAGGAGGAAGGAACGAGAGAGAGAGAGAGATCGAGCAAGAGCTGGTCCGTCCAGAACCGCGCTGCCAGGGACAAGAAGGCTGGCAAGGGCAAGGAGCCCAAGGGTAAGGGCAAGAAAGGCAAGAAGGCCGGCTAGAAGGAGAAGAGGCCGCGCAGGGACTGTGCAGCCGAAGACGACTGGCCCGCTCCAGGGAGTATCCTGGCAGAGACCCCTGGGCTGGATGTGTGCCGTCTGTGTTATGAGGTGGGGCACTGGTGCAACCAGCGCACATACTACTACGCAGGCGGGAGTGCGCGCGACGGCGACTAGGACAATCGGCCGGCGCGGGCCGGCGGCGGCGGCGAAGAGGCAGTGCCTCGAGGTGGGGCGGAGATCCCAGGCAGGAGGGAGCGGCTCGCAGCATCATCGGGGCGGAGCTCCCGGAGACGGCCGCTCGTGGCCCACAGCATCCTCCGCGTGAGAGGACCACCAGCGTCAGACGGGACGGAGCTTCCGCTGACGGCCACTCTCGGCCTACATCTTCCTCCGTGGGAGGATCAACGTCGTCGGGACGGAGTTTTCGCAGCTAGGCACTCTTGCCCTCCGCTTTTCCCCCCCCGGGGAAGGAGACCATGTCAGTACCTCTGGGACGGAGCTCCCGCAGACGGCCAATCTTGGCCATCGTCGTTCTCGGAGGGAGGACCACGAGTGTGACGCCCGCTCACGGCGCAAGCGGGCGGAGCACGGGGAGGTCGAGCAGGGGAGTTGATGTGGGGCAGCAGCGCTGAAGGTCTTTTCTGGGCTGGCGTTCCCAAAGCTGTCGGCCAAGAGTGGACGGATCTGTCTCGTTCAGGCCTCTTCTCCTCAA
Source organism: Prorocentrum cordatum (assembly GCA_963575745.1). NCBI lineage: Eukaryota > Dinophyceae > Prorocentrales > Prorocentraceae > Prorocentrum > Prorocentrum cordatum. The sequence continues at coordinate 27,349 of CAUYUJ010005141.1, read as the reverse complement.
GCACGTGCTACAAGGATGAGGGCATCTCGTGAGACGGCCATTGAAGATCATGCAGCTCAGTCTGCTTCAGCGCCTTCATCCTCCGGTTCAGGGCTACCCTCGTGGGCCTCTACATCATAGCTCAATGTGGTCCACTCGCCCTCTTCTTCTTCAGCGTTGAAGATCGTCGCTGCTATCTGCCCCTGGTCCCTCTCCCCCGCCGCTTTTTCGGCATAAGCCCTCCCGACGAGATGTCGGAGGGAGGGCTTAGCCTTCTGACCGGCCCCAGCGCGAGGCCTGAGTACGCGTGGTGAAAAAGATCATCATATCGACGCAATGTGATAGGAAGGCTGGAGAGGAGGAGAGAACGGGCAGGCATGAGGAGTTAGTAGAGGGTGGAGGGAGGGGGACTGACGGATGGAGAAGGGGCGATGCAGGAAGAGACAAGAGGAACGCCAAAGCAGGCGGATGAGGAGGAGGGAGGGCGAGCAGGAGGGGAGACGATGAGGATGAGGGACGGCACTGAGGATTCACGAGGAGGAGGAGGAGGAGGAGGAGGAGGAGGAGGAGGATAATGACGAGGAGGAGGAGGAGGAGGATACGGAGGTGGAGCTGGTGGAGCTGATAGCCCCGAGCGGGGCGGAAGGACCGCGGCACACACGGCGACACAGGGCTCGGGCGCGCTGCCCGCGACGGCGCGGCGCCTGAAAAATAAGAGGGCGCTGCCGACGACGGTGAGGAACGGAGCAGCAGCGTGCGAAGCAGGCGTAGAGTGGAGACCCATGCCAAGAAACACCCTGCTCGCCTCCAGGTTGCCCAGGGGTTCTTGGGTTTTGATGGTTCTGCCGCGGAAGGCGTGAGGTTCCTACAACGAAAATCAGTGGACGTCCTGGGATCTCAGGGTCGGGTTTCGTGTGGGAGGCTTCTTGTGGACTGGCCTCCATTGTAAGTCGGGTGGGAGAGGTCAGTGGGGCAAATCAGGCGCGCTCGCAGCACACCTGGCGCCCTCCAACTTCCACACCATCCCGTCTCGTTGCGTATACTGTATACTCCCTCTGCGCTGTCAGGATGGGGCGTCGGATACGGTATTGATGTTTGGCCCGTCGTCGATTGCAAAATGGGAGGCGGGGCAAGATCGGGCAAGTCAGGATGTGTGCGATGTAAGAAAGCGGAGAGCAGCAGGATAACTGCAAACATGGAGGGGAGGAGGAATGGGAAGCGGAGAGGGGGGAGAAGGAGGAGGAGGCATGATGCATGCGGCATGAACATGGCGACCAGGAGGAGGACTACGACGACGAGGGGGAGGAGGAGAAGGGGAGAGGAGAAAGAGGAGGACAAGATGCCAGAGGAGGAGATGGGGGACACGACAACAACGACGATGAGATCGGTCGGGTCCAGGCTTTGCCATCCAGCGCGAACCAAAGCCTGGTGCCTGGCCGCGGTTCGAGACCCGAAGAAGGACGTCGTCGGGGGAAACGGGAAGTAGCAGCACAAGCCCCAAGGGGTCACTACCAGGGGGCAGGAGTGTGGCAGGCGCCGTGGCGAGAGAGCCCTCCTGAACGACCGAAGACGTCCCGAGTGGAAACGCAGCACCTGCTGTATAAGCATGTGCGTGTATATATATATATATAGACATATATGTAGCTATCTATGGATATATATATATATATATATATATATATATATATATGAATATATGTACACACGCACATACACACAAGTAGTTGGGCATGTGCGTGTACATACAGGACGGCCTTCGGTCATTAGGGAGCTCCTTGCTTCCCGTGCGGTCCGACCCCCCCGCGGGTCGTCGCCCACGCCTGCCGGCCCTCGACCCGTCCCGCGGCCGCGCCTTGACCTGCGGGGCGGGGTGGCGGCGGCTTTGCTGCCGCAGTCTTCTTGTTGTTGGAGGCTTCTTGGGAGCTTCCTCGGACGCGCCCCCGTTGGATTCGAGCATCTGGCTGCAGTGGCGCTCGAGCGGTGCCGCTCGGGAAGCCCCCTCTGGGGAGCCTCCGGAAGGCAGTCTTGGGGCCTCTTGGGGCCTGCGGGGGGCCGCTCGGGGGCCCAGCACTGCGCGGCAGCACGTCTTAGTCTTGCACAGCGCAGAACAGGCATAGAGCATTTTTTGTTGGAGAGCGCCTTCGACCGCGTCTGTGAAGCGTAATTCGTCAATCATTCGTCGCCGTGTCGTAGCGCAGCATTATATGGCATGGTATGCCGTGTCAGGAACCGTCGCCTGGGGACCCAGGGATCTCGGATTACCAAGCGCTGGAGAAACAAACAGGCAGCGACCCCTCAGGCAAAGCCCAACATGGGTGTTGGTCTTGTTCATTACCGAGCGCGTTCCACTACTCGCAAAGTGCCTACTCGCAAGCGTCAGAAAAAACACGTCTTTTTCGATGTACTTTATCGTAGATCCTCCGCGGATGATTCAGGCCTTTTTCGAGTAGTTACTTTGCGAGTAGTGGAACGCGCTCGTCTAGTTCAAGCGGGAGGGAGGAGCCGAGAAGCCGGCGCGTCGGATCAACAAATTTCGGTTCAAAAGCTCGTATCCATCGATCGCGGCTCAAGGGTCTTCACCATGCAGCTGTTTTCAAGCCAGGGCTCTGTAACCAGGTTGGCTCGGTTTTTGCTGTCCACCCTTGCGCTGGTCTGCTTCCAAGCTCTCCCTGAGGGGGCGTCGCTTGCTGCAGCGACGCGGGCGACAGCAGGCTTCCTGACGGGCGCTTGGCTCACTTCTCCGGCCTTCGCGCGGACAGATGATGAATGGGACAACGACAATTGCGATTCCAAAGATGAGGAGCCGGCTCTCTTGCGGCGATGGCGATGATTGCTAGGCAGGCGTGCCTTCTCTGATTGAGTATGCCCTGCTCCTCTCCGTGGCCAGCTCTCCAGCTGTATTTCGGCGTGCTGGGCTGATTGCTTCACCGACTGAGGCCCTGCTCATGCCAGAGCGCTGCCCCGAGAGCGGCAGGATTCCAGTCCGTGGGCAGAGCTCGTTCACGGCAGCTTGTCTGGTGGCGCGCGCCTCGTCTCCACTGCTTCGACACTGGCGAGCTGCGCCGTTTTGTCTGCCGTCGCCTCCACGAAGGAAATAGTTTTTCAGTCTGGAGCCGCTGGGCCCGCGGGCTCCGTCCTGGAGCTGCTCCCGCACGCCTCTTCGCGCGCCGTCCCGCCGGGCTGCCTCGTCGCAGGGCGACCCCCCCCCCCTGCGCGTGGCCGCGCCGCCCTCTGGAGCCGTGCCCCGCGAGCCTCCGACCCGGCCCGCCGCAGCCGGCCTGGCCCCTTGCAGCTGTCGCGCTCGCGCTGGCAGTGCTCTGCGCTCCCAGGGCTTCGCAGCGCCGTCCGCGCCCTGCTGCTGCGCGCCCGAGCTCCGCAGGTGCCTGCGCGCCCTCCTGTGCTCGGCTGCGTTCCTGCTCTTATGGACGCTGCGCAGGCTCCGTGGGGAGAGTTTGGAGCCTCGGAGGACCCTGTCGTTGAGCGTTTGTGGGGTCGAATCGCGCCCATGGGTCCCGAGTTGTGGGCTAGAATCGTCGTGGATTTGGGGATTTGGTCCCTCGGCGGTTGCCGTGGGCGTGCTCTTGGGGGCGTTTTGGACTCGTCTTGAAGCTTTCTGGTGGATTCCTGGGGGCTTCTTAGGGTCTGTTGGGGGTGTTTCTTGGAGGTTTGCGGGAAGCTTCTGGGGGTTTATTGCGGCGGAGACTCCCTCCGGGACCCATTCTGGGACGTTCGTCGGGCCTTATCCACCCATTTTTTGGAGGCCTGTTGGACTGTCTTGGGGACCTCTTGTGCCGTCAGGGCACTCCTGGGGCCCCCTTGGGCCGTCCTGGAACCATTTTGGGGGCCGTCTGGCTTGTGTTGGAGCGTCGGGAACCCGAAAAGGCAGAAACTCCAAACATGTTTTGAAAACGTAGTAACCATCGATATTGTTTGCCTCTTTTGAGTTTTTGTGGGGGTACTGTTGGGGGCCTGTTAGGACGTATTGGAGGCGTCTTGGGCCGTCTGGAGGCCATTGGCCGCGTCTTTGAGCGATGTTTCGGCAAGCCGGGGCTCTCTTGGAACGTGTTGGGCGGGCACAGCGTCCAGAGAAACCCGACGAAACGTCCCAGAGTTCACGGGGGCCGCCCCAAAACGGCCCGGGACGGCCCTGGACGGCCCTTATCTGGCCTGGGAAACGATTTGCCCGGGCCTCCAAAGACTTACCATTCTGGCTGCAGCACCAGCGCAGCCTCCACCTCTCAGTGCTGCATGAGCCTTGGGGCGCTCCATTTCGTGCCAGGGGCACTGGCGGATATGGTGCAAGATATGTGGTGCAACCTGTGTGGTGCAATTCACCCTGCCGAATTCGAGGTTGTCAGCTCCACTGCTCGCGCAATCATCCGTACCGCCCACCCGTAACTTGGTCTGCAAAACCCGTGCTGTGGCAATTGCGATGGCTGCTCGGCGCTGGCTGGCGCATCGCCGCGGCCGCGCTAGCGTGCATGCTCGCGCCCAAAGCGGCCAGCTAGTTTGGCGCGACTGACGCGGCCGCGGTGGCGCTGACCGCGGGCCACTTCCCAGCGGGCACTTCAGTGCGAGTCGGTGACTTGGGCGGGCGCGGTATCATGGCAACGTCGACAACGGTAGACGCGATGATGATGATGGTAGCAACGCTGGTGCCTATACTGGCAACGCCTGCGGCATGGGCAGTGACGCCCCGATGCTGCTCGCGCCGACGACGGACGATGACGGCGTCCTCGCGTCGGTGATGAAGATTTGGAAGGAGTTCGACATGCGCGCGCGGCCGACGCGCGAGAGTGGCCCGCATGGTATTATTATTTGACGCGGATCGTGCCCCCCCCCCCCCAGCACGCGAGCGAGGGTGTTCGCATGATTTCGACACGCGGCGCGAGAGGCCCGTTTGGCAAACACTTTCGAACGCGACGAAAAACTTGTGGTGTTTGAGTAAATCGCAAGACCGCGAGGGCAGGTTACACTGCGCTGCCAGTTATATATATATATATATATATATATATATATACATATATATATATATACACATACATACATACACCTAGACGTATGCTTTCTGGGCATTTGATTTCAACATCCTTGCGAAGCATTGCCGGCTTCTGACTCAGTCTATGCTTTTGTTGGTGTGTTGTTTGTTGGTTGCTTTTTGCTTGTACGGGGTTCTTGCGACCGCGCGAGCGCCAGGGCCTGCTTGCGATTCCGACATGCGCGTGCGAGAGGCCCGTTCAGCAACATGTCATGAACATGTTGAGCAGCCGATGTTTTTATACAAAAGAGCCCGAGCGCAAGCTTTTGTTGAACATCTGCGTTGCGAAACCATGCGATTATGACATCCCTGCGAGACCGAGGGTTCCCGGTAGATTCGGGCACGCGCGCAGCGACGCGCGCGCGTGCACTTCGCCCCGTTGTTGTTGCACGGGGCCCTTTAACTGATGAGTTTGGATCAACGAGTGCGCGCGCATGCATTCTTTGCAGGGGATGGGGGGCGGCGACGGTGGCCTGCCTGGGCTGTGTTCTTTCATGTCTAGGGTGGGCGATGGGGCAAAACTACGCGCGCGTAGCACCGCGAATAGAGGCGCCGTCAAATCTGGGGTGGGGGGGGGGCTAGATCCGATTACTCTTTGAGAAAGCAGAATTGATTCTCTTGCGCAGGGTGTCTAGATCTCCGACAATTTTATTCCGCGCCGCCCTTCCCCCCCCCGCCCCCGGCGCCGGACTGGGGCCCCCGCGCCGCGGCTCCCTGCCCCGAGCCCACCCGCGCCCAGCGCCCCAGCGGAGGCCCCACACGCGCCCCCCACCCCCCCCCTGCCCCCGCGCCCCCGGCGCCAGAGCGGGACCCCCGCGCCGTGGTTTTCTGCCCCGAGCCCCTCCCCCGCGCCCCCCGAGCCCCGGAGGGGGCCCCGCCCGCTGCCCCTTCCGCCGCGAACGCTCTATTCCGCCGCGCGCCCCCTCCCCCCCCCCCGCGCGCCTCCAGCGCCAGAGTGGGGGCCCCCGCGCCGCGGCTCTCTGCCCCGAGCACCCCCGCGCACCCGGCGCCCCAGCGGGGGCCCCGCCCTCTGCCCCGTCCGCCACGAACGCTGCATTCCGCGTCGCGACCGCCCCGACAATTGCATTCCGCGCCGCGACGCACGCCCCCCCCCCCCCCTCGTCCCCAGCGCCCCAGAGGGGCCCCCGCCCCGCGGCCCTCTGCCCCGAGCTCCGCCCAGTGCCCCCTCCGCCGCAACCATTTTACTCCGCGTCGCGACGCGCGCCACCTCCCCCCCTCCTCTCCGCGCCCCCAGCGCCCCAGTGGGACCTCCGCCCCGTGCCCCCTCCGCTCCGAGCTTTTTATTCTGCGCCGCGACGCGCGCCCCCCCCCCCCCCCCTCCCCCCGCTCGAGATTTGGGCACCGTTGCGGGCCCCGAGGGGCGATGTGTTGCCCCCTCTCCCCCCTCCTCCTCCACCTCCCCCTCCTCCCCCTTCTTTCTTGCGCAGGAGCCATGGCGCGCGTGCCACTTGTACCTGTTCGCAGTGCGTCGTGGACACTACTGCCCGCGCAACCGTTCAACCCGCCCGCCCGCAACCCGGTCTGCAATGCCCGCGTGGCGCCGACTGCGATGAGCGCTCGGCGTTGGCCGGCGCATTTCTGCGGCTGCGCTGGTCCGCGCATGCTTGCGCGAGCGGCGGCGATGTAGTTTGGCGCGACCGACGCGGCCGCGGTGACGTTGGCCGCCGCGCGTGCCCCAGCGGGCACCGCAGTGCGAGTCGTTGATTTGAGCGGGCGCGGCGTCGCGGCGACGCCGACGACGGTGGGCTCGACGACGACGGCGGCGGCGCTGGCGACGACGATGGCAGCGACGACAGCAAAGCCAGCGACGGCGCCGACGCCGATTGCGCCAGCGACGACGACGGCGCTCTCGCGTCGGCGACGAATGTCTTGGAGGGAGTTCGACGCGCGCGCGGCCGACGCGCGAGAGTGGCCCGAGTGGCGCTGCATTGCGGGTCGCGCGCCCCCCCCCCCCAGCGCGCGAGGGCGTTCGCGCGATTTCGACATGCGGCGCGCGAGGCCCGTTTGGCCGAAGTTAATGACAGCGCTGAGAAAACCCACGGTTCTTTCGAGAATTCGCAGGCCCGCGAGCGCAGACTTTCTTGTCGTTGAGAAAACAGATGTTGCAAAGCCACGTGTTTCTCACGTTGTCGGGGCACCCGATTTTGACACCCTTGCGAAACCGAAGGTTTCTTGTTTGAAAGATTTCGGCGCGCGCGCGACGACGCGCGCGCGCCTCATTTTGTCGTTTGATTGTTTTTATTGTTGTTTTTTTTTGCGCGAAGGGTTATCGCGAGAGCGCGCGCGCAAGGGCGCCGGAGTGATTTCGACGTGCGCGCGCGAGAGGCACCTGTGGCGGCATGTCATGTAAATGTTGGAAACTTGTGATTCCCCAGAGAGTTCGCAAGAGCGCGGGCGCGGGTTTTGCGCGGGAGGTTCTTCCTTGCGGGACTGTGTTTTTGAGGTGTTCGGCGCGCGCGGTTTTGACGCCTTTGCGAAGCTCGAGGTCATTGCGAGATTTCGGCATGGGCGCGCGACGACGCGCGCGCGTGCATTCCGCCCCATTGTTTCCAACGAAGTTCTGGAAATTGTCGGTTTTTGAATCCGCCCCGCGACCCATGCCGGAACCCTCCCCTACCCCCTGGCCGGATTTCTTTTCTTCTATCCGCGGGGCGTCAGCCTTCGTGGCGATCCGTTAAACCTGGGGCCCCTGGCGGCGCATTGATTGTTTTCTTTCTTCCGCGCGCGAGTTGCCACTGAAACCCCTGAACTATCATTTACTAGCGCGCAGTTGCTCCTAGAGAGCACATTGTCCTGCTGTGCAAGTGTCAGAGTGCAGCTGGCATCACATTGCAACTGGTAGAACTGTGCGCCCTAGTACAAGTCCTTCGTGCAAATCCTTAGTACTAGTGCAACTCCCTGGTACAATTCCCCAGCGCAACTCCCAGTGGGGCCCCCTGGTACAACCCCCTATTACTAGCACAACTCTCTAGTGCAACCACTATTAGAGCGTTGCTGCATTGCACTTGCAATCTGGGCTCTCACGCTCTTCCCCCGCTGGTTGCGCCGGGGGGCCGGGGCCCCTCGCGCGGGCGCCCCCGCGGCTGCGAAGACACACCTCTTCCGGAAATTTGAGGCGGGGGCAACCCCCGTGCTCGAACCCCTCGCCAGTGATTTTGTCTTTCTTCCGCGGAAACCGGACCCCCTGGGTTCCTGGGCGCGCCCCGGGAGTTCTTTCCATCCGGATGGGCCCCCATGGGTCCTTCGTGGGAGTCGCGGGGCTGATGTTTTTGATCAGCGAGTGCGCGCGCGTAGATCTTGTGGCAGGGGGTGGTGGCGGGGGGGGGCTGCTTGTTTGGCTGGGGCGGTGTGAGTTCATAGTTTGGATGGGCCAGTGCGCGATGTGAACTTGAACGCGCAACGCGCGAAGGGGCGTCGTTATGTGTGGGGTGGGGGGCGGGGGGGATCTATATTTCGTTTCGTGGTTTTATCGCTATGCGTTGCGTGCTCGCGCAACCGCCCCGCCCGCTCGAGCGCAATCTGGTTTGCAATGCCGCTGCGGCGGCGATTGCGATGAGTGCATGGGGGTTGGCTGGTCCATCTCCGCGGCCGCGCGAGCCCGCCCGCGCTCGCGCGCGCGGCGGCCAGCTAGTCTAGCGCGACCGACGCGGCAGCGGTGGTGCTGAACGCCGGGCATTTCCCAGCGGGCACTGCAGTGCGAGTCGGCGACGTGGGCGGGCGCGGTACCCTGGCAATGTCGACGGCGGAAGACGCGATGATGACGGTGGCGATGCTGGCGACGACGACGACAATGACGACGCCGATCGCGCTGGCGACGACGACGGTATCTTCGCGTCGGCGATGAAGGCTTGGAAGGAGTTCGACATGCGCGCGCGGCCTGCGCGCGAGAGTGGCCAGCATGGCGTTGTTTGATGGATCGCCCCCCTCCGGCACGCGCGCACGGGTGTTCGAATGATTTCGACATGCGTCGCGAGAGGCGAAGTGAATGACACATGGAGAACAGTGCTTTCTCGATGATTCGCACGTTTGCGAACGCATGTTTTTTTTGGGGAAACTGACGTTGCAAAGCCATGGGCTTTTGGCGTGCTTCCCAGGCGCTGGATTAAACCAAACCGTGCGAGATGAAGAGGAATTCGGCGCGCGCGCGACGACGCGCGCGTGTATATTTTCTGGCAAGGGATTACTGCGACAGTGCGCGCGCAAGGTCGTTCTTGCGATTCCGACATTCTCGCGCGAGATGTCGGCTTGGTATCATGTCATGAACGCGTTGAAAAACCAATGGCTTACGCAGGATCGCGGACGCAGGTTTTTTGTTGAAGATTTTGGTTGCGAGACCTTGTTTTTATTTGTTGCGTGTCCGGGGCAGCCGATTTTGACATCCTTGCGCAGTTAGAGTTGTTGAAGAATTTCGGCGTGCGAACGCGACGACGCGCGCGTGTGCACTTCGTTATTTTTCCACGGGGTTCTAGAACATTGATGAGTTTGGATAAACGAACACGCGCAAATAACCCACTGCCCCGGATAGTAATGTTCCCCCCCTTTTTCCCCCTGTGTGTTTGTATACCGTGTCGATAGGATTTCACGGTGGAGACGGGCGCGGAGGCCTGATAATCCCCGGGGGAAGTTGCGAATCGAAGTTGCTAGCATCTTATGTTGACTAGCGACCGCATCACAACCGCTGAGTATGGCAATGGTGGTCTCACCATTCCAGCTTCCGCAATCACGAGCGCGTGGCAGAGCTATGGGGTTCTCACCATTTCTGTATTCCCAAGTCACGAAGGTGCGGAAGGGCCATGGGATTTTTCCTCTTC
>CAUYUJ010005141.1:0-12500 GCA_963575745.1 Prorocentrum cordatum | reverse complement strand
TCCTAAGGAAACCTAGCGAATCCGAAGGAACCCTAAGGAATCCTAAGGAATCCTACCGAATCCTCAGCGAATCCTCAGGAATCCCTGAAGTGTATAAGCGCCTAGGAATCCTGAGGGAATCCTAAGGGAATCATGAAATGCTAGCGAATCCGAAGGGAACCCAAAGGAAACCTAGCGAATCCGAAGGAACCCTAAGGAATCCTAAGGAATCCCTACCGAATCTTCAGCGAATCCGAATGGAATCCTAAGGAATCCTTGCGCAGACCGCACGCCGTTCCCGTCTGGGTTCGCGCTTGCGCGCCCCAGGAATCCCTGACATGTATAAGCGCCTAGGAATCCTGAGGGAATCCTAAGGGAATCCTGAAGGAATGCTAGCGAATCCGAAGGGAATCCTAAGGAAACCTAGCGAATCCGAAGGAACCCTAAGGAATCCTAAGGAATCCCACCGAATCCTCAGCGAATCCTTATGGAATCCGAAGGAATCCTTGCGCAGACCGCACGCCGTTCCCGTCCGGGTTCGCGCTTGCGCGCCTCAGGAATTTTTGAAGTGCATGAGCGTCTAGGAATCCTGAGGGAATGCTAAGGGAATCCTGAAATGCTTGCGAATCCGAAGGGAATGCTAAGGGATGCTAGCGGATGCGAAGGAACCCTAAGGAATCCTAAGGAATCCGACCGAATCCTCAGCGAATCCTAATGGAATCCTAAGGAATCCTTGCGCAGACCGCACGCCGTTCCCGTCCGGATTCGCGCTTGCGCGCCTCAGGAATCCCTGAGTATATAAGCGCTTAGGAATCCTGAGGGAATCTTAAGGGAATCCTGAAGGAATGCTAGCGAATCCGAAGGGAATCCTAAGGAAACCTAGCGAATTCCAAGGAACCCTATGGAACCCGCAGGAATCCTATTGAATCCTCAGCAAATCCTAATGGAATCCGAAGGAATCCTTGCGCAGACCGCACGCCGTTCCCGTCCGGGTTCGCGCTTGCGCGCCTCAGGAATCCCTGAAGTGTATAAGCGCCCAGGAATCCTGAGGGAATCCTCAGCAAATCCTAATGGAATCCTAAGGAATCCTGGCGCAGACCGCACGCCGTTCCCGTCCGGGTTCGCGCTTGCGCGCCTCAGGAATCCCTGAAGTGTATAAGCGCCCAGGAATCCTGAGGGAATCCTAATGGAATCCTGAAGGCATGCTAGCGAATCCGAAGGGAATCCTAAGGAAACCTAACGAATCCGAAGGAACCCTAAGGAATCCTAAGGAATCCTACCGAATCCTCAGCGAATCCTAATGGAATCCGAAGGAATCCTTGCGCAGACCGCACGCCGTTCCCGTCCGGGTTCGCGCTTGCGCGCCTCAGGAATCCCTGAAGTGCATGAGGGCCCAGGAATCCTGAGGGAATCCCAAGGGGATCCTGAAATGCTAGCGAATCCGAAGGGAATGCTAAGGAATGCTAGCGAATCCGAAGGAACCCTAAAGAATCCTAAGAAATCCAACCGAATCCTCAGCGAATCCTAATGGAATCCTAAGGAATCCTTGCGCAGACCGCACGCCGTTCCCGTTCGGGTTCGCGCTTGCGCGCCCCAGGAATCCCTGAGTGTATGAGCGCTTAGGAATCCTAAGGGAATCCTGAAATGCAAGCGAATCCTAAGGGAATGCTAAGGAAAGCTAGCGGATCCGAAGGAATCCTAAGGAATCCTAAGGAATCCGACCGAGTCCGCAGCGAATCCGAATGGAATCCTAAGGAATCCTGATCATCGTCATCGTCGTCATCATCATCATCGTCATCATCATCACCTTCTGCAACATCATCATCATTATCATCATCATGTAAGCTCCCAGTGCAACCTCAGCAGACATCGATTGAGCAACCCAAATGCAAGCAATGCAAAATAATGCAAGGCAACCCAATGCAAAGCAATGCAATATCTTCGGAATCGAGCACGGCGGGCCCAAACGGAGACGGCGTTCGCTTCCATCCTGCTCGATTGTATGGACGGGGGACAACTTAAATCCGAAAACCCAATGTCAAACTCTTAAGGTAAGTTTATGTTCTGGGATCCAACATCGGCCACATAAACCTCTAAAACATATACTTCAGTGCCAAAGAAAGAGAAACACAGCGACACATCTTCAGAACAGCGGTTCACTACTACACGGCCCGGACGGGCACGGCGTTACCTACTACTACTACTACTACTATACTACTACTACTACTACTATTACTACTACTACTACTACTACTACTACTACTACTACTACTACTACTACTACTACTACTACTACTACTACTACTACTACTACTACTACTACTACACTACTACTACTACTACTACTACTACTACTACTACTACTACTACTACTACTACTACTACTACTACTACTACTACTACTACTACTACTACTACTACTACTACTACTACTACTACTACTACTACTACTACTACTACTACTACTACTACTCTTATAATATTATCACTAGTGATAATATTACTACTAGTACTAGTACTAGCACTACAGGCTCGGAAACACTTCTCTTGACGCCACAACGGGCCCCAACAATGACAACCGAAAGACGAAGGAGACCTTCTGTGCCCAACCCTGTCCGCATCAGCGGGTGCGCGATCCAAAGGCCTCCCCCGTGAAATTCTAAAAGGCTTCCGCCCGCGGGAGTGGGGGGGGCCCAGGGGGTGATCCACCCCTTGAATTAGAATTTTATTAAGGAGAGTGGATGGAGCCTGGTTTAGGCGATTCTGCTCGGGACGTCCTCAAAATCTGCCTGGTTTGGGGCCTGGTTTAGCCTGGTTTGGCTTGGCTTGGTTGGGCGGCGCGCCCCGCCTGAGACATCCTCAGAATTTACCTGGTTTGGCCCCTGGTTTGGCCTGGTTTGGGCCCGTTTCGCTTGAGACGTCCTCACAATTTGCCTGGTTTGGCCTGGTTTGGGCCCGGTTTCGCTTGAGACGTCTTCACAATTTGTCTGGTTTGGCCCTGGTTTGGCCTGGTTTGGGCCCGGTTTCGCTTGAGACGTCCTCGCAATTTGCCAGGTTTGGCCTGGTTTGGGCCCGGTTTCGCTTGAGACGTCTTCACAATTTGCCTGGTTTGGCCTGGTTTGGGCTCGGTTTCGCTTGAAACGTCCTCGCAATTTGCCAGGTTTGGCTTGGTTTGGGCCCGGTTTCGCTTGAGACGTCCTCGCACTTTGCTTGGTTAGTGTTCGTATGCGCGCACTTTCGCCGGATACGTCCTCACACCGCGGATGGTCTGGCATATTCGGGGGCGCGCTTCGCTCGGATGTCCTCCTGGTTTGGGACAGTTTCGGCACGGCGTTGGACAAACGTTCCTGGTTCGACCTGGCATCTTGCGCGCGTATCTGGAGACATATCTGCAATTTGTTCGGTATCGGGCGTGGGCATGCCCAGACTCCACCCTACACATACTCATTGTCCTCCTCCCCCTCCTCTTCCTCTTCCTCTTCCTCTTCCTCTTCCTCCTCCTCCTCCTCCTCCTCCTCCTCGTGCACCTACCTCCTCCCTCCCCCGTCCTCCGCCTCCTCCTCTTCCTACTCTTCCTCCTCCTCCTCCTCCTCCAACACGTCCGCCCTCGTTTCACTCACCCCTCCCTCCCCCCGCACTTCCTCTTCAGCAGTCACTCGATGAGGTGCCCTTTGCAGAGGGCGGCCCCGAGTCCGTTCCCCCCAATCAGTCTCGCCCACTCCGCCCCGAAGTAGCGCGATCCGCGAAAATGTCGACGCGAACACACGAGGAGCAGCATCGCCGATGCAGCAAAGAGAAACGTCCAGCGAGTCAGCGGGCCCCTCTTACTCCCCGACCGCCCAGAAACACTGGAACCAGCGGCGAGTCAGCGGGCCTCCGTTGCTCCCCGCCCGCCGTCGTCGTCGTCGTCGTCGTCGTCGTCGTCGTTGTGGTCCTGGTCGTGGTCGTGGTCGTGGTCGTGATCGTGGTCGTCGTGGCCGTCGTCGTCGTGGTCGTGGTCGTCGTGGTCGTCGTGGTCGTCGTGTTGGTCATGGTGGTCGTGGTGGTCGTGGCGGTCGTGGTGATAGTGATGGTGATGGTGATATTGATGGTTATGGTGATTTTGGTGGTGGTGGTGGTAGTCTTCGTCGTCGTCGTCGTCTTCGTATTCGTCGTCGCCGTCGCCGTCGTCGTCGTCGGGTGCTTTGGGCGCTCCGATACACATTGAGTTAGTTATGTCACGTGATGTATGGAACTAAAAGAAAAATTAATTCACACACGTGGTGGGCATCATTACACTTGTGACGTTATGCCCCCTGGTGGGTCCCAAGACACATTTGGATGTGCCGAATGGTAGACGTCACGTGGCACAGCCACCACTGACAGAATGCCTGCTGGTATCCGGCGTTCGGCCACGTGGCGGCGTCAAGAGAAAACCTTTCCCAGCCTGTAGTACTAGTACTAGTACCTACTACTACCACTACTACTACTACTACTACTACTACTACTACTACTACTACTACTACTACTACTACTACTACTACTAGTACAAGGTCAGTCTACACGAGCGCCCAGGATCATCATCATCATCATCATCATCATCATCATCATCATCATCATCATCATCATCATCATCATCATCATCACCTTCGCCATGAAAATCGTTGATTCTCTCCGCCAGACCCCCGCATTTTATCATCCCCAGGAGATTATTTGACGGAGTACTAGGTTAGTATTTGTTGCAGAGGATGATGGGGCCGTTTTTGGTTTGGCTGGGGGCATACGAGTTCATATTTAGGATTGGCGATGGGGCAGAATCGCGTGCAAATTGCAATACGAAATGGAGTACCGTAAAGTCCAGGGGGGAGCGATATCTGAATATCCTAAAAGAGCTGATAATCGATGTTGTTTGAGGGAGCTTGTCTTCAGAACTCACGTCATCCTGACCCCCAGCGATCGATGGAATGAACCCGGAAGCCGCCCATCTTGTTTTGTTTCAGGGAAATCAAAAAAATCCGCGAAACTTGGGCAATTCGGTAACGAATTCAAAACAAGCGCTCTTGCGTGAGACATCATCTTCATAAAATTGACCCCCAGAGCTTCCCCAAGGGTGTCTGCGAAAGCCAGGAAATCCGACGACGAATTCCACACCCGCGCCCGGGCGTGGGACATCATCGGAAAACCGGCTCCCCGAACCTCCCCAAGGAGGTTCTCAGAGGCCCTCTTGTTTTGTTTCCGGGACCTCCAGGAAATCTGGCGACGATTCCAAGCCTTGGATGCAATTCCTAGGAGGTCAAATTCTGATTTTGCCCTGGTCCGAAATCGGGTTAAATCCCGTTTAATTCCGTTGAATATGGCTTAATCCCGCTGAATCCTGTTTAATCCGGCTTAATCCGAGGCCCACTCCGGCGTAACAACCCCCCAATGGGGCTTAATTCTGTTTAATCTTTCCGACGAAAACCTCCCAGCAGTTGCCTCCTAACAAACCGGCGCGCTCGCGAGGGACATCCTCGGAAAACCGGCCTCCCGAGCCTCCCCAAGGAGACCTTCGAAACGCGCGCCGGGGCGTGCTGGTGGGGCGCATAGGGCGCGTCCCAGTCCGGGGCTCTCGCTCGAGGCATCCTCGCGAAAGTCGACCAGGGCGTGTCCCAATCTGGGGCTCCCGGTCGAGACACCCTCGCAAGGTCGCCAAATCGCTTCCCGAGAGAGGCCCCCGAGACGATGACGGGGATGAGCAGGGAGGAAGACGCAGGAGGACGGAGGAGGAAACGAGGATTGACGAGGGGAAGAAGAGGAGGAGGAGGAGGAGGAGGAGAAGGAGGAGGAAGGGGGAGAGGAAGGGGGGGAGGAAGGGAAGGAGGAGGAGGAGGGGGAGGAGGGGGAGGAAGAGCAGGAAGATGAGGAGGGGAAGGAGGAGGAAGAGGAGGAGGTAGAGGATGAGGAGGAGGGGATGCTGATGATGGTGATGATGATGTGATGATGCTGATGATGCTGATGCTGATGCTGATGATGCTGATGATGATGGTGATGATGGTGATGCTGATGATGCTGCTGATGATGCTGATGATGATGGCGATGTTTATGATGAATGATAATGTTGATGCAATGGGCGATGATGATGATGATTATGATGATGATGATCATGCTGATGCTGATGCTGATGAGGATGATGATGACGATGATGATGATAATGATGATGATGATGATGATGACCAGGATGATGAAGATGATGATGATGATGATGATGATGATGATGATGATGATGATGGTGATGATGATGATGACGATAACGATGATGATGATGATGATGATGATGATGATGATGATGATGATGATGATGATGATGATGATGATGATGATGATGATGATGATGATGATGATGATGATCATGCTGATGATGCTGCTGCTGATGATTGCGATGTTGATGATGATTTTGCTGGTGATGGTGCTGATGGTGATGAGCAGGGAGGAAGACGCAGGAGGACGGAGGAGGAAACGAGGATTGACGAGGGGAGGAGGAGGAGGAGGAGGAGGAGGAGGAGGAGGAGAAGGAGGAGGAAGGGGGAGAGGAAGGGGGGGAGGAAGGGAAGGAGGAGGAGGAGGGGGAGGAAGGGGAGGAAGAGCAGGAAGATGAGGAGGGGAAGGAGGAGGAGGAAGAGGAGGAGGTAGAGGATGAGGAGGAGGGGGATGCTGATGATGATCATGATGGTGATGATGACGTTGATGATGCTGATGATGCTGATGATGCTGATGATGCTGATGATGATGGTGACGATGGTGATGCTGATGATGCTGATGATGCTGATGATGATGATGGCGAAGTTGATGATGATGATAATGTTGATGGCAATGATGATATGACGATGATGATGATGATGCTGATGAGGATGATGATGATGAAGATGATGATGATACTGATGATGATGATGATGATGATGACCAGGATGATGATGACGATTATGATGATGATGATGACGATGACGATGATGATGCTGATGATGATGATGATGCTGATGATGCTGCTGATGATTGCGATGTTGATGATGATTATGCTTGTGATGGTGCTGATGGCAATGATGGTATGATGATGATTATGATGAGGATGATGGTGCTAATTATGATGCTGAGTGTGATGATTATGATGATGATGATGATGCTGATGCTGTTGATGATGCTGCTGATGATGATGGTGATGGTGATGATTATGGTGATGGTGATTATGTTGCTGCTGCTGATGATGATGCCGAGTATGATGCTGTTGCTGATGCTGCTGCTGATGCTGATGCTGATGCTGATGCTGCCGCTAATGATGATGATGATGATGATGATGATGATGATGATGATGATGATGATGATGATGATGATGATGGTGGTGTTGATGATGATGATGATGATGATGACGATGACGATGATGCTGACGATGATGATAAGGAGGAGAAGGAGGAGGAGGAAGAGGAGGAGGAGGAGGAGGAGGAATATGAGGAGGAGGAGGAGGAGGAGGAGGAGGAGAAGGAGGATGAGGAGGAGGAGGAGGAAGAAGAGAGTTGGAGGAGGAGGAGGAGGAGACCGAGGAGGAACGAACTCCAGGGACCTCAAGAGATTACCTGGGAGGATGTGGAGGAGAAGCTGGAGGTCTCCAGCATGGGAGCGGGAGGGATTGGATGCCTCCGCCTCCCGTTCACTCTCCTCTCGCCCACAAGCACACGCCCCTTTCTCTAAATACAGAAACTCTCGATGAATCGCAGAGCGGCCGGGCTGTACAATAGTGTTGTGCAATCTATGCTGTGCCAGCATTCTATGTGGGGCAATCTATGTTGTGCAATCCATGTGGGGCAATCTATGTGGCTGTGACGGGGCTGCGACGGCGGCAACGTATGCGCTAGATCGTCAGACAGGCCCAGACGACGGGCGGCGACGAGGCGGCGATGGGGCGGCGACGACGGCAAGACCGACAGACAGGCCCAGACGACGGGCGGCGTCGAGGCGGCGACGGGGCGGCGACGACGGCAATATAGCTCCCATACCGACAGACAGGCCCAGTTCCCTAAAGGAGAAGTGCGAGCCGCTAAGGGCAAGCACTGTTCGGGGAATAGAGGTATCGATATAAAGTCATGCCGCATAGTAAGGATGAACCATTGTCCGAGGGTACCCTTTCATCCTTGCCCCTTCGGTCCTTCCCGGGCAACTTTCGTTGGCCAGCCCCTTTGGGTACCCTTCGGGTGGGCTGCATCCTTCGGTTGCGCGGCGTGACGCCACTGGGGGGCCAAGCCTGACGGATGCGCGATGGGCAGGGCACCCTTGGCCATCTTCGGGCCCAGTTTTGCCGTCTTTCGAGTCGCGGGGGCCGCGGCCCCAAGGATGCGCGACGCGCAGGGTAATTGTGCTCATCCTTGGGGCCAAGGCCAAGGTTGATTGTGTATGCTTGTGTGGTGCGCCCGCGACGCCGCCCCGCGCTCGCTGCCAGGGGCTGCCCTGCGGCTCGGCCGCCCCGCGCGCCCCCCCGCGGCCTCGCCGCTCCTTTCCCTCCTCTTGCCTCTGCGGCCGCTTCTCGTCTTCTCCTCCCCTCTCTTGCACGCGGGACAGGTCGCAATACCGCAGCCCGGGTTCCCTGGACGCGCGCGCGGGCTGCCTCTGCCGCGCTGCGACGCAGAACGGCATGCTTCGGGGCTGGACCCGAGCGGTGCTTTGCACCTGTTTCTTCCTTTTGGGGGAGGGAGGTGCAGGAACACAGGCAGAGCGAAACGAGAAACAAAGCGAACACAAAACGAAGCACAACGTTTAGGTCCAGCCCGAGGAGGAGGAGGAGGAGGAGGAGGAGGAGGAGGAGAGGAGGAGGAGTGAGAAGGGAGGAGGAACCGCACGCGCGCAACCTGTCGGACGAGGGGGGCGGGCGCAGGGCGGGCCCCGCCGCCCCCCCCGCGCCCCCGGGCAGCCCGCCATGCTGCCGCCGGGCGCGCCGCCCGCGCGGCCGCCCGCGAGGGCGCCCGGACGAGGCTCCCCCACCGCCGGGGAGGTCCTGAGGACGGGGCGCACGAAATCTCCTCCTCCTCCTCCTCCTCCTCCTCCTCCTCCTCCTGGGCCTCCTCCTCGTCCTGGGCCTCCTCCTTCGGCACGAGCGACATGGGTGCAGTGGGGGCCCATGCCGAGAAGGGCCCCGGGTGCCTCCCGGGTGCTCGGGGTTTCCTGGGTTTCGGCGGTTCTGCCGCGAAGAGCGCGGCGCTCTCACACCCAAGATGATCGATGGACGCCCTGGGGTCTCAGGGTTGAGTTTTTCGTGGGAGGTTTCTGGTGGACTGGCCTCCACTGAAGGGAGGAAGCGGGCGCGACGCCGAACAGCAGGTCCTGCTCATTCTGAACAGGGCCCGCTGCCCGCGCCACCGCGGACGGTGTCCGTGGGAGGCAGGAGTCCGCCTGTCCATAACAGCGGCCGGTGTCGGTGTGGGGCATCGTGCCCACTGTTTCCGTGCCCCACTTTGGGCGTCCCGTTCTGGTATGCGGCCGGGACTGCAGAGATGGCGTGCGATGTGGCGCCGCCAGCCTGGCTCTTACACGCCACCCCCCCACGCGTGCAGCGAAGAAGCCCTGGCAGGGGGATGGCGCGCATAGAAAGGGGCCCTCCTGGAGAGATCGCCTCGCGTGGGGCTGCCGTGCCTTTCGGAGACCGATGCTGCACTCGTCTCTTTCCAGCGCCAAGACTTTGCTGAGGTGTCGCGGGTCTCTTGGGTTGGTGCTGGGCCCCCCCACACTCCCAGGCGGCGCCTCCAGCACCGATCTCAAAAATCCGGGCAGGCCTCTGACACGGTATGTCTGTGCCGTGCCTCGGCTGTCTCGAGGAGCCTGCCCCGGCCGGAGGAGCTCGAGGGCCTCGTCAGGTACAAAGGCCCCGCCTCCCAGAGGGAGGTGTTGAGGCAGGCGGCGACCAACTCTGAGCTCCAGAGGGCCGTCGAGAAGGGCGACGCCGAGAGGGTGGCGGCGATCTTGCGCTACGGCGCCCGGGGGCGCTGCGTCAACGTGAACGCGCCGCTGTGGCCCACGCGGGAACGAGTGCTGCATCTGGCCGCGCGGGGCGACCGCCGCGACATCTGCGTCCTGCTCTTGGAGGCGAGGGCCGAGCTCCTCCTCCTCCTCCTCCTCCTCCTCCTCCTCCTCCTCCTCCTCCTCCTCCCCCTCCTCCTCCTCCTCCTCTCTCCTCCGTCTACAATGATTCAATATGAAAATACTTCCCTCTTCCCCTGATGGCGTCCGGGTGATGGCCGCGCACCCTCCGCGTACTGTTTTTACACACAGGATGCCCGGGAAATCCCGGGAAACGACTCTCGCTGAGGCGCCGGCGTCATTTTTTCCCAAAATGCTGCTCTCGTTGAGGCGCCGGCCTCATTTCTGCTCCCGAATCGTTCCGAATCGTGCTCCCGCTGCAGCGTGGGCCTCATTTTCGGATCGGTGTTTGGCCTCCGTCGTTCAGGATGGCGTTCTCGCCCCAGCGCGGGCCTTTTTCTCGCGCGCCCATCCGCCCGCCACCACCGCGCCGCACCACCACCACCACCACCACCACCACCACCACCACCACCACCACCACCACCACCACCACCACCACAACCACAACAGCACAACAGCACCAGCAACAGCACCAACACCACCACAACACCAGCACCACCACCACCACCACCTGCACCACCACCACCACCATCACCACCACACCACCACCACCACCACCACCACCACCAACCACCACCACCACCACCACCACCACCACCACCACCACCACGACAACCACGCACACACGCACGCACGCACGCACGTGCACCACCACCCACTACGCACGCGCGCGCGGAGCCACAGGTCCGCTACGACACGCGTCCGCGGATAAGGAAAATCAGCGCCATGGTAAGGGATGGGAGGGATGAGTAGGACGTCAGATATGACGCGAGCGCACCTAGCTTGCCCCTCTCCCCCTCCCCCACCTCCTCCTCCTCTCCCTCCTTCCTCCTCCCTCCTCCTCCCCCTCCTCCACCTCCTCCTCCTCCTCCTCCTCTCCTCTTCCTCCTCTCTCCTCCTCCTCCTCATCCTCCGTCTCCCTCTCCCCCTCCCCTCCTCGCCTCCTCCTCCTCCTCCTCCTCCTCCTCCTCCTCCTCCCTCCTCCTCCTCCTCCGCCTCTCCGTCTCCTCTCTCCTCCCCCTCCCCCCTCCTCCTCCTCCTCCTCCTACTCTCCTCCCCCCCCCCCTCCTCCTCCTCCTCCTCCCTCCTCCTCCTCCTCCTGCCTCCACCTCCTCCTCCCCCTCCTCCTCCTCCTCCTCCTCCCCCTCCTCCTCCTCCTCCTCCTCCTCCGCTCCTCCTCCTCCTCCTCCGCCTCATCCTCCCCTCCTCCTGCCTCCTCCTCCTCCTCCTCCCTCCTCCTCCTCCTCCCCTCCTCCGCCTTCTCCGCCTCCTCCTCCTCCTCCTCCTCCTCCTCCTCCTCCTCCTCCTCCTCCTCCCCCTCCTCCTCTTGGAGGCGAGGGCCGAGCTGGACTGCGAGGAGATCACCGACGGGAAGCACCCGCTACACGAGGCCTGCTGCACAGGCAGCTGCAGTGCCGTGGAGCTCCTCCTCGACCGGAGGGCACGCCTCGAGGAGGCCAATTTCACCGGGATGCGCCCTCTCCACTGGGCGGCCGCCGCGGGCCACGCCGGCGTCGTGGACCTGCTGTTGGACAGGAGTCATCGAGCACAAAAGATCCACTAACCCTAATGACAGATGAAGACGGGGCCTCACTGAGGCCCCCGTCTGCGCATCAATTAGGGACCGCAATTCTGGGCGGTCTGGCCTGACACGCCTGCAGAGGAGACCCTCTCATCCCTCCTGTGCTTGGCCCTCCCAGCTCGGGTCCCCCTCCATCGGGTGAAGTTTTTTTTTTTTTAGAGTCCAGGAGGGCTCAGTGCGACGCGCGCTCCGGCAACACCTGGGCTCCCCTGCACCACGCCGCCGCCGCGGGGCACGCGGCCTCCGTGCGCCTGCTCTGCGGGCGGGGCGGCGCCGTCGACGCGGAGTGCAGCGGCGGCCGCCGCCCGGCCCACGTGGCGTGCCAGGCGGGGCACCTGGAGGCCGCCGCGGCGCTCCTGGACCACGAGGCCGGGGGCCCCAAGCTGGGGCCCTGAGGAGCGGGGTCCTACGGTTCAGTCGGGCCTGTCCCTCTGCAGGGGGAAAACTCAAAAATAGGGAAAAAATAGTCTGGGAACTATTTTTGGGCATCTTTTTTGAGCATTCTTGAGCATTTGTTACGGTTCGTCCAGAATCCCCTTGTATGGGGGACAGGCCCGACCTGATCCTGCGGATGGGGATGGGTCCGAGGGTGGGCTTGCGCTGTTTGGGGCGCCTCGTCCTCAGGTCCTCCCCCCCTGATAGGGGGCCACATGCGAACCCTACCCCTACCCCCCACGATCTCTGAGGGGGAGGGTGGGGTTCACTTCGCTCGGGCGCTCCCGAGCGAAATGAACCCCACAGACCCCCTCAGAAATCGTGGGAGGAGGAGGAGGAGGAGGAGGAGGAGGAGGAGGAGGAGGAGGAG
>CAUYUJ010005140.1:0-63994 GCA_963575745.1 Prorocentrum cordatum | reverse complement strand
TCCTCCTCCTCCTCCTCCTCCTTCTCCTCGGGTCTACCTTCTCCTCGGGGGTTGCTACACAGGTGCTCCTGGCCTAAGGTGCCCCCAGCTCTTCGCTCCATTCTGGAGCCCCTGGGGCCCTCTGGGCCTCGCGAGGGGTGCTCTGGGCTCTGGGGGCCGTGGGTGCCTCCGGGGAACTCCTGGTGGCACCTTGGGCCAGGGACCTCCCAGGAAATCCTTCGCGTGGACCTCGCGCTGGAGAACCACTCCTTCGCGTGGACCTCGCGCTCATTCGCTCATTCGCTTGATCCTCTAAACATTGCGCTCATTCGCGTGGATCCTCCTAAACATTACGCTCATTCGATCTTCGCTAGAAGAACATCGTTCCGTCCCAACTGGCCCAATCCTTCGCGTGGACCTCGCGCCGGAGGACCGCTCGCTTCGGGTCGGCCCCAGGGCCCCCGACACGCTGGGCACCCGAGCCATGTGGGGCAGACCTGGTCTGGGTGGGGTCCTGTGTAGATCGGGAGACAACTCGGGTTTCCAAGACGGCCCAGGCCTCCAAAACGCCTCCAGGAAGGCCCGAAGAGTCCACACTCCTTGATGGTCCTCAGGTTTTTGAAGGATTTTGACATGCGTTTTTTGCCTTCCGACGGCCCGAGACTGCCCAAGAGCCCCCATCGCCCCAAGATCGCCCACGAGGCCTCCAAGATGGCATCAGAGCGGCCGAAGAGGCCCCCAAGACGGCCCCAAGACTAGAAGGCAAACAATCCACCCCCATAATAGCCACCCCGACACGCGAATTCGTTTAGTAAACGCGCCCAAAGAAAAAGATCGAACAGGGCAGGGCTGTTTGGTAAACGCCCAGGGCCGCTAGTAACGCCAAGTGTCCAGTACGGGTGATTCTTTCCTCCCATGAAAGAGGGCCCCAAGACGGCCATTCCACCGGGTGGCACTCCTCCTCCTCCTCCTCCTCCTCCTCCTCCTCCTCCTCCTCCTCCTCCTCCTCCTCCTCCTCCTCCTCCAGGGCAGGTGGCACGAGGCCGTTCCCAAATCACCGACGATGCACCTACTTCGCTCTGGGCGTTCTCCGTCGAAATCGGCCATCCGATGCCCATGATCGGGCCCCCGGGCCACCAAAAGCTGATCTCCGGGCCGGGACGAAGACCTGGCCCCCCCGGGGAAGGGGTCGGGCTCTCTTGGGCTGCGCATTGAACATTGTCAAACGTATGGTTAGGTCGGGCGTGTTCCCCTGCAGGCGAATGTTGGACATAAACTTAAGAATACCAGAAAATCATACAAACAAGCTAACAAATAATTGACACATCGCACCCAGACAATTGTTTGACCATTTTTGAATACTCCTCCTGTAGAGGGACAGGCCCGACGTAAACGTGTGGGTCCGTGGAAGGGGAAGGTGGCGCGCGAGGCCGCTTGCGTGGCCCCGGGAGGGGCCGGATGGCGCTCCGCGAGCTGTTGAGCAGGCCGAAGCTGGCGAGCTGGCACTCTGGGGAGCGTTTTTTTTGTATTCGGCGTTTCGATATTGGGCGGCTCGGGAATGAGGGGGGGGAGGAAGGGGGGGGTTGGCTCCGGGCCTCTGCTTACAATAATGTCTGCATGCAAGGGTGCTGCCTCTGGGGGAGGCTCCACCCGCTCGAAGCAGGCGCCAAAAAACGGCCAAGGTCTACTCCAGGGAGGTGAAGAGGGGGTGTGCGAAGGCCCGCGGCGATCGGCAAAACAAAGAATGAAAAAAAAATACCTGGGTCGAAGATGTTCATCATCAGGGCGTTGATGAAGTCCCAGATCCGCTGGCTAAGGGCGGCACCTGAGGGAAGCAGCGCAGGAATCCGCACGACCTCCTTCCACTCCCACGGCAAAGGATCAGGGAGAAGAGGCGAGGAGCTGATGCTTGGAAGCGCATCGGCCGCAGGATGAAAGATGAGAGAGTGGGCGCTGAGATGCGGGAGTTTTGCCACATCGTGCGCGCCATAAGCATATCTGGGAGGCTGAAGCCCGCCGGCGTGGCAGCCACGCCTGCCGCACGACATTCGCAGCAGATTCTCGCTGGGTAAAGGTCGAACACAGAGTTGCCCATCCGTGGTACACTCGGTCGGGCTAGACGGTGCCACGAAGTCCGAAGTCTGCTCGTAGAGAAGAGTAATCCCACCAGCCCTTTGGGCGACAGGTGGTCTAGCGAGATTCCTCTCCCCTCTTCCAAAAAAGACCCTCTTCCCCTACGGGGAGGGGTTTACCCCTCCCTTTTCCCCTTCCCTGACTTTTCTAGGGGGTCCTCGAGGTGTCAGGGCGTCCAAAACGGCCTCGGAGAGAAAGCCAAAATCGCTCGTTTACTAAAGTTTTGGCCCTATGTTTGCCTCTTGGGGGGGACCGAACGTTACACCACTGCCTCCTTTGATCGATGGCCTTCAAGATGGCCCCAAGAGGCCTTCCAGGGCTCCCAAGAGGGCCCCAAAAGAGCCCCAAGAGGCACCAGAGGCTTCCAAGGCGCCCAAAATGGCCTCCAAGACGGCCCAAGATGCACCCAAGACGGCCTGAGATGGCCTCCAGATGGCCTAAGACGGCCCAAAAAGCCCCCAAGAGGCCTCCAAGACGGCACAAGAGGCCTCCAAGAGGTCCTCCAGGAGGGCCCGAAGAGACCAAAATCATTGACGTTCCTCTGGTAGCTTGAAAGATTTTGGCACTTGCTTCTTTTCTGCATTCCGACGGCTCAAGACGGCCCCCAAGATCGCCCACGAGGCCTCCAAGATGGTCCCATGACGGCCCAAGAGGCCCCCAAGACGGCCCCAGGAGGGCCTAAGACGGCCCAAGATGCCCCCAAGACGGCCTGAAATGGCCTCGGGATGGCGCCAGACGGCCCAAGAGGCCCCCAAGAGGCCTCCAAGACGAACCCACAGGCGTCCAAAAGGTCTCCCAGGAGGGAACGAAGAGGCCAAAATCATTCATGTTCCTTAGGTTTGTTTGACAAATTTTGGCATTCCGACGGTTCAAGACGGCGCAAGAGGCCCCCAAAGTCGCCGAAAAGGCCTCCAAGATGGCCCCATGGCGGCCCAAAAGGCCCCCAAAATGGCCCCAGGAGGGCCCCAACACGGCCCAAGAGGCGCCCAAGATAGCGTCTACGAGCCCCTGATCTGCCCCAGAGGGCCCCAAGACGACCCAGACAGGCCCCCATGGCGGCTTCCGACGGCGTCAGGCAAGCCAGGACACCCTAAGACGGCCAAAGAGGCCCCCAAGAAGCCCCCAAAGGCCTCCCAAAACCTTCCAAGAGGCCCCCAGGAAGCTCCCAGGAGGCCCCAAGAGTGCCCGAAGAGGCGCCCAAGAGGCCTCCTTCTCCTCCTCCTCCTCCTCCTCCTCCTCCTCCTCCTCCTCCTCCTCCTCCTCCTCCTCCTCCTCCTCCTCTTCCCCTCGCCCCCACGCGGCTCCCAGGGATGACCCGAAGAGGCCTTCCAAGCCCACCCCCTTGCTCCCAAAGATCTCTCGGTTCATTCTGGTTGCTCGCTTTGTTTCCCTAGATGTGTCTCTCTCTCTTCGTCCCTTGTCCCGCCAGCTCTCGTGGGCAGGGCTTCTGAATGGGCTGGTGGGGATATTTGTTTTGGTCACCGGCGGACGCGTGAAGCAGTCGCCAAGAGGGGGGTCCGGGGCACGGGCCAGCCTAATTGACGACCGAGCCTCGCGCAAGACGGCCGGGCCAGCACTCAGAAGCGACTGCAGGGGGGCTGCAGCTGGAAGGAGCAGGCAGGGAAGTCTGCAGACGCCCAAGGTAGCTGTTGCAACGTGCAGGCCATGGCTGAAAGACGCCAATGTCGGAATGAAGCCTTGTACGCCAGGAGCGCATGATCGGCTGTGACTGGCGGGGATATGCGAAGCGTGAAGAATTATCCCGTCGCCAGTTGCAGCTTACGCCTTACACAAATCAAACACCTTGAACACAAGCAACATGGTGGATGATCGTACGTTTCTGTTTGAAGAAAACACTCAATACATATGATAACACATGAATGAATCGTTCGGGCTGCCTCTGAGACCGTTCTGAAAGCACGCCGCCAAAGCGACCCCTCGAGTAACACATCGAGACGTCGACACACTGCTTGCATCGGGGTCGGGCACGGGCCCAGCCCTGAGCGCATCGCCGCGACGGGCTGCACGCGCGCTGAGCCGGCCCCCCCCCCGCCCGGGCGGAAACATTAGGGGGGGCCGGCTCAGGGGGGGGGAACATCGAGCTCGAATCGCCGATACGTCGGCGATCACTCGGCTCGGCGGTGGGCCCCCGATGGCAAGCCCCCTAGAGGCATCGGTGATGAGTGGGCGATTGGGGGCTCGATGCGTCATCCGCTGAGCCAATCCCCGCCGCGCACGGTTTCCCCCGGGGCCGCAGGCGACCCGAGGAGGAGGAGGAGGACGAGGAGGACGAGGAGGAGGAGGAGGAGAAGAAAGAGGAGGAGGAGGAGGAGGAGGAGGAGGAGGAGGAGGAGGAGGAGGAGGAGGAGGAGGAGGAGGAGGAGGGGGAGAGGCTGGCTGGTGGCCAGCGTGGGCGTTCTTTGAGGGCTGCAGGGACAGCACCCCGAGGGCAGCCGGGAGGAGGACCAGCCGCGGCCTGACCTCAGTCGGCTCCCACATCCGCGCGCAGGAGACAACAGCTCCGGTGGAAGGAGGGGCCCCCCCGCCTCCCTGACGATCTCCAGGGGTAGCAGGGGAGGAGGGCATCCCGCCTTGCAGCAAGGGTTTCCCGAGTGAGCGCATGTGAGTGCGGACAGGGAGCTGTAAAAGGGATCCGCCCTGGGGTCGACCATCCAGCCTTTGCAAGGCATACAGCAATCTGCCAGCGTGGGTGGTGGAGACCATCCGGATCCGCCCCCAGCCCCCACCCCCGACCCACCTCCGCGGCCTCAGTCCTGCCTGATCCCCTTGGTGCCAGGACGCACTGAGCAGCCGGAGACGGCAGGGCGAGGGCGAAGGCGGCTGAGCCTGGACGGAGGAGTGGGCGGGGAGCCCTGGAAACTTCTTCGTTCCTAGCTTCCATCAGGTGGGAGAACCCTGCGCCCCCTGAGATGGCGAGGGGCTAGGAAGAGTTGGGGGTCCTCAACACACACACTTCCCCTCCGCGCAAGACCTGAACGGAAATCATGCCTCAGAGAAAGTGTGCTGGGATGCCCAGGACCATTTTCGCACGGCTTCTCGCCATCATCACCTGTCTGGAAGGCGGGGGTAGCGCTACGAGACCCCAGGGGCCTTCTCCGCACCGAGCCTCGCCCCCCATCTGGGCTCGTCCACTGGAAAAGGGAAGGGGGGGGGGGCGCTTGAATGCCCCAAAGGCCACCTTCGCACTGCAGCCCCGGGGCCCAGCCGGCGACGACGACGACGACGACGACAACGAAAGACGACGACAACGACGACGACGACGACGACGACGACGACGACGACGACGACGACGACAGCGGCAGCGGCGGCGGCGGCGCCGGCGCCGGCGGCGCCGGCGACGGCGGCGGCGGCAACGACAGGGGAGGGAGGGAAGGGGGGGGAGGACGGACAGAAGAGGGCAGGACCCCGAACCAGGCCCCCCCCCCGGAGCCTAGACGCAGTTTTTTCCTGCCGCACCCCGTCGTGGCAACGAGATTCCCCCCAGGGGCCACCGTCCCAGGAAACCAACACAGCGCAGCAGGGGAGAGGGAGGACAAGGACGAAAACGGGGACGAGGAGGAAGAGAGCAAGGGAAGCAGGAGCAGGAACGAGGGGGGAAGGAGAGAGGAGGAAACAGGAAGCACAGGAGGGCGGCGATGGGACGCCCCGGGGGTGCATCTTCACGCAGCCTCCCTGGCAGGGGAGAAAAGGAGGGCGGGGAGGGAAACAGGGGAGGGCCGGGTCGCGCTTTTCAAGGGGCTCCTCCCCAGAACTCCGTGGCACGGGAGTCCAGAGCACCTGCCCACTCTGCCAGCTGCTGGTAGCCCGGCGACCCCGGTTCGGCCCCCAGGGAGGCCCCTGGCTCCGCGCCCGCGCCCACCCCAGGGGCCTGGCCGAAGGCTGCGCGCTCCTCTGCCCATGCGCCGCATACATTGAGAGCATGGGGGAGGCCCTCCTCTGGAGGCAAGGTGGCCTCGCAGAAAATGCAGTACTGCAGCCTAGCCCATGAGCGCCTGCGGCTGCGGTGCGTGAGGATCAGGAGGCCCGCGCGAAAGCGCGAAACAGACCGCTGAGCACGCAAGCACGAGGTAGGGAGCCCAAGGGCGTAGCCCGTGGCAAGGAGGAGGAGGAGGGAGGAGGAGGAGGAGAAGGAGGAGGGAGGGAGGAGGAGAAGGAGGGCGGGTCGCCTAAACCCTTCGGAGAAACCCTCCACCCCGTCCCCGGCGGTTTCCGCGCCATAGCTCGGGCCTCTGGCGGCCGCTCGGGACGACGTGGGCACCCCACGGAGCGCGCTCTCGGCCAGGCGCAGCTGCTGTAGAGCATGCCGAGGTTGGAACTCCACGGCTTCCCCCCTGGGCCGTAGGTGACCCGAAGAGGAGGGGAAGGAGGAGGAGGAGGAGGAGGAGGAGGAGGAGGAGGAGGAGGAGGAGGGGGAGGAGGAAATGGAGGAGGAGGAGGAGGAAATGGAGAAGGGGGAGGAGGAAATGGAGTCGGAGTCGGAGTCGGAAGCCTTGGCAACTGGTGAGTCCACTGCTACTTTGCTGGGACGTGTCTCGCATGTGTGCGAGCTCGGTAGCTGCTGGCGGCGTTATCGGCATTAAAGGGGGTCAGCCTACGGGACCCCTGGCCTTGTTAGGCCCGTTTGGGCCCGCTGCAGCTCGATGCCGAGCCCCTCCAAAAATCACAAACATGGAACGTAGCGGCGGAGGTTTATGACCTTCAGGCCCATCCCCTCCGACTCGGGAACACGGGTCAAACTTGTGCCAATCTTTACCTAGCGAGACCCGTCTACTTTGTGTGCAGCTGTGAAGACTCCTCAGGCCCCTGTGGGCGACAACTGGGCGATGAGGGGTTCGATGCTACTCTCCAAACCTCTCCAAGAAAGCGTTCTGACCAGAATGTCGAGGCGAACCCGCGACGACGAGCGAGGTGTACAGCCAAGCTGTTGCAATAAGGAATGCGACATAAGGAACGAAGACTCTTCTAGACACCAAACGAGCCTGGATGCACGAGGAGGGCTAGGGGAACAACCGCTGAATGACCTAAAGAACAGCGAACCCCTTCCGACCGAAAGCGGTCCTTATTTCACCGTCTTTATTGCAGCGCCGGCAACAATATCAGTACATGCTGCTCTCCTGATTCAGGATCACGTCCTGTAACCCTCGATGACCCCTCCACATTTGTTGCCTCCCCCGTTGCCGCCCGCCCGATGCACTCCCCCTGACCGTTGCCGTCCATTGGCGACCACATGTGAATCCCAGCCCTGCCGGTCAGATTTCTGAACAACTGGCTGGGGATCAGAGGCCGAGGGATGTCTGCAGCTAAATAATATGAGCCCCTAAGGGGGTGTCCGATACCCATCGGTAAGTATAAGAGGGCCTGCAGGGGTAGCGTTCGCAACTGGTCGCAGATCAGGGAGACGTAAGACTCGGGCTCGGGGGACTCGGCTTGGCCTGTCAGGGCCATCATGAAAATGACGCGACACAATCTGAAGTCTGACGCGAGCTCCCGCTGCGAACATCCCACGGAAACCGGGCCGTCAAAATCTGGGACCTGCTCGTCAGAAAACGTGAGCACGCCCGAGTCCCGACGTACTCGAGTCTTGCGCTTCCCCGAGCATGTGGTGACGAAAAGGTACCGATACTGCTACACCCCGGACCTCTCCCGTGGTGCGTTCTGACGAGGATTTCGAGGCGGATCCAGCGGTGGCGACGAGGGCCTCCCAGGAGGCCCAAAAAGGGGCAAACGGACGAGGGGTAGAGGTATGGGCACCTTTTTCTCCTCCGAGAGCAGAGCCCGCCCCAGGGCGGCGGCGCCGTGGTCCCGGTCGCTGAACAGCCGCGGGTACTGCAGCTGCAGGGTGCGCTCGACCCCCCGCTTCGCGGCCAGCAGGCACACGGGCCGCACGAAGAGCGCGGCCTGCTCGGGCCGCTCGCCTCCACGGCGGCGCTCGCCGAGGGGCACGGCTGGGAAGGGGGCAGGCAAGACGAGGCCAGGCCAGAGACAACATCGCGCAAAGAGAATCCACGGACCTCTGAGATCTGGCGACTCTGGAGCATGCACCGGACGCAGCGGCCTTCTCAGAACGTTCTGGAATGCTCCGGGAACGATCCCGAACGTGCTGGAACGATTATCACGTCCTAGGCCAGCCCGATGGGACCCCAAAGCTTTCGGCAGGATCAAACACGACGCGTGGATCCAGGCATTAATGAGATATGGTATCCGAAAGCCCTTAGCATCCGTTATTGCAACCAAAAATAGGACACGGCGTTTTTCCCACTAAAAAATCCTGCTGGGGACTGCACTATGTGGCAAAAGCGCGCAGGAGTAGCACAAGGATGCCATCCACTGAAACTTCAGATTCGTTTGGATCTCATGGTAGGGGGAGGCAACCTTGGACAACACCGTCAGAATATCTGTGAATAATGATGGTGTGGCGCGAGACCCTTCCATGCAGCCGATCGTCTAAAGATCTGTAGTAAACGTCACAGCATATGTAAAACAGATATATTAAACAAAACATGTTCAGCAAGCCGTCTAGCTTCCACAGCGGTGCGAAGAGCAAGTCTGAGGTTACAAGACGTTTGGACGAAGCCAGGAGGATGTTCAAAAAGATGCACATGTGTTGGAACAATGTCCGTATCAGTTGAGTATCGGAAGCTCCGTTTGTTTGTGCCATGGCGATCCTCAAGTGTTTACGCACTTGACCACAACATGTTTAAAACCTTTCCAGCAGTGTGTCTCCGACAAACCGTGCGGATCCAGCACTCCAAGTATTCTCAGGGTTTCAAATGCAGAAGCTCTATCGTTTGGGCAAGCTGATCTCCTGAGTGATACGCTGCGTGCAAGGTGTGTGTGCAAGCCTATGCAAAGACATCCGACCTGCCCGACGATGACATGTTCAGGAAGGCTGGTGCGTGAGCCAGGGAACACTGCGCCAAGACAGCGGCACCTGGCCTGGGAGCGCTGCCGCCCCGAGCTGCAGTGGGCTCGGTGCGTGTGCGAGCTGGCGTAAAGAATTGTCTTCGTGCCGGCATCTCCGACGCCCGTCAAAAGCTCGGCGGCGAGCGAAGGGGGGGGGGACGCGAGCAGGGGCGGGCCTGCTGAGTCGGGAATGTTCTGACCCGGGTCAGTCCAGACCCGGGTCAGTCATGACCCAAGTCATGACTTGCAGAATCCTGCAAGATCCCGCACCCAAACCTGGGTCAACGCGAAGGATCCTGCAAATTCCTGCGGGATCCGGGTCAGTGCGACCCTGGCCCTGAAGGATCGTGCAAGATCGGGCGCTCTGGCTGACCCCCGTTTGCATTGACCCCCGTCTCGTGAGCCCCGACTGAGAAGGCGCGGAAGTCCCCCCGCCTCCTGGGAAGTCGTCTGAGCCTTCCCCGGAGAAAAAGCAAAGACTTCTCAGAAGGCGCGAGGGCTTCCGAGAACTCCCCACGACTTGTTTGAGAAGGCCTCCTCCTTCTCTCGCTTCCCCCCGCCCTGGGGGACACCAGAAGGCACCGATACCGCGCTACTCCCTGGACCTCTCTTGGGGGGTGCGTTCTGACCAGAACCTCAAGGCGAATCCAGCGGTGGCGACAAGGGCCTCCCAGGAGACCCAAAAGAGGATCAACGAGGGAAGGGTAGCAGTATGGGTAGCTTTTTCCTTCTCTGACCTGCACGAATTCCCCCGGGGCCGTAGGCGACCCGAAAAGGAGGAGGAGGAGGAGGAGGAGAAGGAGGAGGAGGAGGAGGAGGAGGAGGAGGAGGAGGAGGAGAAGGGGGAGGAGGAGGGGGAGGAGGAGAAGGAGGAGAGGAGAGAGGAGGGAAAGGAGAGGAGGAGAAGGAGGAGGGGGAGAAGGAGGAGGGGAGCAGGAGGAGGAGGAGGAGAGGAGGAGGATGAAGAGGAGGAGGAGGAGGAGGAGGAGGAGGAGGAGGAGGAGGAGGAGGGAGGAGGAGGAGGAGGAGAGGAGGAGGAGGAGGAGGGAGGAGGAGGGGGAGAAGGAGGAGGAGGGAGGAGGAGGAGGAGGAGGAGGAGGAGGAGGAGGAGGGAGGAGGAGGAGGAGGGGGGAGGAGGCGGAGGAGGAGGCGGAGGGGGAGGAGGAGGAGGAGGAGGAGGAGGGAGGAGGAGGAGGAGGAGGACGGGTCGCCTAAGCCCGTCGGAGAAACCCTGCACTCTGAACCTCGCGCCGCCGCCGAAGATCCCAGTTCGCGTGCAGCCCTCGAGCCGTGCGCGCACGCGCCTGCCCAGGAGGCCGCGCAGCGCAGGCCGGCGAAGGGCCCCCGACGCTGCCAGCTCGCCGCGCCCGAGGCGGGCTGCAGCTGGCGGGGGGGCCCTGCGACGGGGGCAGGCAAAAAGGTGTAGGCCGAATGAACAAAAGCGACAGACCTAGGCCCTCCGCCTGAGATGCGGTCCCCACCACCATTCTCATCCGTCTCCTCCTTCTCCTCCCAACCCCCCTTTCCTCCTCCCTCCTCCTCCTCCTCCTCCTCCTCCTCCTCCTCCTTCTCCCCCATCATCGTCATCCTCGCCGTTAATATAATCGGCATCCTCATCCCTCCTCTTATGTTGTTCCCATCGTACTGAAGGACATATCCCAGAAATATGTCCGAGCACCCGGGAAAGTGTCGAAACAGTATCGAACGAGTGCCTCCCAGGGCCCGGCACGCAAAAGCCCTTCAACATTCGGTACTCTCCCTGTGCTGGAACTGCTTTCTGGCGATCCAGGCTAAAGTAGGTTGGAACATCATAACCGCCCTCGCTCGTCGCAACCACCGTCCGACCCTCCCGCGCCGCGCGGGCGGGCGTAGGAACAAAGATAGGCGACACCAACACCAACAGGGCGAGGAGATGCGAGGAAGCAAGGGGGAACTCGCTGGTGGTGTGCCCGCCCCCCCCTCTCGCTCGAGACACCCCCAGCCCCCAGCTCGGAGAGGCACCGTGGACCTCCTCGATGGCGGTGGGCCCCCTGGTGGTGTTGGTATCGCTCCTCCTCCCTCCGAGGGCGGGGGCGGCGGCCCGGCGGAGCGCGCGCCTCGCTGCTGCGGGTCCCCGCAGGCGCCGCGCGCCACGCGCCCCTGCCCGGGCGGCCTCGAGGGGTCCACGAGCGCCGCCCAGAGCTCCTGGACCTGGCCGGGGGGGGCGCCGCGAGGACGCAGGACGTGCCACAGGACGCAGGACACACAAAAAAATGCCCCCCCCCTCCAAGCGACCACAAAACGCGCTCCTTCAAATGAGAGAACGCGTTTCACAGGCGCTCGCCTTGGGGACATTCGGCGGCGCGCTTCTAACCAGGAGGTGGGCCCCCCCCCAACACTCGGCGCCGTCCCCACCCCCACCCTCAGCGCCGGCGCCGCGCCGGCGCTGGCGGCCGCCAGCAGCGCCCACGGCGGGGACGCAGCGACGATGACCAGAAGCAGCTCAAGGGGGGGGGGTTTGACCCCCCCCCCCCCCGCGGGGGGGTCCAATCCCCCCCCCCCTCGCGCCGGCGCCGGCGCTGGCGCCGGCCAGCAGCGCCCGCCCTGGCGCCGGCGACCGCGGGGACGCAGCGACGATTACCACCACTACAACCAACACCACTACTACCACCACCACCACCGCCTCAACCCACCACCACCAC
Organism: Prorocentrum cordatum; assembly: GCA_963575745.1. Lineage (NCBI taxonomy): Eukaryota > Dinophyceae > Prorocentrales > Prorocentraceae > Prorocentrum > Prorocentrum cordatum. Next base: position 52,277 of record CAUYUJ010005140.1, on the reverse strand, counting down.
CAACAACAACAGCACCACCACCACCACTACAGCCAACACCACCACCACAACCACCACCACAACTCACCATCATCACCACCACCACCACAAAAACCCACCACCACTACCACAACCACCACCACCACAATCTAACACACCACCACCACCACCACCAACAACAACAACAGCACCACCACCACCACCACAGCCAACACCACCACCACAACCACCACCACAACTCACCATCATCACCACCGCCACCACAAAAACCCACCACCACTACCACCACCACCACCACCACAATCTAACACACCACCACCACCACCACCACCACCACCACCACCACCATCGCCACAACCACAACCAGCAGCACAACCCACCGCCACCACCACAAACCACCACACCACCACCACCACCACCACTGCCACCACCGCCACCACCACCACAGCAAACATCCACAAACCACCGCCACCACCACAACTCACCCCCACCACCACACAACCTCATCCACCACCACCACCACAACTCACTATCACAACCACCACCGCCACCAACGCCACCACACCACCTCACCTCCACCACCAACAACAGCACCACACAACCACCACCACCACCACCACAGCCACCACCACCACCACAACCACCACCACAACTCACCATCATCACCACCACCACCTCACAAACCCATCACACCTACCACCACCACCACCACCACAATCCACCACACCACCACCACCACCACAACCACCACCACCACCACCACCAGCACAACCCACACCCACCACCACAAACCACCGCCACCACCACCACCAGCACCACCTCCACAAACCACCGCCACAACCACAACCCACCACAACCACCACCACCTCCACCACCACAGCAAACCACCACCACCACCACCACTTCCACCACCAAACAACCACCACCACCACCACCACCACAAACCACCACCACACCACCACCAAACCACCACCACCACCACCACCACCACCACCACCACCACCGCCACAACCACCACCACCACAACAAACCACCACACCCACACCACCAAAACCACCACCACCGCTACCACCACCAGCACCACACAACCACCACCACCACCACCACCACCACCACCGTCGTCCTCGTCGACGCTCCCCGCCACCGCCGCCCGCCGCCGCAGGCGCCGGCCAGCGCCGGCCCAGGAATGGAAATCGTCGTCCCCCCGCCGAATCGCCAGCCGCCGCCGACGCAAGCGCCAGCCCGAGGAGAGGGGAAGCACGGGGGGGGGGTTGAAACCCCCCCCGTGACGGGGGGGGGCGGGTTGAACCCCCCTTCACCCACTCCGTCACAGGAGGGGGGGGGTTCGAACCCCCCCCCCTCCATCCAGGGGGGGGGTCCGGTTCCCCCCCCCAAAGCGACCACAGAACGCGCTGTTTCAAATAAATAGACACAAATAACCAGATTACACAAGTAACCAGATTCCCATATTTTCCTATATCTCCTGGGTGTCTGTCTCCCCCCCCACGTTCCATATTTTCCACGTTCTCCGGGGAATCGACGGTCAATCGTGTCTGTGTGTTTTCCCTCCTGAAGTACGACCATCGTCAACTACAGTATTCGGCCTAACCTAAGGAGCGATGAATGAGGAACGACGCCCCATTTTTCAGTGAGCCTACGAGGTCCGAAGGAACACCAGGGGGCTCGCCGCCCAAAAGGCACCGGAACGCATGCAAGCCAAAGGAACAACCGAACCCCTTTTGAAATGTGAGCGTTCCTTGTTCAGGCTGGACCCTGTACAGCCCTCCACGAGATCAAGCGCCAACTTTTCAGATGCTGGTCGACGCGCGGAATGCGGCTCACGGGGTCAGTTTTGCGTCGTTGCGGTCACCCATGTCGGCGCGAACATTGACACGTTGGCGCCCCAGGGCGCGAGCCACGTCGCGGGAACAACTCGCAGTTGATTCCGAGGAGGGATGTACCCTCGTTAAGCTTAAACTCAAAAATAGGGGACATGCCCCTTCGAGGTCGGCACGCCCTTCAATGTCGATACGACGCCCCTTCCATGTCGGGGCCAGGGCAAATTGTTCTGACAGGGAGCGAGTCGGATGTTCGAAAATGACCGACATTAGAGGGGCGCGGCATACAAATACCTCGCACTCATCGCTAGTCAAGCAAATACAGTCCCGTACACAAGTCAGCTACGTAAGTCATGTTCCCGGATAGCTCGCAGAGAGCTCAGAAGGTTTCAAACTAAAAAGCCAAGGAGCCGCAGGGTAGCCCCGGAGATCGTTCCGGCGGCGGTCCAGAAGCCCTATAGGCGCGCCCTGCTTGAGCCGGCAGCGGGTCCCGACGGGCCTAATCCTAAGCGTTTCCCAATACGCGCGCCCAGAAGCTTTCCAGAAGGTCCTTCGTAAGCTCTCTCCAGGTCCTTCAAGAGTACTTCGCCAGGCCTTTTCCATGCAATTCGGGTGCCCCGCTATCCGGTCTTGGACTACACAATTTTGGCGCCCATTCTGACGAGGGTTGTACTATATGATTACCCCAACGGTATGACTAGGTGGGACGTCCCTTTTTGTTCGGTCTCGTGCGTGGTTTTTTCGCAGGATGATCCAGGATTCGGGAGCGGCCAAGAGGGGGGTGTCCAAGAGGGGGGGTGCAAATCATGACCGGCGGCATGTGCGCGGCCCAGCGGGGGGGCCAGGGACGTAATGAAATAAGAAGAGGCGCCATGAAATCAGGGGAAATATCATGGCCCCCGCCATGATATCCACCCCCCCCCCTAGTCATCACCCCCCTCTTTTCCGCCCCCGAAGGATGCTCCCCGCCGAGAAAAAAAAGTGCACACTTCCGAGCGATGCCGAGGCCAAGAGAAAAAAGCACGCCGAGGAAGAACCCCACAAGAGGGGGGACGGGGAGCCCGAGGCCGCCCGGTCTCCGGCAGCCGTCCGCGGGCGGTCTCGCGCCGGAGACTTCCTCGCACAAGCTGTTCGGAAGTCGTGCGCTCGCGCGTGCGCCGGCCGCTGGCTTCAGCCAGCTGCCCACCCGGCGGTAGGTTCTGATCGCGCGCTCGGTCGCTGTATAATTAGGCTCGCGCGAAGCCCGCCCGACCTCTTCGGATGCCGCCTGCGCTTCCGCTTGCGGCCGCGACAAAAAAGTATGCCGGCCGCGTGTTTGGTCCGGACGGTCGCGATCCCGTGTGGAACGCATGGCCGTGCTCTCCGTGCTCTCAGGGCGCGTTGCTTCGGCAATCCTCATCCATGGGATCGTCTGGTCTGGGGACGTGGCCTGTGGGCGGTGAGTTTGAAGGAACGACCGACCCAGGCGCAGAGGCCAGCGAAGTAGACCTGGGTGAGCGCAGCACGCAGCAGATAGCTTCTCGTCTTTTTCTTCCTCCTTCACAGTTAAACAGTATGAATACTACGTAGCACCACGCAGATGCGGATAATAATGAGGAGGCGGTGGGGGCGGTGGCAGGTTGCGAGTCTCTTGAGAAGCCCGCCGCAGGCGCCAGAGTTGCATAACTTATACAACGAGACCGCCGCATGCGCCGATCTTTTCGCTAAACCAATGTGGGTGGGTCGCGGGTGGGTCGCGGGGGGGTCGCACATGGGTCGCGGGCGGGTCGAGGGTGGGTCGCTGGTGGGTCGCGGGTGGGTCGCGGGATGGGTCGCGGGGTGGGTCGAGGGGTGGCTCGCGGGGTGGCTCGTGGGGTGGGTCGCGGGGTAGGTCGCGGGTGGGTCGCGGGTGGGACGACGACAACAAACAACAACAACAACAACAACAACAACAACAACAACAACAACAACAACAACAACAACAACAACAACAACAACCACAACAACAACAACAACAACAACAACAGCAACAGCAAACAGCAACAGCAACAGCAACAGCAACAACAACAACACCAACAACAACAACAACAACAACAACAACAACAGCAACAGCAACAGCAACAGCAACAACAACAACAACAACAACGACAACGACAACAACCACAACCACAACCACAACAGCAACAACAACAATAACAGAAATATCACTAACAACAACGTCGACAACAACAGCAACAACAACAACAATCACTTTACCCGAACGCTCAGTGTTCTCACCAGTGCCAGGGTTTTCATACGACGCCCGCCAATACCCCCACTTTGTGGGGGGGCCGGTTCAAGCTCTACCACATTTCCAAACGACTCTTCGCCACCACCCACACCCAGCTTCCCGCCCTATGACGTTCGGACACTTCACTTCGTGGCCTGCGGACGACCGTGGCTACTACACTGGCGCATGGGTACAGTGACTTGTTGTGGTAACATTTTCTGGACGCTAGCTTAGTATACGACTTTTCCCCCTGTTCCAACACTGGACACCTATACTGGTTTTTGGAAAAACCATTGTTTTTTTTAGGATTCGGACAGCGCGCGCGGGTAGAAATTTTGAAAAGTCGTGCAGGTGTTTTTCGAGGACCTACGGTGCGATTCGTGTGATTTTATGATGCGCGGTGCTAAAATTCTTAAGAACCCAATGGTTTTTGGAGATTTCGGCGTGCGCGCGCGAAGAAAAAACGAATGTGTCCCGCATGGTATTATTTGACAGGGATGATGGCCCTGGCAGGTGCGCAACCGTTGTCGCAGAAGTTCGAAAAAGTTGCTCGCAAAAGCCCGTTTGACAGAAATGTTTAAAAAGTGTTGGGTTTCCTACGAATCCGCAAGAGCGCGCGGGATGAGATTTTGACATTTTTTTGTTGAAAAACCATTGGTTTTTTGATGTTTTTATGTTAAAATCGCTCCGAACACTAAGCTTTTGGAAGGATTTCGTCTTGCGCGCGCGAATGTCCACTTTACCTTATTTTTTGCAAGGGATTCTTGAAATTTGATTATATTAGAACAAGAAATGTCATTTTATAGTGTTTTTTGCAAGGGAAAACGGATTACAACAAAACAACCGGATCTTGATCACATCGTTTTACCTGAGGCTTCCTCACGAAAATGATGAAAATGTAGCTGCGGCCTAGGCGGCGCAGGGGGGGCGCGCACCAGGGGGCCCAACAATAATTATTCTTTAGAATTAATAATGTTCAACAACAACAACAACAACAACAACAAGTATAACAATAGCAGCAACAACCACAAAACCAATCATTTTAAGACTGTTCGCCCTTATCTGCTCGAATGTCCAATAACGCGTATTTCCAAACAACCCTCGATACCCGACCTCTTCGTCTTCGATCGAACCCCTTGTGGGGGGTATACCTTTCTTCCCTGCAGGCCGGGCCCCGGAAAGCGGCGGGGCGGCCGCGGACCGTCGGCCTGGCCAGCGGCAGCGCTGCTCGATGGGGCGGCCGCGGACCGTCGACCCGACCCCAAGAGGGACGGACAGGGGAACAACCACGACGACGACGACGACGACGACGAAGACGACGGCGACGACGACGAGCGAAAGCGAGAGCGAAAGAGAACGACAGCAGGGCCACAAGGACACGAAGTAGGCCACGAAGGGCAACAGCGGGGACACGAAGGGAATGCGTATGGAGCCACGAAAAGCGCGAACGAGCGGGGGCCACGAAGGGCAGATAATGCGGGGCCACAAAAGGCAGCGATGGGGCCACTGAGGGTAGCAACTGGGCCACGTAGGACAGATGCATATGGGGCCACCACGGGCGCGAATGAGCAGGGGCCACGAAGGGCATACATATATTGGGCCACGAAGGGCAGCGAGGGGGTCACGAAGGGATGCAACGTGGCCACGAAGGGCAACGAGGGGGCCACGAGAGGCTGCAACGGGGCCACGAAGAGCATACATATATGGGGCCACGAAGGGCAGCGAGGGGGCCACGAAGGGATGCAACGTGGCCACGAAGGGCAGCGAGGGGGCCACGAAGGGCTGCAGCGGGGCCACGAAACAAAGCGAAGGGCCACGAAGGACTGCAACGGGGCCACGAAACGCAGCGAGGAGGCCACGAGGGGCTGCAACGGGGTCACGAAGGGCAGCGAGATCCAGATTCCTATGTTATCTGTCAGGGAGTCCCAAGCGTGAGCGCGATTCCTGGGTGCCTCGGTATCGGGAGCGCGGCGCATGAGTAAATTGCAAGAAATTCCAACGCAAAGGCGCTAGTCTTCAATAGATTACAAGCAAGTCTCCAGCGAGAGCGCGACTCCAGAGCGCCTGGAGAATAAATGCGAAGGAAGTCCCAAGCGAGAGCGCGATTCCTGAATAAAACGCGAGGAAGTTTCGGGCGGGAGCGGAGGTCCTGGCAAATTTGTGAGGAAGTCTCAGGCGGGAACCGCTGTTGCTGTAAACCGGGGGCCAACGACACAGTTTAACCCTCAAGACCTTCCCTCATAAAAAACAGGGTGCGAGCCCCGGGAAGGGCACTTCAATCGGAAAAAAAAATGCACCGGACGGGGGGGATCAACAATGATTATTCTTCGGAAGTGAGAAGTCAACAGAAACAACAACAACAACAACAACAACAACAACAATTACAACAACAGCAGCAACAGCAACAACACCACTCATTTTAAGACTGTTCGCCCTTATCTGCTCGAGTGTCCAATAACGCGTATTTCCAAAGCCCTCGATACCCGCCCTCTTCGTCGTCGAACCTCTTTTGGGGGGTATACCTTTCTTCCCTGCAGGCCGGGCCCCGGAAAGCGGCGGGGCGGCCGCGGACCGTCGGCCTGGCCAGCGGCAGCGCTGATCGGTGCGGCGGCCGCGGACCGTCGACCCGACCCCAAGAGGGACGGACAGGGGAACAACCACGACGACGACGACGACGACGACGAAGACGACGGTGACGACGACGACGACGACGAAGACGACGGCGACGACGACGAGCGAAAGCGAGAGCGAGAGAGAACGACAGCAGGGCCACAAGGACACGAAGTAGGCCACGAAGGGCGACAGCGGGGACACGAAGGGAATGCGTATGGGGCCACGAAGAGCGCAATCGAGCGGGGGCCACGAAGTGCAGATAATGCGGGGCCACAGAAGGCAACTATGGGGCCACTGAGGGTAGCAACTGGGCCACGTAGGACAGTGAGGGGGGCACAAATGGCGACAGCGGAGCCACGAAGGGCATGCACATGGGGCCACAACGGGCGCGACTCCTGGGTGCCTGGGTGTCGGGAGCGTAGCGCTTGGGCAAATTGCAGCAATAATTCCAACGCAAGGCCATTCTTCAGTAAATTGCAAGCAAGTCTCCAGCGAGAGCGCGATTCCAGAGCGCCAGGAGAGCGATTCCTGAATAAAGTGTAAGGACGTCCCAAGCGAGAGCACGATTCCTGAATCAAATGCGAGGGAAACTCGGGCGGGAGCGGGGGCCCTGGCTAAATTGTAAGGAAGTCTCAGGCGGGAGCCGTTGTTGTTGTTGTAACCCGGGGGCCAGGGGCCCAGTTTGAGCATCAAGACTTTCCCTGTCAAAAAGCAGGGTGCGAGCGTCGAGGGGCACACTTCGATTTAGAAAAAACAATATGCTCCCGCGGGGGGATCAACAATAATTATTCTTCAGAAATGAGAATTCAACAACAACAACAACAACAACAACAACAACAACAAAATAACAAACACAACAACACACAACGTAACAAGCAGAATGCTCACAACGGATCACCACTTCAGCCGCGCACCCAGGGGCAATGAATGACCGTTCGGCCCCCTCACTCTAATCTCCTCTCCCCTGATGACGTCTGGAAGATATCCGGCCACCCTCCGCTTACGGTTTTTACACACAAAAGTTCTAGGAACTGGGTTTTCGCATGGGTTTGTTTTGTTTCATGTTGCTCCCGCTGAAGCGCTGGCCTCATTTTCGGGCTTCCGCTCGATCCGCATCGTGCTCCCGCTGCAACGCTGGCCTCGTTTCTGTGTTTCCGCTCGTTCCGAATCGTGCTCCCGCTGCAGCGCGGGCCTTCCTTCCAACTAGGCCCCAAAATTAAGAAAATGCCCCCCGAAAAAAACATCGGAAGTGATTATACATTCGGTGTCGATGTGTTGATTTGTTGGGCCGCAGAAGCCCCCCCGGACGTCCTCGTTTTCAGAGAGTATCAAGCGGGAGCCCCGTTTCTGCTTTGAGACGGCGATGTTGACAGAAGAGCCAGCGGATGCTCTCCATCACCCCTGCCTTGGAGCTTTTCGGGGAGCCAAGGGAGCTAGACATGGAGCCGCCCGACTCCAGCACAGCCCAGACCTTTCGAAGACGATCCACTTACTCTCCAAAGAACCTCGCGCCATGCCATGAAATGCTGTGCGTTGTTGTGCTCTGCGCCGCTGTGCGATGCCATGCTTTGCGTTGCAATGCTTTGAGATGCAACGCTCAACTGCGCAACGCCACGCCGTGCTGTGGGATGCTACGCTCTGCCGTGCTCTTCTACGCCATGCCGTGCCGTTCTCTACCATGCATCGTGTAACCAATCCCGATCAATCCCCTGCTCGACATCCGACCGTGCGCACAGAAAGGATAGCTACGCCTTGGTGAACAATGGGAGGGAAAGTTAGGACGTCAGATATGACGCGAGCGCACCTAGCTTGTCTCCCTCCCCCTCCCCCTCCCACTCCCACTCCTCCTCCTCCTCCTCCTCCTCCTCCTCCTCCTCCTCCTCCCCCTCCTCCTCCTCCTCCTCCTCCTCCTCCTCCTCCTCCTCCTCCTCCTCCTCCTCCTCCTCCTCCTCCTCCTCCTCTTTTGCGTGCGGGTGGTCCGAGGGCGGGCCTCGGGACCGCACGCCTACTTGGCCTGAAAAAACTCTACAGGGCAGTTTTTGATACATGGGATGTTTAAAAATATCGGATTCTAAGTACATGGCTAATTCATGAAGAAAGTTGTGCATGAACTCCTCGTTGTCTTTACTACTGAATCCCTGCATTTTTTATACATGATCCGCACGCGGAACATGTATCAAAAACGGCACTGTATAATCATGTTCCGGGAGGCCGCTTCCGAACACTATTTGCGGCGGTGCCCCAAAAAATAGTCTCCCCGAACGGGCTTTCCCGTGTTGTGGTCAAGACTACTTTGCATACGGTCGCGGTATCACGTCCGGTTCCTGTGAGCCACGACACGGTCGGGCCAAAGGGGCCCCTCGCACTCACAGAGCGACTTCTGAGCCCGCGGGCGGGCAAAACACCCACAGACACGACAGACCACAAATCCCGCACACTCCACGATCTCGTGTTCACGAGAAAGGGGGAACTGGGGGCCTCCTCGTCATCCTTCTCCTCCTCCTCCTTCTCCTCCTCCTCCCACGTACCCCCCCTCCTCCTCCTCCTCCTCCTCCTCCTCCTCCTCCTCCTCCTCCTCCTCCTCCTCCTCCTCCTCATCCCATGTACTCCGCCTCCTCAACATGCCTGAAACGTACTTACTCCCCCTCCCCCGGATCCCTTCTCCTCATCGTCAGCATCCTCCTCCCTTCCTCCTCCTCCTCCTCCCCCCTCCTCACTCCTCCTCCACCTTCCATTTCCCCCCCCCCCGTTCTCCTCCTGGCTCCCCCCGTGCGACCTTGAGGATCAGGGACTGCCGATCCTCCTCCGGAAGCCTCTCCTCGGGCCTGCTGCGAAGGCACGGGGGTGCGCGACGAAGGCGGGGAGAGTCAGGTCTCGGCACTCACGGAAGAGAAGGGGAGAAGGGGAAGAGGGGGAGGGAGGAACAGACACACACACACACACACACACACTGCACGGGAACCGACGTGGGTCGCCTCACTCCAATCGTCCCAAGATCGACGATCGATCTCTTTCCGTCAAGGATCGGTCGAGGACCGACGATCGATCGGAAATCAAAGATCGAGGATCGACGACCGATCGAGCAATCGAGGATCGAGGGTCGTGGGTCGACAAGCAGTGTCTCTTTGTGCCGAAGATCAGTCGAGGATCGACGATCGATCGGCGATCGAAGCCTGAGGACCCAGGCAGGGCATGAGCAGATGGGAGCAGGAGAGCAGGACCGGACGAGAGGGTGCCTTTGCCCCCCCACGCGCTGGCGCACCACCTCCCCCGGCGCAGCCCACCACCTGCAACGTCAGGCGGAACTGACGCCCGAGAGCGCCCCGCGGCCCGCTCTCGCCACGCGGTGGCGCCGTTCGGCCGCTGGAAGAAAAAAGACGAGGCTTCGCGAGTCGGCTGCCGGGCTTTCTTGCAGCTCGATATACGTTTGCAGCCCCTGGCAGTTTGCAGCCCTGCCCCGGCCTGGTCTCTGCCCGAGCTGCGGCGGTAGGCCTGGTCTCGGCCTGCCCCCCTCGGCGACTTCCTGGTCTCGGCCTGAGTTGCGGCGGTACAGTCGGGGCCTTGACCTAAGGAACCCAAAAGAAGGAACGAGGCCCCTTTTTTCCACGAGTGAAACTTCGATTTCCGATCGAAAACCTGAGGAAAACCCGAGGCAAGCTGCGAAACACTTTAAGGAACGCGGAGCCCCTCCCCAACGAAAAGGGTTCCTTCTTCAGGGCCCCGACTGTAGGCCTGTCTGCGACAGGTAATTCAGGACCTCGCGCGGCCCGCTCGGACCTGGACACGCCGCCGGCGCGCCCGCCGGCGGCTGGTAGCTAAAAGGGGAGTCGGCCGCCGGCTCCTCCTGCGCGGGGCGCCCGCTTCTCGGGCCGAGGGCGCCCAGTGGCGGGGCCCGGAACCAGCCGAGCGCGGCGGATGTCGCGCAGTCCCCCTTTCCCCTCTGGCCCAGACGACAATCCTCCTCCTCCCTCCTCCCTCCTCCCTCCTCCCTCCTGTTGCCTGGCCCAACAGAGGAGAATAGGCGGCGGCCGGGGGGGGGGGAGTGAGAAGGGGCGGGCCTTCTCAGAAGGCTCGGAAGTTCCCCCGCATTCTGAGAAGTGACCTAAGCCTTCCCCGGAGACGCAGGAAACGTCTCAGAAGGCCAGAGGTCTTCTGGGAACTCCCGCCGCCTTCTGAGAAGGTCTTTGCCTTACCACTTCCCCCCCCTTGCCCACCGCCAAGAGAAGGGAGGGAGGAAGGGGGGAGGAGAAAGGCCCAGACTTCCCACGCGGCGGAAAGATCCCGGCAGGTGGATCTCGACGCTCGGCGTCTGGTGGCCGCCTCCAGGCCCCCAGGGCCGTCAGCGGGCACCTCAGGATGAGAAAACGGTCCCTGGGATGGGGGTCAGGAGCCTGTTGGACGGACCTGCATGCCCGTTCAGGGGCTGTCATGGCACCTGGATTGCATCGTCTTCGCCTCCCTGGACGCTGTCGTGAGCCGCCTGATCCGCGGCCCTGCGCGCGTTAGGTAATTTAGTCGCGTCCGCGGCCCGTTCGCGACCTTCCGCCGCTGGCGCTTCCGCCTGCGGCTGTAAAAAAAAGGGGGTCGGGAGCCCCAGGCGCCGACGACTCGAACACAAACTGGTCGCAGGAGGTCCAGGGCGCAAAGGGAAGAGCGCGGTCGGGGGCTTGTAGAGAAGAAGTGGGAGGACGCAGACTCCGTGTGGGTTCCCTGAAGCTGTAGCGCATTGTGTCACGACCCGTACGGCGTCACGGCTGGGCCGAGCTCAGATCCAACAAACCCGCAAGGGCGTTCGAACATGAGCATGCATGTACACCGGACTCACTTCTATAGCGCTCACTTCTATAGTGCTCACTTTGAAATTGTGGTCCGGAAGGGGCCGCACATGCAGGCACATGCCGCACAATCGCACGCACATGCCCATGCCAATATAAAAAAAGCCTTAACAGCATTGCCGCACATGCGCGCACATGCCACACCGTCCGACGCACACTCGAATGCACGGTCAAGCAAAACTCTGAAAGCATAGACGCACATGCCAGCACATGCCGCAGAGATGTCGCAGGCGATAGTGGGCATTTCGCAACCCAGAGTTGCGAGGATGTCTCAGGCAAGCGTGGCCGGACCACCATGGGGCAAGGCATCTTGGAAACCAGAGTGGCGAGGATGTCGCTGGTCAAGGTGACCAGACCACCATGGGGCAGGACACCGCCGAGGTCTGAGTTGTGAGGATGTCTCAGGCGAAAGTGGCCTGACCACCATGGGGCAAGAGATCTCTGAGGTCAGAGTTGCGCGGATGTCTCTGGCGAGAGTGGTCTGACCACCTCAGCCCAGGGCGTCTCGGAACCCAGAGTTGCGAGGATGTCTCAGGCAGGAGTGGCCTGACCACCTGCTCAGGGCATCTCGAAACCCAGAGTTGCGAGGGTCTCAGGCGAAAAAGGCCGAGACATTATGGAGCAGGGCATCATTGAGGTCATAGTTGTGAGGATGCCTCAGGCGAAAGTGGCCTGAACACCTCAACTCAGGGCGTCTCGGGCGAGGATTCTAAAGCGAAAGTGGTCTAACCACCTCAGCTCAGGGCGTCTCGGAACCCAAAGTACCGAGGATGTCTCAGGCGAAAGGGGCCGGGACACTATCGAGCAGGGCATCATTGAGATCAGGGTTGCGAGGACGTCTCAGGCGACAGTGGTTGACCCATTCGTAAGATCGGGTGCTGCCCCACGACCTCGCGCAAAGCCTTGTGAAGGTGGTGCAGTAACCCCAGGAAGCATTTAAGAAACCCCCCGGCGACATCTTAGCACCGCATTATTATTCGCTATTCCGAGGGGCCGAAATAACCGCACGATAGGTTTAGCACCCGGACACACAACAAATTCGCGGAGGCCTGGCCCCTGGGCTACAATCGAAATTCGAAATTCAAATCTGCGTGGCGGAGGAGGAGGAGGAGGAGGAGGAGGAGGAGGGGGCAGGAGGAAGTTCGTGGGTGGAGGAGAGGAGGAGGAGGAGGAGGAGGAGGAGGAGGAGGAGGAGGAGGAGGAGGAGGAGGAGGAGGGCTCCTGGTGCCAGGTAACGCTTCCAGGGTGCGGAAGGGTTATCGATTTGCCGGAAGGGGGGGGGTTCTTAAATGCTTCCTGGGGTTAATGCCTTGTGCACCTGGTCGTTCCAACATTGTTCCGGCGTGCCGCTCCTGCCGGCGAGCGCGGGCAGGGCGAGCGCTGCGCGCGCCTGTGCGGAGCGTGAGCGGGGCGCCCCGTCTGTCGGGGCCGCGCAATCAAGCGAACGCCCGTCCGCGCGCGGCTTGCGCGCGGACGCGAACGCGCTGGCGCCCGGAGACGAACGCCGGCCCCGGCATTCTTGCACGTCCCGCACATGCCCCGCACAGGTACGCACAGTATTCGCACAGGCCGACCTCGCCAGTGGCCGAGCCAGGCCAGCGATTCCGAGATTCCATGAGCTCGGGCCGTCAAGCCATTTTCGCCTGAGACATCCTCGCGACTCTCACCTCCTCCTCCTCCTCCTCCTCCTCCTCCTCTTCCTCCTTCTCGTCTGGCCGAGCCGAACAGGCGGGCGGGCCGGCCGAGCCGGGGGCGTCCGCCTCCTCCGCCCCCCCCATCCTTCCCCCCCCCTCCACCTCCCCCCCCCCCTGCTTCTCCGGCCGAGCTGAGAAGGCGCGCGGGAGAGCGTTTTACTAGGAGGGCACGCCGCCGCCAGCTCACAAACCGGGCGAAGAACCGCCCCCGCCAGCAGCGGGCGAGTCTAAACGCACAACAAATCTTTCAGGAAGGCTCTCTGCATTGGAGGCACAAGGGTCCCAGACTAGGGCATGAGCGTGCATGTGCATTGGGATGTGGCATGTGCGCCCGCGCATCGCATGTGCGTGCATGTGCGGGCCCGCGCGGCCTCCCGAAGAGAGGTTGCACAGGCATGTGCGTGCATGTGCCGATGACAGATCTGCGATTCTCGAACACCTCCCGCATGTGCAGGCATGTGCGCGCATGTGCGTCGGACTGCGCGTGCATGTGCGTATGATGGATACACCAAAACACAGCGCACATGCCCCCGCACATGCCCGGGCACGACGTGCACAGTAGGAAGTCCATCCAAGAAGGGCCGCACAGGCCTGGCACATGACTGGCACATGCCGCGCACATGCGCGCACATGACAGCGCAAAAACGGCCGCACATACACCCACCCAGGGGTATAGATGTGAGTGCGGTGTAATTATTGTTTGTTTGACCCTCCCCCCTCATTGACCTATCCCCAGGCAATCGTCGGCGCGGGCGCTGCCGAACCAAACTTTGTCGCAGCAGCTGTCCGGCCACTATCTGAGCTTCACACGGAAGAGGAGACGAAGCCAAGGGGGGGGGCGTCCAAGAGCGGGGGGCGTCTCTCTCTCTCTCTCTCTCTTTCTCTCTCTCTCTCTCTCTCTCTCTCTCTCCCACCCAGCCCCTATGCGCCCCCCCCTTCCATCTCTCGCTCTTGTTTCTTGTTGTTTGTTGTTATTTCTTTCTCTCTCTCTCTCTCTCTCTCTCTCTCTCTCCCTCGCGCACACACACACACACGCACGCACGCACGCGGACGCCCCCTCCTCCGCCCCCCCCTCTTCCCCTCCCCCCCGATTCGCCCGCCGCGGCCCACGCCGACGACCCGCCCGCAGCTCGCCCGCGACGCGCTCGCCGCCGCCCACGCCACGGTCCGCCCGCGACCCAAATCGCCGCGGCCCGCCCGCCGCCGGCCCGCCCGCCGCCCACCCCGCGCTCGCCCCCCTTCGGAGGCCTGGAAATTGGCACCAACACCAGCACAGGGGGCTGCCTCCACATGGGAATTCGGATCCTAGATTTCGGTGTTGGTGGTAATATTTAGGTCACCTTGGAAGCGAGAATATTGCCACCATCACCGAGATCGGGATCGTCTTCCCTCGGTGGAGGCACACCGCCGATCTTGGTGTTGGTGTCAACCTCTAGGCCTGCGACCCCTCACACTTATCCACACTGGCGGGGCGCCTGCTGAGCTGTTCTCACTATGACTGGCACGTTTCGGTCCTCTGAACTCCCCCGGCATCTCATCATCATCTCGTTCCCCCGCTACCACTGACATATCATGGAAGTGAGACTACCCTAGCGTTGTGGAAACGTACGAAAATCCACACCCATTTCCCCCCCGTATGCATCATATAACCCACCTTCTCAGCGGCGTTGCTGAGAAAAGGGAACTCCGGTTTCCAGCACAAATGTAAACACCCACGTGGCAACATTCATTCGCGCCCCCCTTATTGGAATGTGACGACCTTGAAAAGAAACAAGCAAGAATTCACCACTCCTGTCGGTGGAGCTCCATATGGGGTTAATAAAAGCTGGAGGCCTGCGCCGAGGCTTAATGACATTGATGTTCACTGATTTTGTTTGATGAATTCACCACGTTGGCCATTGCGAGCTTCTGACGGGCCCAAGGTAGCCTCCAAGTCGACCGTACGATTGATGGAAAGTCCGCCTCTGCACCCCCTGGCATGTTGAGGCGTGCTAAAGTACGAAATGCTGCCTGACAACATATTCTAAATGCGATCCAACTTGGCCTCACGGCGGCCCAGAATGTCATGAAAACGGCCCAAGAAGCTTCGATGACAGCCCAAGATGCCTCCAAAATGACCCTTCCAAATGCCGAATAAACCAAACATACGGTTTTCATTTGGGTATTTCAAAAATTATTTTGAATGTCGCCTCTTCTGGCCGCCGTCGGTTCAAGATGAGGCAGGAGGCCTCGATGATAGTCCTACAGCGCCCCAATGGGGCCCGAAGGCGCGGCGAGAGGACCCAGACATAGCCCAAAACGCCCCAGAAGAGGGCATAGCGGCCCCATAACGACACCAAAACGGTGAAGGATGGCTCCAAGTTGGCCCAAAGCGGTTCGAGACGGCCTGCTGACGGCACAAAGGGACCCAAAAGGCGTCCGACTTCACGCAATGCCTCCGAAACGGCAAATATGTCTTCAAAATGACCCAAAAGTGTGTATGTGTGTGTGTGTGCATGTCTCAGTGCGTGCGGAATGGTGTGTGGTGCGGCACGTGGTGTTATGTGGTGTGGTATGGTGTGGTGTTTTTGGCGCGGTGTGGTATGATGGTGGTGGTGTGCGCGTGCGCGCGTGGTGCGCGGCGTGGTGCGCGCGGGTCGCGGCGCGGCGCGGCGCGAGGGGGTCTTCTGAATGCCCTCGCAGCGGCTGGGACCCGAAGCGAAGAAAGGCAGGAACGCAGAAAAACATGGCGGAACCGATCCTCGGGGATAGAACGCTGCGGGGGATGCGGACACTGACGCGTCTGCCCCGTCGAATAGACGTTCGCTTGCTCCGTTGCCGCTTGCTTCTTCGAAGGGCACTTCCCCCGAACACCACCGGTGCCCGTCGTCGAGCGCAAAGGGGCAAGCAGGACGGCCAGAAATCACAAGACAGTTCGCCGTTTGGGCCCAACGCCAGCCCAAACGGCGATCACAAATCGGGCGTAGCCCCGCGCGCATTGAAACGCCCACACCTCGTCGTCGTACTACTCAGATTCCGCCACGTCGTTCTCCCCATCCAGATCGTCGTCGTCGTCCTCCTCCGCGCCCTCCTCATATTCCTCGCATTCCTTTTCTTCCTCGTGCTCCAACTCCTCCTCGTCGTCCTTCTCGTCAAGGACCTCGTCCTCGTTTCTCCGCTTCCTCCTCCTGCTCATCTTCCTTCTCCTGGCACCTCGGTCCCCCTCGCCCTCGCTGGCCCGCTTGCGCTTCAGTTCGAAGCCGACCAGGTCACGGACCATGCCAGCGGCATGGCGGAAGCCCGTCGCGTAGCAAAGGCAGCGTGCTGAAGGATATTGGCAAAGGGGAGTAAGTAAGGAGGCTTCGTTCGTCCCTTCACCGCAATAGGACCTTCGGCGCTCGAGATTATAACCACCCCCTACCGGTTGCGCCACAGGTTGCGCCCTCGGCGGCCGAGAGTCAAACCGTCTCCGATTGGTTGCGCCATAGGTTGCGCCCTCGGACGCCGAGAACAAAACCGCCTCCGATTGCTTGCGCCATGGGTTGCGCCCTCGGCGGCCGAGAACAAAACCGTCTCCGATGTGTTGCGTCATAGGTTGCGCCCTCGGCCGTCGTTGCGCCATAGGTTGCGCCCTCGGCCGCCGAGAATAAGACCGTCTCCGACTGGTTGCGCCATAGGTTGCGCCCTCAGCGCCTTCGGCCACCGAGAATATAACCGCCTCTTTCTGGTTGCGCTATAGGTTGCGCCCTCGGCCGCTGAGAATAAAACCGTCGCCGATCGGTTGCGCCATAGGAAGCGCCCACAACCGCCAAAACAATAAAACGCTTCCTATTGGTTGCGCCATAGGTTGCGCCCTCGTCAACCGAGAATAAAACTGTCCCCTATTAGTTGCGCCATCGGTTGCGCCCTCGGAGTTCGGGTGAGTGCAGGCGAAGGTCAGTTGTGGTTCAGGGGTGTTTCAAGTGTAGTTTTGGCGCGGCTCGTGCGCTGTCCAAGCGCAGCTTAGGCACAATCCTGGAATGGCACTAGTGCATGTCAAGTGCAGGCCGAATATAGTGCATGCGAGATTCTGGCGTACTTCAAGCGTGGTTCAGTCGCGGCCCAGGCACTGCACCCTCTTGGCGCGCCGCAGCATGGCCGAGCATTCGCAGCGCGGGCTTCGCCCAGGCGCGGCGCATGAACAACTCTGGCGATAGCCGCGCGTGGCGCGAGCAACCGACGCGCGCATCGGACGCGGCGGCGCCGCGCCGCCCGCGAGATGGCTCGCGCGCCCCAGAGCGGGCGGTCGGCGGACCAGTCGCCAGCTCGGTGCCGCGCGTCGCCCGGCGGGCCCAGCGCAGTCGCGCCGCGCCGCTCTGAGCTGACGGCCGCGCGCAGCACAGTCTGGCCCGCGCGCCCGTTAGGTGCAGTGCAGGACGATGTCGCTCGCGACGCAAGAGCGCGTTCGAGCTGGCCCCCACGACCGCGCGCGCGATGACGGTGCGGCATCGCTGATGTCCTCGCGTCGCCCGTCCCCTGCGCCGCACGAAACGGCGGCCGCGCGGAATTCCACGCGCGCGCGATGCCGGCGGCGACGCAGCAGCGCGCCCCGCTCGGGCAGCGCGCAAGCGCCCCGCCGACCGCGGCGGCGCGCAGATTGCCGCGCGGCCTGCGGCAATACAAACGCAGCCAACAAACCCAGGGAGCCACGCGCAATGACACGGGCCGCGGACTGCGCGAAATGAAATGGAGCGCGAGCCCGCGCGCCAAAGCAGCCGACCTCCCCGTGCAAAACCGTTTCACGCACCAGGTGCCCTCCCCGCCCATACGCGGCCACATCTCCGACCCGCGCAACATGGCGCGCGCGGGCGCGATTCAGGCGCGCCGCGTGCGTCGCGGGCCGAGTGGGAACGCAGCGCAACGCGCGGCGCGCACTCGGTCCGCCCATGGCCCAAGGCGCCCCCCCGCCCGCGGCCCGCTGCTGCGAAGAGCGGCTCATCGTCGGACCCGGCTCGGCAGTGGGCGCCGCAATTGGCAGCGGCGCGCCCCCGCGTTCGACGGTGGCCGCGGCAGCGCGCCCAAGGGATTCGATCCCGATCGTACAGGCAGTTTTTCATACATAGTAGTTCTTAAGAATATAGGATTTGTAATACATGATTCATGTATGAATGAATTTATCGGAGGTGAGGGGGTGAGATCGAAGTGGAACGGAGAGCCCCCCTACCGGGAAATCGATTTCGGTTTCGTGTTCGTGCGTGCCGTGCGTGCGGGCGAGGCGAAGCTGCGTGGGCGGGCGAGAGAAAGTCTCCCGTGGCTGAGGCGCGGCCGGACCAAATGTCTCCCTTCCGGGCGGCCGGTGGCCCGCGGTGTCCCGCCGGTGTCCCGCTGGTGTCCCGTGTGGCTGAGGCGCGGCCGGACCAAATGTCTCCCTTCCGGGCGGCCGGTGGCCCGCGGTGTCCCCCGGTGTCCCGCGAAAGTCCCGCGGTGTCCCGCGGTGCCCCGCGGTGTCCCGCCGGTGTCCCGCGGTGTCCCGCGATGATGATGATGATGATGATGATGATGATGATGATGATGATGATGAATGAATGATAATAATAATGATGATGAATGATGATGATGAATGATGATGATGATGATGACGTCGATGATGATGATGATGGTGATGCTGCTGATGATGATGACTGATGATGATGATGACGATGATGATGATGGTGTCCCGATGATGATGATGATGATGATGATGATGATGATGATGATGATGATGATGATGATGATGATGGTGTCCCGATGATGAGGATGATGATGATCATATGTTGATGATCATGATGATGACGATGATGGTGTCCCGATGGTGATGAGTATGATGATGTTAATGTTGATGATGCTGATTATGATTGTGTCCCGATGATGATGTTCATGATGATGAGGTTGATGATGAGTATGGCGTCCCGATGATGATGATTATTCTGATGGTGATTGTGATGATGTTGATGATGATGGCGTCCCGATGGTGATGATGATGATGTTGATGATGATGTTGTTAATGATGATGATGGTGCCCCGATGATGACGACGATGATGATGATGCTGATGATGATGATGATGATGATGATGGTGATGCTGATGATGATGCTGTTGATGATGATGATGACGTCGATGATGATGATGGTGATGCTGCTGCTGATGATGATGATGATGACGATGATGATGATGATGGTGTCCCGATGATGATGATGATGATGATGATGATGATAATGATGATGATGATGATGATGTCGATGATGATGATGATGACAATGATGATGATGATGCTGATGGTGTCCCGATGATGAGGATGATGATGATCATGATGATTATGTTGATGATCATGATAATGACAATGATGGTGTCCCGATGGTGATGAGTATGATGATGTTAATGTTGATGATGCTGATTATGATTGTGTCCCGATGATGATGATGTTGATGATGATGAGGTTGACGATGAGTATGGCGTCCCGATGATGATGATTATTCTGATGGTGATTGTGATGATGTTGATGATGATGGCGTCCCGATGGTGATGATGATGATGTTGATGCTGATGTTGTTAATGATGATGATGGTGCCCCGATGATGACGACGATGATGATGCTGTCCCGATGATGATGCTGATGATGATGTTGATGATGCTGATGATGATGATGTCGATGATGAGGATGAGATGATGATGATGATGGTGTTCCGATGATAAAGATGATGATGATGATGCTAACGATGGTGATCACGATGGTGTCCCGATGATGATGCTGCTGATGATCATGATGACGATGACTGTGTCCCGATGCTGCTGATGATGATGATGTTGATGATGATTGTGATGATGGTGATGATGATGATGGTGGTGTCCCGATGATGTTGATGACCGTGATGATGATGATGATGATGATGTTGGTGTTGATGATGAGGACGGTGTCCCGATTATGATGATGTTGGTGATGATGACGTTGATGTTGATGTTGTTGTTGTTGATGATGATGATGACGTTGATTGTGAGAGCGGTTGTGATATCGATAGTGAAATCGATAGTGAGACCGAATGTGATATCGATTGTGAGATCGATTGTGAGATCGATAGTCAAATAAATTGTGAGATAGATCGAGTGAGATCGATTGTGAGATCGATGGAGGGAGATGGATCGAGCGAGACCGATACTGAGATCGATAGTGAGATCGATAGTGAGACCGATCGAGTGAGACGTTGGTTCCTCCCCCCCGAACCTCCTTATCACCCTAAGGGTGGTATGTCATCGTTGTTTTTAATACAAAATCCCTGCATTTTTAATACATGATCCGCACGCGGAGCATGTATCAAAAACGGCACTGTACCTGCCTGCCCTGGGACAGGCCCTGCTCGAGCGAGACGCACTCAGATCGAGCATGACAGGGGGCGGGGGCCCTGCAGCTGCTGTGGGACGCCCACCGCGCCATCGCGGGTTCTGGCGCGCGTGCTAAGAGCGTCCCGTGCCTGCGCGCAAGGGTGGATCCAAGTGGGCTCAGTTGTAGTTCAAGTGTGGTTCAGGTGTACGCACTGTGACTAAAGTGCAGTTCAAGTGTCGTGTCGTTCAGATGCAGTTCGAGGCAGTTCAGGTGCAGTTCGAGCGTGGTTCTTCAAGTGCAGTTCAAGTGTAGTTCAAGTGTGGGTCAAGAGTAAGGTAGTTCGAATGAAGTTCAGGTGCGTTGCAGATGTAGTCCAGGTGAAATTCAATGTAAAAGAAGTCAACGTAGAACAAGTCAAACAGACAACGTAACAAGTTTAAGAACAAGCGCTATAAACGAAAACGATTGGACCTCCGAGCGGATTGTTTGGATCCGCGCTGGACCCCCCTCCCTGGCGCGCGGAGCGCGCCAGGGGCGGCGCTGTAGGCGCCGCCGGTGGGCCCGGCACGGATCCACGAACTCCGCGCGGCGCACCAAAAAGTTATGTTTATGGCGTGTTGTCTTCTTAGAATACCTCGGTCAGACTCTATCGTCACGCTGCACGACCCTCGGGTCAGACTCCATCCCAGACATGCGACGTCCTGCTTTTTGCAGGGCGGCGTCCCCGAAGTCCCGACCCTGTCCTTACGAGGCAACTACTGGGAGGTTTTCGTCGGAAGGATTAAAGAGGATTAAGCCCCATTGGGGGGCTGTTGCGCAGGAGTGGGCCTCTGATTAAGCCGGATTCAACGGGATGAAACCGACCCAGCGGGATTTAGCGGGATTACACGGGATTAAGCGGGATTTCGGACCAGGGCAAAGTCAGAATTTGACCTTCCAGGAGTCGCATCCGAACTTTCCCTGGGCCCGGCCTTTCGCCCCGAGTCGTCTCTCGACGGTCCCGGGCCCGGGCGGGGGCCTCCAAGAGACTGCAGAGGCGAGAGACCTCCGCCCCGAATGTTGGACGCCCAAGATGGGTACGGAATAGGAACAAGTGTCGAACGAGTGTCTCCCAGGGCCCGACACGCAAAAGCCCTTCAAGTTTCGGTACTCTCCCTGTGCTGGAACTGCTTTCTGGCGATCCAGGCTAAAGTAGCTTGGAACATCATAACCTTCTCACTCGTCGCAACCACCGTCGGACCCTCCCTCGCCGCGCGGGCGGGCGTAGGAACAAGGAAAGGCGACACCAACACCAGCAGGGCGAGGAGATGCGAGGAGGCAAGGGGGGTCTCCCCGGCGGTGTGGTCCCCCCTCTCGCTCGAGGCATCCCAAGCCTCCGGCTCGGGGAGGCATTGTGGACCTCCTCGCTGGCGGTGGGTCCCCTGGTGGTGTTGGTATCGCTTCTCCTCCCTCCGAACGGGAAAAATGGGCACAATGCCCAACAGCAACTGTTGTCCAAAACCAACAGGGGCCGCTGTTGGGCAGGCGGCCGCTTGTCCCAAACGAACACCGGCCGCGGCGGCGCGGACCACGAGTCCAGTACAAAAGGAACAAGAACTGCGGTTGAACATTGTACCCATTCTTTCCGTGCCCGTTTCGTTCGTGCAGATGTTCTTACGACGCGAACATTCGCCGGTAGACAAACCTCCCTTTAGTAAACCTCCCTCCAAATGAAAACGGCCGAGGACCGAAACCGACGAACCTCGACCCGCAAAAATGACGGCCGCGACGCCTCTCGCGAACCGAAAAAGCGGCCAACTTCCTAATCGACGTGTCAGGGTAGGAGGTCAATCGACCTCCGAAGCCCATTTTGTCCGTGCCCATTTCGTTCGTGCCCATCTCGTGCGTGCCCATTTCGTCTGTGTCCATTTCGCTCGTGTCCAGTTCGTTCGTGCCGATCCAGAGTCTGCAAAAGGCGACAAACCTCCGCCCTGAATTTCCTACGACGCGAGCATGTCTGGGGTCGTCGCCCTGCACGTCCTCCTCCTGCTCCTCCTCCTCCTCCTGCTCCTCCTCCTCCTGCTCCTCCTCCTCCTCCTCCTCCTCCTCCTCCTCCTCCTCCTCCTCCTCCTCCCCCTCCTCCTCTTACGACGCGAGCATGTCCGGTGTCGTCGCCCTGCACGAAACCCTCGGGCCACCCCGAGGCGTGCAGGCGCCTGTGCACGTGCCCGAACATCGCCCAGTACCTCGGCGGGAGGGCCCAGAAGCATGTCGCGGGGAAGAGGTCGGCCGTCGACGCAGAGGAGCGCCCCTTGGGGGCAGCCCTGGAGGAGGAGGGGGAGGAGGGGGAGGCGGAGGCGGAGGAGGAGGAGGAGGAGGAGGAGGAGGAGGAGGAGGGGGAGGGGGGAGGAGGAGGAGGAGGAGGAGGAGGGGGAGGGGGAGGAGGAGGAGGAGGAGGAGGAGGGGGAGGGGGAGGAGGAGGAGGAGGAGGAGCAGCAGGGGGAGGAGTAGGAACAGGAGGAGGACATTTCGCGGGAGGCAGGACTTCCCAGCCTTCTGAGAAGGCCAGCCCCTTCCTTCTCGGACGCTCGGCTGCCAGCCCTGGTGTCAAGTCGGGCCTATCCCTCTAAAGGAGAAAAATTCAAAAATGGTCCAAAAATACTCTGGGGGTGATTTTGTTCAACCATTTTGAGATGTTTGTGTTTTATTGGTATTTCCAATTCACCCAGCCCGGCCTAACCCAGTTGCCCGGGACCGGGGGGGGAACGCTGGAGAAGGGGAAGGCTTCGGGGAGGCTTGCGGAGGCTTTCGAGGCCTGGGGTGGTTTCCATCGGCTGCGCCTCAGACAATCGCGTTCCACGACTCGCAAAGAAACTGCATGCAAATGGCCTGGGTCCGGCCCTGGAGATTTGCGATCCGTTACATCGAGGAAAACATGTGTTGTTTTTTTTCTGACGTTTGCGAGAATGCACTTTGCGAGCAGTGTGACACGCTCGGTGAGCCTCGTCGCGGGCGTTCTGAGGGTGCCCGGATCGCCCCGAACGGATACCAAATGCCCGAGCTATGACCCGCAAACCCAAATCTCCAGCGACCTGTTTTTTTCAGTCTGGGCGCTTTTCCTTGATTTCGGCCTCCAGGGCCCGTCAGCAGACTCCGCGACAATCAGCAATGAATCTGGGGCGAAACATTAGACCCGAGGAAGCGGTCGGGATCTCTGGGGCCGCGCATCGAAACCAATCATATCGTGGGATGTCTGGGGGGAGAGGCAAGAAGGAGAAACAGAAGGGATGGGGACCAGAGAGAATCCCAGAACCGTCAACCATGCTGCACAACACCCTCCCGCCACAAAGTCCCCTTTTCGCACGCCCCTGCAAGCCCTTCGTTCCCAGAAGAGGCGCCACCTCGCAAGACCAGCACCCGGTGGGCCAGCGGCCTGCCATTCAGGACAGAGCCCCGTTTTAGAAAGGAACAGCCTTGCACAGCCACGTTGTGGAAAGGAGCTGCCTTGCACCCTTCGAATGGGTAGCATGGAATGCGAAAATGTATGGTCAAAGAGCTGTATAACTGCACAACTGATATCGCAAGCCCTGTGTAACTTCACCAGCCCCATATCTGTATAACTGATTCGCAAGCTGACCCTTTCGGTCATGAGCATCGGGTAAATCTCAAGCAACATCCCCATTGCGAAATGACACCGCCCTTCGTCCGTGCTGAAATGTGTTGTTGATACACATGCTCAGGTCCTTGTCAAAACACAACGTTGAAAAGGAACAGTCCTCCGCATCTGTAAGTGTTGCAAATGTTTGAAAAGAGCATGCGAGGCGCTGAGGCGAGAGCCCCATTTGGAAACCCAACCGCCCTCAATATTTGAAGCTGTTGCAAACTTCATGGCGAATGTGCGTGGCGCCCAGGCGAGAGCCCCATATTGTCCCCACCGCCCCCTTCCATCTTGAAGCTGTTGAAAGTTTTTATGACGAATGCACGCGGCGAGAATACAAGAACCACATGTTGAACATGACCCTCAACGTCCTTGAATGTGTTGCAAACTTGTGTGGGGAATGTGCAGGTCCGTGAGGCGATAACAAATATTCAAAACCATCACCTCACAACCCTTCAAGCCACTACATGTTGCTACGCCTGAGCCACACGAGAAAACGACCCATTTAATCATCGAGTCTGCTGCAATACGTGAAAACGCATGGGAGCGTTGCCTATATATATATATATATATATACATACATACTACATACATACATACATACATACATACATACATACATACATACATACATACATACATATATACCCACTACAAACAAATGTACATCTGAATATGCACACGTGCACGTATAAGTGTATGTATATGGATGTGGACACATGAGAAAGCTCGATCCTTGAAGCTGCCGCAAGTTTTCAAGACGAATGTGCGCGGTGCTGTGCAGGAGCCATGGTTTGAAATGTGTCTGATTCATCCTTGACGTGGGCGCACATTCCAAGCTTCAGCATCATTCGGCGGAAGACAAACCTCCTTTTAAAAAATCTCCCTTTCGTGGACACGTTCTGGGACCGAAACCGACGGACCTGGACCCGCAAAAATGACGACTGCGACGCCCTCTCGCGAAACGAAAACGGCCAATTCGCTAATCGACGTGTCCAGGTAGGAGGTGTGTCCACCCCCGAATCAAAGCGATGCAGAAACTCACGGCGAATTGCCAGACCCGCCCTACCCCTAAACCTCGGGGTGTGCCAGGGAGTAGCGATGCACAAAGCTAAAAGATAGAGGGAGGGAGAGCGGGGACGAGGAGGGCGAGGAGGACGAGGAGGACGAGGAGGGCGAGGAGGACGAGGAGGACGAGGAAGGAGAGAGCCCGGTCGCTCGCTCGGACGACGAGAGACAGACATTCCAGATTGCAGATGTCCATAGCGGCAGCGGTCTTGGAAGTCGCACGCGCATTCACTCTGGAGGAGCGAGGGGGAGAGAGAGAGAGAGAGAGAGAACAAACAAAGGAGAGAGAGAGAGAGAGAGAGAAAAACAAAAAAAAAAAACAACAACAAAAAAAGAAAGAGAGAGAGGAGGATGAGGAGGGAGAGGAGGAGGAGGAGGAGGAGGAGGAGGGATGGATGGATGGACTCGGCATTGCGCTGCGAGTATGAAGACACTCACCCCTCGAGCTCACGAAACGAGAGATCGCTCGGGGACACCTCTGAGCAGTCGCGCGATCTCCTCGGACCCAACGAGGTCAGGCGTGCGGTCGCGCCGCGCAGCTGTGATCACCTTTGATCAGAGCCGAGCAGGACAGGAAACGGGAAGACGCCCGCGGGCGGGGGGGGATACCCCTCTGGCCCGCGGGGGCCGAGCTCGACGGCGCGGAGAGCACCGAGCAGGCTCCCTGGACACCCAGAGGCCCCGAGAAAAAAAAAACAGGCCGAGAAAAGAGCCGACGGCGCGCCCTAGAGACCAGGGGCGGCGAGAGCGACTAGAGGGGCCTGGTGCTACAGCGAAGCTGCTGGAGGGACTCACGTCGTCACGTAGTGTGCTGGTCGCCCATCTCTTTCCGTTGGATCCGCCACCCATGTCAGCCCTTCTGGCCGTAGTGGATCTGGCGGTTCTTGTCTTGCAGTTTCTGGGCCATCGATTCCAGGTGGCCCAGAGGGGCCGTCCCCATCTTCTGGCGGCCGCCCGGAACGTCGAGGCATGTCTCCCGAGGGCCGTCTTGGTTGACGCTCTTCAGTGTGATCTGGTCCGCGCTAGCGAACTGCATCCTGGTGTACTGGTCGTTGTGGCGCGTGCGCAGCCTGAGGTGGAGCAGAGCTCCGAGCCCGTCCCCATGCAAACGAACTGCTGGTAGAAGGTACGCGGGAGCACGTGCCCCTGCGGGGCCTCCTGCTCCACGGAGGCCGACGGGTACTTGAACTCGGCGTGAGCGATGTACAAATGTGGTGGATTGGGGCTTCGCCTCTGCGTACACCTTGCCCGCTTCCCGAGCTGCGACGATCGAAGTAGCCGTGGGCGGGGTCACGATGCTGATCCATTCAGAGGCCGCGAGGTCCCTGAGCTGCTGGGCGTGCTGGCGCACCATCTTGGGGAGGAACGCGACCGCCTGCTGCAGGTCGCGCGGCTTCGGGGCGCCCTCCAGACGAAGCACGATCGTGTCGTAGTCCCAGGCGTGCTGCGCGTGGGCCTCGAAGATGTCGCCCGCGTAGACAGAGCGGTGGTCTCGATCGTACAATGTGTTGAGGCGGCGTCCTGCTCCCATGGGGGCCTTGCACTTGCACGGGGCATGGAGGAAGTCGATCCTGCGTGACCGTCCGCGCGCCCCGATGAACGTGACCCCGCTGACAAAGAAGGTGTCGTGGTCCGAGAGGAACCGTTGCCAAAGACGTCCAGAAAGGCCCTCCAGCTCCAGGAAGGGGCCCACGGCGCTGTCGACCTCGCTCCACAAGTCGGGCTCGAGCAGGGACGGGGAGCCGAGAAATGTCTCGCCCACGGAGTCGCCGAGCTGAGGTCCGCCCCGCTGAAGGGCGCGCGTCGACTGCCCACTGACTTCAGCGTGGTGCGTGCCCACGAGATCATAGCCTGAGTCACCTGGCGGTATAAGTTGCGGCTGGAGCAGGACTCGGATGGCACGGAAAGGTGCCGAACCATGAGGAGCACGTCCGAGGAGCGGCACTGTCGCGCCGCAGCGGCCCGAGAGCGCCGCGGGCGGAGGGTAGATCCGACGTATGTGTGCCCGCGGAAACCGCTGATGTATGAAGATGCTCCCCCCGCAACTCTTGTTGGTCCAGCCGAAGGAGAGCTCCCAGTGGTAGTCGTGCTGAGAGAGGCGGTGGCGGCCGTCCAGTGTCGGGCGGCGGCTCGTCCCAGGGAAGAGGATCACGCCCATGTAGTGCTCGCAGGTGATCTCCTGCGCGCGGGTGCTGCCCGTCAGGTAGAGAGGGTTGTACACGTAGAGCCTGGTGTGCTAAGCAGGTTGAGGCTCTCGCTCCTGAGTGCGTCCAGGGGCGCGGCAAGCGCCTGTCGACATGTAGGCGGCCGCCCGCGGCGAGAAGCCGACGGCCGCGAGCAAGAGGAGAGCCTCAATCATGGGCCTCTTGGGCCCCGCGGGCGCGTGGGCATCGCGCGCTGCTCCCCTGGCGGGCGATGGAACAGGGTGGGAGGGCCGCGTGTCCCTCGACCTTCGGCCGTGGCGGCGGCTGGAGGAGGAGGAGGAGGAGGAGGAGGAGGAGGAGGAGGAGGAGGAGGACGGGCGGGGACAGAATGGGGACTTCCCCTGCTCCCTCCGCCGACGATGACACCGACGATCGCACGGAGGACACGCCGAGACAGCTGCGGCCCTGCGGCCCGGCCCAGCCCTGCTCAGAAACCGCCCCCGAGGGTCCGTCCTGGCCCGCTCTTCGGCGCTGCCCCGGGCCGCGGCGGCGAGCAGCCCCCGCGGAGGCCCGGCGAGGGGCGGCGAGCGCCAGGGAGGGCCGCCGCTCTCGACGGGCCCTCCTCCGAGACGAGGGCGACGACCAGGACAAGAACGACGACGACGACGACGACGACGACGACGACGACCACGACGACGACGACGACGACGATGACGACGACGGTGGTGGTGGTGGTTGTGGTGATGTTGGCGATGATGGTGATAATAGTGAGAATGGTGAAGATGATGATGAAGATGATGATCATCATCATGATCATGATCATGATCATGATGATGATGATGATGATGATGACGATGATGCTGATGATGATAATGATGATGTTGATGAGGATAATGGTGATGATGGTGATGATGGTGGCGGTCGTGATGATTATGATGATGATGCTGATGCTGCTGCTGATGATGATGATGATGTTGATGCTGCTGCTGTTGCTGCTGCTGCTGATGCTGCTGCTGATGATGATAATGACAACGCCGACGACGCCGACGCCGACGCCGACGACGACGACGACGACGTTGACGACGACCACGACGACGAAGATGACGACGACGATAGCGATGTGGCGACGGCGACGGCGCCAGACAGCGGAAGCAAGGGGGGGAGGAGGAAGGAGGAGGAGGAGGAGGAGGAGGAGGAGGAGGAGGAGGAGAAGGAGGAGGAGGAGGAGGAGAGGGGGGGGCGGAGACGGACAGAGGAAGCACGGGGGAGGCAGAGGAGGAGGAGAAGGAGGAGGAGGAGGACAGGCGACGGCGACGGCGCCCAGAAGCGACTGGGCCCCCCGCGCGACGTGTGCCAGCAGCCCGCTCAGCCGCACCGCCTCCGGGGCCGCGAGCCGCTCGCGCAGCGCCTGGAACTGCCAGGGGTCGCGCCTCGCCCCGGCGGCGGGGACGACGTCGTTCTAAAAAACAAAACAAAAAAAACAAAGACGTCGTCCTCCTCTTTCCCCTCCACGTCGTCCTCTACGTCGTTTCCTCTACGTCGTTCTCTGCGTCGTTCCCTCTGCGTCGTTCCCTCTGCGACGTCGTTCTACGTCGTCCTCTGCGTCGTTCTGCGTCGTCCTTCGCCTCGTCCACCTCTCCCTCACCTCCTGCAATCCTCCTTCGCCGCCTGCTCCCATCCCAGAACTTCTCTTCCTCTCCTTCCTCCTCTTCCCGCTGCTGCTCCTCCTCCTCCTCCTCTTCTTCCCCTTCCCCTCCTCCCTTTCCACAGCTCCTCCTCCTTTGCCCTGTTCCCCTTGTGGCCACGGTGGAAACCACCGCCTCCGAGGGTTCACATGAAAATCCAGAGCGGGCGAAATTTCCTATTTCTGGGGCAGCATTCCCCACCTGCGTTGATGGCCCAGCCAGCACTACGCGCAGCTCAAGCAACCACGCGCGGCCAGCAAAGCACTCTGATAACAGCAAAAGTGAGGTGACATGAAAGACCTGTTGGACCTGCGGGACATGTGGGAACATCGAGACATGCGAGACCTGGAGCTATGAGACCTGTTGGACCTGTAAGACAAACGGGAGCCGTGGGACCTGTGGGACATGCGGGACCCGCGGGACCTGCGGGACCCACGAGACCCGCGAACCCACCAGGGCATGTAGTGCACCCAAGATAATGACCTGACTCGGGGCCCCAGAAACACCCTATGAAAGTTGGTGGATCGGCAGATGTCTGGTGCTTTGGGACCATCGGCCCCTCCCCCAGGGGGATTGACTAAGGAACCCAGAATTTCCTCATGTCCACCATGTTCAAGGCGTCCAAGAACACACAAATAAATACACACAACCCCCAGGATTCCCTCTATGTTTCTATATTCTCTGGGTTTTCGTCTTCCCCCCCCACTTCCCATATTTTCCCATCTTTCCCTGGGAGTCGGCGATTCATTGTATCTGCGTGTGTTTTTCCCTCCTGACATGTTTTTCTTGGAGCAGGGGGGCCCAGGACTCAAGAACATCCCGGCGTGGCCGTCGCAGGCCTCCAAAACGGGCCACCCCGCCCCGAGACTCGAGGCAGCTGTTCTGTGCCGAGACTTGACAGACGGCCCTGCCGCCGCCGCCGCCGCAGCTGCCGGCGCGCCACCCTTGCAGACGTGCTACAGCGGATTTCTGTGTGGCTTTCTGTCCATGCAGAATCCCGAAAAACGGCGAGCGAAAAACGAAGAGTGAATGTCGCGTGGATTTTGCCTGGCCAAACGAAAATCCACTGGAGAGTCCACGACGGTCCACGACGGCTTCGGACGGCCTCGAAGCGTCGAGCGCGTTTCTTTATTTTCGGCGATAATGGGCATTATAGGGAGAGGGGGGAAAGGGCCGGGCGGGGGTATGATGTAACGCCTCCCCCCCAACGTGCGCCGTGTTAGGTGGTGCAAGCTTCGTTGTGCACGCTATGTGGTGTCAGCTGTGCAGTGTAAGTCATGTCATGTTATGTGATGTGAACGATGTGGTGAGAGCTATGCTGTGCAAGCTATCGGGTGTAACCTAGACTGCGTTCGTTCGGGCGTATGAGATTTGTTGCGGTGTGAGCTGTGAGCACTTAGAGATTATGTGTAAGCTGTGTTGCGGCGGTGCAAGCTACGCGGTGTACGCTATGTGGTGTGACCTGCGTGGTGAAAGTTATGCGGTTAGTCTAGGGAGTTGGGCGACGCTGCACAAGCCATGTAGTGCGAGCTACGTTGTGTAATGCGCCAGAAGTGGCATAGTTGCTGTAAGGTGTGCTGTGCAAGCTGTGCGGCTATGCGGGGTAGTCGTTGTGGTGTGCAACCGATGTCCTTCATTCACTCACACCACTGGCACCGATAGTTCCAGTGAGCACACCTCGCAGAGAAAAAAAAAAAGTGCAACCCAGATATCTGATCAACGGTGCGATGTCCCTGCACTTCTGACGGTGCAATGTTTTGGACGCCCGACATGGGTACCGAAAAAATGGGCACTGTGCCCAACAACAGATGTTGTCCCAAGCCAACAGCGGCCGCTGTTGGGCAGGCGGCCTTCTGTCTCGGATGGACACGGGCCGCGGCGGCGTGGACAGCGACTCCTGTTCAAAGTGAACAGGAACTGCTGTCGGGCAAGGTACCCATTCTTTCCGTACCCATTTCGGGCGTCCAGAAACGTACGCTGTGCATATGCTGTGGGCGGGGGCGCCCCACGAGCGGGCACGGGCGCGAGCGCGGCAGCACCTCGGGACACCCAAACCCGCGCCCGGGGCGCGCTTTGGGCGCCCACCGGGCGCCCGCGGGCGGGCACGCACACGTCCAACGCTGGCCCACGAGCGGAGGAGGAGGAGGAGGAGGAGGAGGAGGAGGAGGAGGAGGAGGGCGCCCGCGGGCGGGCAAGCACACGTCCAACGCTGGCCCACGAGCGGGCGCACGCGTGGGCGTGCCGGAGAGTCGGAACACCCGCCCAGTGCACGGGGCGACTACGAGGCGCCCACGCGGGGGCACCCACGAGGGGGCACCCCCCCACGAGTCGCCTCGTAGTCGCCCCCGTGGGCGCCTCGTAGTCGCCCCCGTGGGCGACCACGAGGCGCCCACGGGGTCGACTACGAGGCGACTACGAGGCGCGAGCGCGAACCCCAGAAACCCACCCAATTGATCAGGAAAAAAAAACATCGGAAGTGCAGAAAACGGTCTGGGAAACGTAACAAAATGTGCATTTCTCTTCTGAGCATCGTCGTATTAATCCAATGTCGTCAGTGGGCCCTTCATGGGGGTCTCTTGGAGCTGTTGTGAAGCCGTCTGGGGGCCTGTTGGGTCGCCTTGGGGCCATATTGGGACGGATCCCAGGCCCGCCTGGGCCGTCTTGATGGTCTTTGGGGCGGCCTGCAAGCCCTGTGGGGCCGTGTTGGGGCTCACGTCGGCTGTGTGGATCCCTCTGGGGGCCCTCTTGGGGCGTACTTGCGCCCCGTGGACCGTCTTGGGCCTTCCTGGGCCCATCTTCGGGCCCGAAGGGGCGCCCTGGTGGGCCACATTGGGGCGAGCTTGGGGACCTCTTGGGCCGTCGTGGAAGCCCTGAAATATCAGGAGCGGAGAACGCATCCATTTCAACTCCCTCGCGGTCTGGATTCCGGGGCGCGATCCCGCGGATACGCGGTTGCACGGACACGCTCCGTGCGGGGCATGCGCGAAACAAACAAAAACGGATCCGCGGAGTCGCGGCCAAAGGGCCCGGCCCGCGAGGCCGCGGACACGATGAAGACCAAGAAGGCAATCTTGCCGTCGCTTGGACGAGAAATTTCCCGAGCATCTTTCGGCTTCGTGCGCGCTTTTTTTTCGCTCGATGGTCCAGGATGGTCCTCGATGGTTCTCGGCGAGAAAAAGTGCACACGTCCGACGTCCGTGCGCTGACCTCCCAGTACAGCAGCACGAGCTGCAGAAAGTCGAGAGCAGGCCCCCCGCGCCACACGGGGCGCCCACCGGCGAGCACGGGCGCCAGCTCGGCGACAGCCCGGGGGCCCATCCAGGCACGTACATGAAGGGGCCCTGGGACACACAAACAAATAGACACAGGTAACAGGATTCCCCATATGTTCCCATATTTTCTGGGTTTCTGGCTTCCCCCCCACTTCCCATATTTTCCCATATTCTCTTGGAAATCGACGATGGATTATGTCTGTGTGCTTTTTTTCCCTCCTGAGCACAGTCGGGCCCAGGCCAGAAGAACACCCCTCAAGAGCATGAGACCCTCCGGCGGCCTAAACAAACTGAGCATCCAGCGTACCACCACCTCCCGCCAGGATGCACAGGAACATCCAGCAAGCACGAAACACACTAACGGCACACTCCCCGAATCGACCTCGACCTTGTACCTCGGTCCGACTGTAAGAAAGCAAAACAACAACCCTTCAGTGCAAGCGCTGCTTGGCGAACTATCTCCACAACATCCCCGCGAACATCGCCACCTCGTCCTTCTCGTCCTCGTCCGTGCGGCCTGCCTTCCCTCCTTCCTGCCTGCGATCGGTTCTGGATGGGCCAGAAGGTCAGGAGGCGACTACAGGGAGGTCTTCGTCGGAAGGATTAGGGAGCATTGAGCACCATTGAGGGGCTGCTACGCCGGATAGGCCCGCGGAGAAAGCGGGAATAGACCTGATTGATCGGGACTCAACCGGACTAAGCGGGATTAGGCCGGATGAAGCCAAATTTCGGACCAGGGTAAAGTGCGATGTTGACCTCCCCGGAATTGCATCCGAAAGAAGGGATACGCGAAGTGCCAAGAGCTAAATAAGAACCCTATGTAAGTGAAAGCGCTGCTTTCGGGAAGATTGCTGCCAATTCGGGGCGTCTTGCGGGTCCTCTTCTGGCCCGCTTTGGCTGTCGAGGAAGCCTGATGCCCTGTCTTGTAGCCGTCTGGGGCCGCGCTTGACGCGTCCTAGTCGTATCGGGTGTCTCTTCTGGACCTCTTGGGGCCTGCTTGGGTTTCTTAAAACCTGATCAAGGCCGAACGGTTGGAAGCCATTGATTGGCCCATGGCCAAAGGCTACGATTGGCCGAGATAAGGATGCGAAGATCTCTGACATCGGACATAGCGGATACATCATCGTGACACATCCGCCGATCTGGCGTGTGAGTTTCAACGAGCGTAGGCTACAGCCTACAGCCTGAGCTTCTGGACAAGCGCACCCCACTACTCGCAAAGCAACTACCCGCAAACGGCTTGGATCCGCCGCGGGGAATGCACGATACGTTATGTTTGTGGATGCCACGACAATGGACACTCTAACAGTCCTATTATTGAGTTGAAGATGTGTTCAAATGTGTAAAACATGTGCTCTAAACGTTTCAACCATGTTTTCACGTAATAAAGACATGTCTGAAGCATTTGTTGACATCTGGAAAGTATTTGGCAGCATGCTTCCTCTCCAGTACTCGACCTCCACAACATCTATATATAGAAGAAGACTTATCTACATCGGACGTTTGCGAACAGGCACATTGCGAGCAGCGGAGCGCGCCCGGTGAGCTCCAGCCCTGCGGGCGGGGGGGGGGGGCGGGAGAGCTCTGCCGGGGGACGGAGGGGGAGAGGGGGCCTGCTCCGCCTGTGCTCCGTGTTCTGGGCGGGGCCGGGACAGGCAAATATCGGAATTCCCACCCTGGGGACCTGAAAGCCCAAATACGAGACCTATGCTGCATCACAGCAGCAATTCGGCCCCTGACTTTCGCCATGGGTTCGGCTTAGTGAAGTGAGGAATTTCGGGGTCCTTACGTGGGAAAAGAAAATCACTTCACTAATCTGGGGCCCCTGGGGCCTCAGTGGGCCCTGGGGCCCATAATTAGTGACGTGATGGTTATCGTGCCTCGGACCAAAGATGGCCACCAGATATTTCCCCAAACGGCTCCAGGTGCGCCCAAGACGGCCCAGGATGCCCTGCGAAAAGAGCCCGAAGAGGCCCGAATCATTGACTTTCTGACTGCTTCTGAAGGATTTGGGCGCTTCATTCTTGTCGGCCTTCCGACGGCCCCAGAGGCACCCAAGATCGCCCCAGAAGCCTCCAAGATGGCCCCATCACGGCCCAAGAGGATCCTGAGGCGGACCCGAGATGGTCCCAAGACGGCCCCATGGGCCCCCACGACGGCCAAGACAGCCTCCAAGACGGCCCTGAAGCGCCCCCAGAGTGTCTCCAGACGCCACAGCGAGGCGCCCAAGACGGCTTCCGACGGCGTCCGACGGGCCTGGAACGCCCTAAGACAGCCAAAAAAGCTTCCCCAAGAAGCCCCCAAGAGGCTCAAAGACCCACGCAAGAGGCCTCCTCCTACGACGCCCCCAAGAGGGCCCAAAGACGGCCCCATAGGCCTCCAAGCGAACCCGAGGAGCGCCATGGGGAGCGCCCCGGATCGGCGGCACTGGCCGGAGGCCACGACAATCACGACCAGCGACCCAGACCCTACCTTCGTGCGCCCATGTTTCGAGTCGGATCGATCTGGCAAGGTCCCAGGGCCCGAGAACGGACGACAGCGCCCCGCTCGAAAAAACGTGAGACACCAGGTTCTCAGGCTGTTCTCAGGTATACACCTTTGGCAGGTCACTCGTCCTGGTGGGTGCCGTTTGACTGGGCCCCTGCTCCTGCTGTCTTGGCTGAGGCCGCCGCGCAACCTGGCGGAGCACGACGCCAATGCCGCCCGATTTGGCGCCGGATCGCGCCGACTCTGCACCGAAACGGGACCCGCCGCTAATCCACGCGACTTGCTCACTCGTATGGAATCGGCGCCTTGACCGCGGTCCTGCTCTTGCTCTCCTGGCCGAGGCAGCATGGCGCCTCATGGTCAGCAGCTCAAGGCTGAACCTCCTCCTCCTCCTCCTCCTCGTCCTCCTCCTCCTGCCTCCTCCTCCTCCTCCTGCCTCCTCTTCCTCCCCGTTCTTCATTCGCCTCCCACGACCTCCTCCTCCTCCTCCTCCTCCTCCTCCACGCCTCCTCCTCCTCCTCCTCCTCCTCCTCTTCCTCCTCATCCCTCCTGATCTCTTGACTGAGTCCACCACGGCGCCTCGTGGTCAGCAGCTCCAGAGGCATCCTCTTCCTTGGCTCGGCGGCGGGGCCGCGAGGGCGAACGGGCCCCGTTCGGCGCGAATGCGCGGAGGGGCGCTTCTGCGTGCGGGCGTGCGACCGCGTGCCTGCACGCACGGTGAACGCCCCCATCCTGCCCTCCCCCCCCTCCGCATGCGGCTCCGCCTCAACCTCCGCCTCCGCCTCCGCCTCCTCTCCACATACTGCCCTCCTCCCTCTCCGCCTCTGGCTCCGCCTCATCCTCCTCCTCCGCCGCCTCCGCCGCCGCGTCGTGCTCTGACTCCCCCCTTCCCAGCCTCCCTCTCTCGTCAGCCTCAGCCTTCTCCGTTTCTGACTCCCTTCCTCGCCCGCGCCCCCCTCTGCCTCCGCGCCCTCCTAGCCCGCATCCTCCTATGCCTCCGCGCTGACACCTCCTCTTCCTCCTCCACTTTCCCCCTCCCCTTCTCTCCCTTCTCTACCTCCCTCTTATCTCCTCCCATTCCTTTTCCCCATGGCCAATACTCATCACCTCCTCCCCTTCGCCATCCTCGCCTTGCTCCGCTTGATCATCGTTCCCCACGCCTCGTCTACACCATCTAGCACCACCTCCTCCACGTCATCGTGAACCTCTACCTCCAGTTAGCCGTTGTGAAAGAATAAATGGGTGCCATTCGGATGACTGAATGCCTGCATTGAATCAATGCCTCTCTCTCTCTCGCTATCCCTCTCTCTCTCTCTCTCTCTCCCTTGCTCGTCATATTCCACCTCATATTCCCTGCTTCCTTCTGGTGACCTTCCTTCCGCTTTCCCCTCCTTCACATTAGTCAGTCTCAGCAGCATCCGCAACAACTACCTCCTGTCCCTCCTTCTCCGCATCAACATCCTCCTGTCGCCATCAGCATCTCCCTCCCCTTTCCTCATCATCACTCTGAAACTCTGCATCACCATCAGCCTCATCATCATCATCATCATCATCATCATCATCATCATCATCATCATCATCATCATCATCATCATGATCACCATCATCATCACCACCAGCATCATCAGCATCAGCATCAACAACAACATCATCGGCATCAGCAGCATCAGCATCCTAATCCTCACCACCATCATCGTTATCCTCATCAGCAGCAGCAGCATCCTCATCATAAAAATCGGCATCATCACCATCATCATCACCATCATCATCATCATCATCAGCATCATCATCATCAGCATCATCATATCGGAAGCATCGTCAGTATCATCATCATTATCGTCATCAGCAGCAGCTACATCATCGTCATCATCAGCAGAATAAGCATCTTCATCATCATCCTCATGCGCATCAGCATATTGATCCCCATCCTAATCCTCATCCCCATCTTCATCCTCATCAATCCTCATTCCCATGTGAATTACCACCATCACCACCATCAGCATCATCAACATCGTCACCATCACCATTATCATCACCACCACAATCATCATCCTCATCATCGTGAGCATGGACATCAAGATCGCCATCAACTGCGGGAGGCACCGGAAGCGCGGCTCGGCCACCAAAGCATCGCCGACCGTCGAGCTTCGGTGGTGCTTGGGACTCCACTCCTCCTCTTCCTCCTCCTCCTCCTCCTCCTCCTCTTCCTCCTCCTCCTCTCGGAGGCTCAAGGATCCGCATCCACCCCCGCAAGCCCTGCTCCTTCTCCCCCCAATCCCGCAGACCTCCTCCTCCTCCTCCTCCTCCTCCTCCTCCTCCTCCTCCTCATCATCCCTCCTCCTCCTCCTCCTCCTCCTCCTCCTCCTGCTCCTCCTCCTACTCCTCCTCCTCCTCCTCCTCCTTCTCCTCCCTCTCCTCATCGTCCCCAGTGCTCGAGCACTGAGCATGCAGGACCTGGGACTCCCAGGACCCTCCAAAGGCCTACTTCCTCCGATGTGCTGCCGAGGGTCCCGACGGTCCAGGCCCCTTCCGGCAGCCGGAGTGCGACGAGAGCGCCGCCAGAACGGGGGCAGTAATGCTCCGACTCGCCCTCGCTGGGAGTTACTGAAGGGGCCCCAGGACACACAAATAAGTACACACAAATAAACAGATTCCCCATATGTTCCCATATTCTCTGGGATTTCCTCTCCCCCCCCACTTCCCATATTTTCCTATATTTTCTGGGGAATCGACGATTAAGTGTGTCTGTGTTTGGGCGCCCGAGTTATCCTGGGTAACTCGTGTCCGGGGTAACTCGGGTTTGGATTCCCGAAAAAGGAACCCGAGTTAGCCCTGACCCGAGTTACCCCTGATGATGTGGGGCCATGGACGCCCGAATTATCCGGGGTAACTCGGGTCCGGGGAAAGTCGGGTTCGGATTCCCGAAAAAAGGAACCCGAGTTAGCCCTGACCCGAGTTACCCCTGATGATTCGGGGCTATGATGTGTGTTTCTTCCCCTCCTAGTTACTATCCGCAGTCGACAAACCTCCCCTTGAGTAGACCTCCCATTCGTGAAAACGGCCTGGGACCGAAACCGACGGACCCGGATCCACAGAAATGACGGCCGCGACGCCCTCTCGCGAACCGGAAACGGCCAATTCCTTAATCGACGTGTCAGGGCAGGAGGTCTGTCCACCCCTGATACTCCTCAGGACCGAAGGATTCGGAGGCAACTCCCGAGGGCTCTTCGTAAGAACGAGTCAGGGCTACGGGACCCGATCAAGGGGCCACCGACCCAGATCGGACCTGATTGAGCCCCAGGTCAAGCTGGACTAGGCGGGAGTAAGCGGGCTTGAGCGGGGCGGGCTTGAGAGGGATTATGGCAGATCAGGCTGGTGTTCGATCACGATGTCCCGGCGCCGATGCTGAATTGAAACCGCAGGAGTTGCATCCCAAGAGGAGGGAGAAGAAGGATGAGGACGAGGCGGCGAAGGTTAAGACGAGGATGGCGGGGGGGAGGAGGAATAGTAGGGAGGAGGAGGAAGAGGAGGAGTAGGAAGATAGTTAAGGAGGAAAGTTGACGAGGACGGAATACGACACATGGGTCCGTAGCCACTCAGGTCAGAGTGCGGTCCGAGAGCGCTCCCCTTTGGCTCCCCCGAAGCAGGGGGACGGGAGGCGCCAGCTGCCCACCCGCACCGATCCTGGCCGACCCGCACCGATCCTGGCCGCAGGATCTGGGGGGCGATCTCTGCGGCGGGGCGGGAGGGTGCCTGCGGCGGGGCGATGGTGAGGACGACTCGTTTCGGCGGCGAGCGAGGGGGGAGAAGGTCAGAGGGAGAAGGCCTTCTCAGAAGGCGACGGGCCTTCTCAGAAGCCCTCGCACCTTCTGAGAGGTTTCCTGTGCCTTCGGGAAAGGCTCTGAAAACTTCTCAGAAGGTCTGGGGACTTCCGAGCATTCTAAGAAGGCCTTCTCCATCTCACTTCCCCCCCTCCCTCGCCGCCGATTTGTCTCATCGCGAACAGCGCTGAGACAACGACAGGTTGACTCGAGAACAGCGCTGCACTGCACAGGCCAAGTATTCGCCTGTTCGCTCGGCCGCTGCAGGTTCCCCCGCGTGGCTCTGGGTGTACCTGGTGCACTCTGCCAGCGCGAACATCGTGGTGGTAAGCCCGGCCATTGCAGGCCTGGGCAGGATCGACTCTCGAAATCGGACCGGATAGGAAACGTATCAAATCCGGCCTGGGTCGGTCCGGAGTCGCCTCGGGATCGGATCGTCTTTGGTTGACCCAGAAGGGGGTCCAACTGAAAAGGGGTGGTGCAATGTATTGCAAATGCATTGCGCCAGAAAATTGTATTGCATTGTATTGCAGCCAATGCATTGCACGCGAAAGCCCAGCAATACATTTGCGCCCCGGAATGTATTGCACGCCCCAAATCTATTGCAACCCCCCACAAATCTATTGCACCAAATCTATTGCATCACCCTCTTATCTCTGGACCCCCTTTCGGGACAATTAGATCGCCTGAGACCGCGAACCCGGCCAGAGAAGGAACTCAGTCGTC
Source organism: Prorocentrum cordatum (assembly GCA_963575745.1). Lineage (NCBI taxonomy): Eukaryota > Dinophyceae > Prorocentrales > Prorocentraceae > Prorocentrum > Prorocentrum cordatum. The sequence goes on along the minus strand of CAUYUJ010005140.1, from coordinate 12,915 downwards.
CCGGACAGAACTCGGAACCGAAGTGTCGGGGCCCGAGCGGATCGGACCGGACCATTGCAGCCCGGCCTTCGCGCTCTTTCACAAGAGAGGAAGCAGGGCGCTGGGCCGAGTGGGAACTTTTGAGGGGGGAACTGCGTCCGTGGGGAGAGGGGAAGGATCGACCCAGAAGGAAGGGGCCCACAACGCACACACACACAAATCAATACACACGATTAACAGGAATCCCCATGTTTTTTCCATATTTTGTCTGCGTGTCTGTATGTTTCATTCCCTCCTGATAGAACCGGCGATGCATCGCAGATGGATTGGCGATAGGCCCCCGATATCGAATCCTCGCGTCCCCTGGGCGGGCTGAGCCATCGGGCCACTCTGGGCGATGCATGGGTGCTGAGTCCTATGGATTTCAAGCCGACTTTCGCCTTGATCACCATAAGGAACTTCGAGCACCAGGAAAGCAGCGAAATTGCAGAGTTCGCACGCGTCGGGCCCTGGGAGACACTCGTTCGACACTGCTTCGACACCGTTTCGACACATGTACAGGTGCTCGAATATATTTCTGGCCCGCCGCTCGGGACGGCCTGGGCACCCCCGAGAACGCCCTCGGCGAGGCGCGGCTGCTGTCAGCGCCCATCAAACGGGGACTCCACTAACGGGTACTTTCGCCAGTGACCCAGCGAACCCAACCCTTCCCGATGTGGGCAGCGCTGCAATGCCATAGAAAGGCCCTAAAGTGGTAACTTTCGGCAGAATTTCAAAGTACCCGTTAGTAAGTACCCGTTACGGTGCCGTTGATGCTGGAGAGCATCCCGAGGCCGGAAAATCGCAGAGACCTGACGAAAACGCCCAAGAAAACCTGGAGCCGCCAACTCCGGGGGTCAGAAAGCCACCCCTGGACTTTTTCTTGGGGTGCGCGCTGACCAGAAGTTTCGGGGCAAGTCCAGCCGTGGCCTCGAGGACGCCCCCGGGACGATCAGGCACCTCCGGAGAGCGAGCCTCGGATCCTCTTGCCGTCGCTTGGACGTCCATTTCCCGTGCATTGTTCGGTTTCGTGCGTGTTTGTTTTGCTCGATGGTTCAGGATGGTCCTCGATGATCCTCGCCGAGAAAAAATGCACACATCCGAGCGATGCCAAGTCCTCGAACCCCGAACCCCTGAGCTTATGCCCCCCCCCTGAGGCACCTGTGCCACTGGGACCCCTTCCCAGGCAAACGGGCGGGCACCAGCCCGATCGTCACCCTGGCCTTACCAGCCTGGAACATAGCCCTATCCCGATGTTGGGCATCGCCTCATCACGACACCAATCTTAGGGATTTCCCCAGTTTCTGAGGGTGCATCCCTAAGATTGTCATCTCCTTTTAGCGTGTCCATCTTAGGGATAGGGATAAGTTCGAGGCTGGTGATGGTCTGCCCGCAGGGGGGCAGGGGAGGGGACATTGCTCCTCGTCGCCAGCGGCCACCCGTGGAGTTGGTGGTTGGCAGGCTGGGCGTCGGAGCACGGCCCCCGGCGCCCCCTGCCCCGAGCAGGGCGCGCGGAGCACGGTGCCCTGTTTCGCGCACCGCTCGCGGAGCACGTGCTCCTCCTGGCCGTGGCCACGGGGGCACGTGCCCCGTGCCGCACTTCTGCAGGCGGCACCTGTGGGAGCTGCCACCCGCCATTCTCCCACAGATGGCGCGTGCGATCACTCGTGCGGTGGTGCCAGTTGAGGCCACCCCCGAGCGGTGCCCCTGATGAGGCTCCTCGTTCGACGCTGGGCTCATCTCCGAGGTGCCCTCAGATACGATTGTGTGTTCTCTCGGGGCCAGGGCGACGAGTAAGTACGGTGCATACGGCGCGCGCCACGCGAAGCGGCTCACGGGCCAAAGTGCTCACGGTTCGGGCCCACGCTGCGCTGATGCTTCCCGTCGCCCCACAGGGCTGTGTGACTGCTGCTTGCTGCCTGCCTGCTTTGTAAGCCCAGAGAGGCACACTTAAGACGTGCCAGTGCTAGGAAGATGGCTTCTCATGTTGTACAAAAAACATTGCCTCCTGACATTTGCAATAGGGGCTCGACCACAAGAAACCTTCCACAAGAAACCAAACCCTGAGACCCCAGGGCATCCCCTAATGTTTGGTGTGGGCACGTCACGCTTTCAACTGAAAAACCATCGACACCCAAGAAACCCAGAGCACCCTGGAGGCAAGCAGGGTGCCTCTTGGCATGGGTCTCCACTGTAAGGTTTGCCTTCCCCTTCGCCGACGCTCAAAGCAAACAAGAGGAACGGCCCCCCCCTCTCGCGCGGGCAGCCCGAGGCCCCCTCGTCACGTACGACAGCGTGTCCTCCGCGATCGCGTCGAGCGTCACCGCGAGGGGCCTCGCGACGTCCTCCAGCAGGGAGCGGGGGACCTGCCCGGGGGGGGGCGCCCGCGCCCGCGCAGGGTCCGAGGCAGCAGCGCGAGCCCCCGAGAGGCCGCAACTCCTGGGAAGTCTTCGCGAGACGATCAAAGGCTGTCCAACCCGACGGGGTCATCAGGCCGGAGTGGGCCCAGGATTTAGGGGTTGCTAAACGTGCCCCTCTCCAAAGGCACCCCCAGCTTTTCGCTCAGTTTTGGAGCCCCTGGGGCCCTCTGGACCTCGTGTTTGGAGCCCCTGGGGCCCTCTGGACCTCGTGAGGGGTACTCTGGAGGCCGTGGGGGCATCCTTGGAAATCCTGGGGGCACCTTGGGCCAGGGGCACTTCTAGCAACGCCCGAAGGATCAAGCCCAATAGTGCGGGATCAAGCTGGATTAAGCAGGATTAGGCTGGGGTTCGACCGCGGATCTACCAGCCCCGATTTTGAATCTAACCTTCCCGGAGATGTATCCGAACGAGAGGCCCCCAAAAACGCTCAAAGGCCACCAGATGCCCAGGTTTCCGACGAGATGAGTGCTTCAATCTGGGCGTGTGTCCTCGACCTCGGCCTCCGATGACCCATGAACTACCGGGCCCGAGGGCCGTCAAAAACGGATCCGGGGCGAAAAACTTGCCCTAAAGAAGGTGTTGGGACCCCTGGGGCCGCGGATTGACAAAAAACGCAAATCGGCTGATGTCAGGGCACGCGCAGAGTCAGAGGCAGCAGCGTAGGCCCCCAAGAGACCCCCAAGAGGCTCCCGAAGGTCCCCTACAAGTCCCGCAACAGACGCGGAGGAACAAACGAACGATCGAGCCTCGGATCCCGCAGTCTCGTCCACTACAAGCCCACGCTGCACTAGACTGCTTTTGCACCCAGGATCTGGCCGAGAGCAACTGGAACCGCCCACGTGCCGCTGGGCACGGAGCGGGCGTCCTCAGATCCTCCTCGTCCTTCCCCTCCTCCTTCTCCTCCCCTCCTCTCCCTCCATCCCTCCTCCTTCCCGTCCTTCCTTCCATCCCGTCCTTCCCCTCCTACTTCTCGTCCTTCCCCTCCTCCTTCTCCTCCCCCTCCCCCTCCTCCTCCTCCTCCTCCTCTACCTCCTCCTCCTCCTCCTCCTCCTCCTCCTCCTCCTCCTCCTCCTCCTCCTCCTCCTCCTCCTCCTCCTCCTCCTCTCCTCCCTCCCTACCTCCTCCTCCTCCTCCTCCTCCTCCTCTCCTCTCCTCTCCTCCTCCTCCTCCTCCTCCTCCTCCCTCCTCCTCCTCCTCCTCCTCCTCCTCGTCCTCCTCCTCCTCGTCCTCCTCCTCCCCCTCGTCCTCCTCCTCATGCTTCGCCTCCTCCTCTAATGCCTTGGGCAATCCTGAGGGGCCCAGAACCCAGACTGCCAGGTCTGCCCGGGCTTCGCGCGCGTCCCCTGGGCCTGCCGGCACACTCTCGCACGACTCTTTTCGGGCCCACGAGGAACCCAAGACGGGCCCAGAGGCCCCCAAGACGGTCCAAGAGGGCGCTGCGTCGCCGAAGTAGTGCTCCAAGACGCCCAAGATGGGCTCAAGATGGCCCCAAAGGCCTCCAAGACGCCCCCAAGGGGCCTCCAAGAGGCCTCCCAAGAGGGCCCAAAGAGGCAGAACTGATGTTCCGCTGGTTTTTGAAGGATTGTGGCGTCCTCGCCTTTTCGGCTGTCCGACGCTCCAAAAAGGCCCAAGAGGCCCCCAAGACCAAGACGGCCCAAGAGGCCTCCAAGAGGGCCCCAAAACGGCCTAGAGCAACCCAAGACAGCCCAAGAGGCGCCCAAGAGGCGCCCAAGACAGCCCAAAGAGGGACCCAAGAGAGGGAACACAAACCGAAAATCCGAGCCTTCTGTCCCACAAGGTCCCCAGGAGGCCACAAATGGCGCCCAAGAGGCACCAAGAGGCCCCTAAGAGGCCCCAAAGAGGCCCTCAAAGCTGCCTCCAAGAGGCATCCGAGAGGCCTCCCACGAAATCCCGACGAACATTCAATGGGCTTCATACCCATAGCCCAGGCACGCTGGTGGGGTGGGCCGAAGGCCATTAGATAATCACTTCATACCGAGGACCGCATGCTGTTGCCATACAGTGCACTGCCCAAAACCGAACCCTGCTTCCATGCAAGAGGCGTTCGGAGTTGAAAGTTGCCTGCCGCCGTTCCTAGCCCTGTAGCACTTGCCACATGCGCGGATGAAGGGGAAAAGGAATCGGCAACAACTGTACGCAGGCAGTCCGGCGAGAAGCGGCAAACAACACATGTGACATCGGAAGCGGTTAATCCCCCCGTCTGAGGGTCACCAGGATGGCATGCGTAAGCCCCTTGAATCCAAGGCAACGGCGTGGAAAATGAGCTCCCTGGGGCAACTCCCGTGCGAAAACCGAAAAGCAGCGCCCAGCACAGAGTGGCAACAAGGAACAGAGCGAAGATTGCCAACGTGGTGGTGACTGTCGTGGCGATCGTTCCCTCCCCCTCCTCCTCCTCCTCCTCCTCCTCCTCCTCCTCCTCCTCCTCCTCCTCCTCCTCCTCCCCCTCCTATTCCTCATCCTCCTCCTGGTTCCCCTCCTCCTCCTCCGCCTCCTCCTCTTCCTCCTGCTCCTCCTGCTCCTCCTCTTCCTCCTCCTCCTCCCCCGCTTGCAAGCCTACCCATCCTCTTCCCACTCCCCACCTCCTCCTCTCACAACTAAGGACTAAGGGATATGAGCACTAGTCTTCCCTCTACCCTGGCTCAGTCCTGGAGATATACACTAGGCCCTCTCCGTGTGTTTTACACACACGCACGCACACACAAACGCAGGATGTCAGAAGCTGTGGTGTTCTTGCATGGTGTTGCAATCCGATCGATTCGGTGCTGCAGGATGATGCTCTCGCTGCAGCGTGAGCCTCATTATCGGATCGGCGCTTTGCTCCCATCATTCAGAATGGCGCTTTCGCACCAGCGCGGGCAACTTTTTCTGAATAGGAGTCTTTCTTCATCGTTGTCGCCCCCATCATTTCCCTCCCTCCGCCTTCCCTTGGTTCTCCTGCTCCTTCCACTCCGATTCCTGCTGCTGCTGTTCTTCCTTGTTCTTTTCCTCCCGCTCATCATCCTGCTAACCCGCCACCTATTCCTCCTCCTCCTCCTCCTCCTCCTCCTCATCTTGTGCACGTAGCTTCGCCTCTCCCCCGACTTGCCCCGTTCTCGCTCTCCTCCTCAGCCCGATCCTGCCTGCTCGTCTCTTCGTCCCCGCCTCCTTCGTTCCTGCATCCTCACCACCATTATCATCCCCGGGTCGTTCCTTCACCTCACAGCTGGTCCAATTACCCTGCCCGCCGACAGCATCAGCACCATCGAAGTCGAGTTCGGCAGTGCATCGCTGTATCAGGTGCGGAGGTCTGTGTATCTCTCCCGATCTCTTTATCGCCACCCCCCCCCACGTGTCTCCTCCCTCTACCCGGCGTTGGCAGAACTGGGTTTAGTGGAACCTGGTTTAGTGATTTGTACCGGGGGCGCCCCCCCCGTCCCATGTCCACTAACCGGAACTGCCGTCACCCGAAAAAACACCAGTTATGGCAAACCTGGTTTAGTGAATCTGGGGCCCCAAGGCCCTACCACTAGCCGGGTCCCGTTACCCAGGGTCCTGGCATCCGGGCAATTCGCAGTGCCGTCGCCCAGCCTGCCCGAGCGCGCGTGCGGACTGCCTCTGACTACCTACCAAACCACCCCAACCCAACCCGAAGACCCGAATTTCGGGTTGGGGGGGGTACGGGCTTCATGTGTGTTTTCTCGACGTTCCCCGACCCCCCCCAACTGGAAATGGAGGGCAAATTGGGGCCTTCGGGTTGGGTTGGGGTGGTTTGGCGGGTGGTGAGCCTCTGCCGCGCAACGACGTGAAAAAAAACTCCCCCCTCTCCTCCCTCAAGTCCCGAGGGCGCCTGCCCGTGGGTGCGCCCCACTTCCCCCCGACGCTGCAGGGCGAGCTGGCCTCCTCCGGCCGTCCCGCCAAGCCTCCCGACAAGCCCCCACGCAGAGCCCAAACAGGTGGCCGTCAAGTGAGTCCTGGGATTTCCAAGGATGGGTGGGGGTTCACTCCGCTCGGGAGCGTCCGAACGACGTGAGCCCCCACCCCCCATTAAGAATTCGTGGGGGGGGGGGGTAGGGTTCACATGCGGCCACCGACTAACGAGTGAGGACAGCGTCCAGGATGGGATCTTCTGCAAAAATAGCGGACGCGGCGTCCGCCCTGGAAAGATGTTTCACGTTGTCTAGAAGAAGAAAAACTGTATAAAAATAAACTTTTGGCGCTCCGCGCGGATTTCTTGGATCCGCGGTGGACCATTCTCCCTGGCGCGCGGAGCGCGTCAGGGGCGGCGCCGCCTGGGGGGGGCCCAGCGCGGATCCAAGAAATCCGCGCGGAGCGCCAAAAGTTTATGTTTGTGGCTTTCTCTTCTTCGATGATCGGGCCTCCTCTGGCCGTCCCGCCGGGCCCTCTAAGCATGCCCACGCGGGGCCTGAAACGCTCCGGCTCCGTCGAGAAAGGTGAGCGTGTTTTTTTATTCGGCGTTTCGACATTGTGCGGCAAGGGGAGGGGAGGGGGGGGGTCTGGCTCCAGACCTCTGCTTAGTGCGACTGTTTATTGCAGTGCGTCCATATGGGGGAGGCTCCACCCGCTCGAAACAGACGCCGAAAAACAGGAGCGCGTTTCTTTATTTTAGGCGATGACAGGCGTCATGAGGGGGCGGGGGGGGGGGCATGATGTAACGCCCCCCACCCCGCCGTGTGGCTCGGGCACCACAGCCGCGCCAGCGCGCACGACGACGATGAGCGACGAGCGACGAGAGACGACGACGACGACGACGACGACGACGACGACAACGACGACGACGACGACGACGACGACGACGACGACGACGACGCCGAAGACGACGCGACATCATGTAGGTGGCGATCTGCCCCAAAACGCCGCGCATGTGTACACCACAATGCTCGCGTGCACCGCAGCGCGCGTGTGCACCACAGGGCCCGCGTACACCGCAACAACCGTGTGCAACGCAGCGCCTGTGCACACCACGGTGCTTCAGCGCCGGTGTACACCACAGCGAAAATGTACACCGCAACCAAAATATGCAGCACAGCGCCTGTGTACACCTCAATGCTTGCGTGCACCGCAACGCCTGTGCACACTACACCGCGCGTCTACAGCACAGCATCCGCGTGCAACGCAGCGCTGGTGTACACCACAGCGCCTGCGTGCACAAGACAGGTACATGGAGCATGTAAGTGACGATCTGCTGCGGACAGCTAGAAACGCCACGCCAAGGAAGTGTTCAGAATGCTACGTTATTCCCTTCCCCCTCTTCCTCCTCCACCTCCACCTCCACCTCCTCCGCTTCGTCCTCCTCCTCCTCTTCCTCCTCCTCCTCCTCCTCCTCCTCCTCCTCCTCCTCCTCCCACTCCTCCTGCGTCACCCTTCCCCCCTGTCGTGCGGGTCGGCGCTGCAGCGCACGTGCGCATCTCAGCGCTCGCCGCAAAATACTCTTGTTGAATCAGTCCATTTGGTTCTCGGACGGCCAATTTAGCTGGAGCCTCCTGGACGCAGATGGGAGGAATTAGGATGATGCGGGCGGATCCAGAAGGATCCGTAGATTCCAGCGCCGCTCTTGTTTCCATAAGGATTCCTTTTTCGAGTCCTACATCAAACAATTGCTTTTTGCGGAATGTCCAGGCGCTCCATTTTGTCATAAGGATTCTTTCTGTCATTCAATATACGACAGTGGTGCGTTGTTGCACACAGTTGCTCCAGTGCACACAGGAGCCGTGGTGCACACAGGCACATAGTGCACGCAAGCATTGTGGTGTACACTGGTGCTGTGTTGCACACGGCCGATGTGGTGTACGCAGGCGCTGTGGTATACACACAAGCACAAGCGCTGTGGTGCCCGCAGGCACTGTGGCACATACTGGCGCTGTGTTGCACGCGGCTGCTGTGGTGTACATAGGCGGCGTGGTGTACACAGGCGCTGTGGTGCACGCAGGCACTGTGGTGTACACAGGCGTTGTGGGGCAAATCGCCACCTACATGCTGCTGCCACCCGTCCTCGGTCATTCCGAAGCATTCCCAGACGCCGCTGGCGCGAAACGTGACGTCATCGGCCCCCTGCACCACCCCCCAGATGATTGCCGCCATCAGCCCGGAATATAATTCAGGTTCCAGCCGCGTCCACGCGCACGACGACGATGAGCGACGAGCGACGAGCGACAACGACGACGACGACGAACAGACTCCAAAGCGGATTCCTATGCGGACACCTATGTGGATCCCGATGCGCACGGCGGCAGTGCCTGGAGCGCACTGGGAGGAGGGGGGGGCGTTACGTCATAATTGAGGAGGGGGGAGGGGGGGCGGCGGGGGCCATGACGCCCATCATGCCCCAAGCAGTAAAGGAGCACGCCCCAGCCAAGATGTACTCCAGGGGGGGGGGGAGGGGGGGTGCGAGGGCCCGCGCCGATCGGCAGAACAATGCTTGAAAAAACGGCCACATGCCCACGTGGGGCCCGAGACGTTCCCGCTCCGTCGAGAACGCGCGCGCGCGCGCGCGAGCGGCGTCCGCCCCCAACGGGGGGGGCCATGCCCCGCGCTGCTGGGCGCTGTGGCCTTTCCCGGGTCGCCCCGCCGGGCCGCCGGGCACTCGCACATTATGTTGCTCCCATCGTACTTAAGGACCGAATCCCAAAAACAATTTCGAACACCCACAAAAATAGGAGGCAACTACTGGGAGGTGTTCGTCGGAAAGATTGAGGAGGATAACGCCCCGTTTGGGAGCTATTACGCCGGAGTGGGCCTCGGATGAAGCGAAAGTAAGCCGGATTAAACGGGATTAAGCGGGAATAAGGACTTCGGACCAGTGCAAAATCAGAATTTGACTTCCCAGGAGTTGCATCCAAAACTACGTTGCTCCCATCGTACTTAGAGACCGAATCCCAGAAACAAGTCCCCGCAAATATCGAAACGGTGTCGAACGCGTGTCGCCTTCCGGGGCCACGACACGTGAGAACCCTCCGACTTCGGTATTTTCCTGGTGCTGGAACATCATACCTCTAACGAGCCCCACGCGGGACTTTCCGAGTGGCAACTTCGAGGACGGGAGCTCGTTCGCTGAGAAATCGGGCGCGGCGGCCGCCCCGAAGGGGGCGGCGGTCCCAGACGATGCTGGGCCGCGTGGCCTCCCCGAGGCCCTCCCGCGGAACGAAGGGCCTTGCACGCTGCAAAGTCAAGAGCGACGACAGCGCCCGAAACTCCGCGGCGTGAAACTCCGCCCCAATCTTCGATTGAGCCTCCCCCTGCTGCCCCCCGCCAGGCACGGGGAGGGTGATTTCCTCCGCTCGTCCGCAAGAAGCACTTCGCCCCCCCCTCGGTGTTGACGGAAGGCAGGCGGCGGGGGTGGGCGGGTTGAGGGGCTGGCTGAGTGGCGGGCTGGCTGGTTGGTCTGGTTGGCGGATGGGTTGGTCGGGTTGGTTGGTTGAGGTGGCCAAGGAATCTAGTTTCGACCCACCCTCTCTCTCTCCCTTTCTCTTCCCACCCCTCCTGGACCGCTCCCCCTCCTCCTCCTCCGTAGCCATTTTGGCTCAAGGGCAGTTTCCAGCTCGAGCCTCCTCCTCCGTAGCCACTTTGGCTCAAGAGTAGCCATTTTGGCTCAAGGGCAGTTTCCAGCTCGACAAGTGTTTTTGCCGCGTTGGGTGCCTGCCCCTGCAGGCGCGCTGCACACACCCCGACTCGCGCCGAGACAAGCGTGCCCGCCAGAGCGACGGCGGCCCGCGAATCGGCATCCCATCATCGGGCGCGCATCCGCTGGGCGACAGAACGCGCCTTGCTCCGCGCCTGCAGGGCGCAGAGCTGCGCCGACGTCTGGGGAGGCGCGCACAGTGGATAGCCAATGACTCGGCTACGGAGCGCACGGTCGCCGCTTGGGCTCCCACAGTGCAGCAGTGGGCCCAGCGAATCGCAGCCTTGGACCCCATGGCGCTGCCGAGCCGGGACCTCCACGCCCCATAACAGGAGCTCGGCTCGGACATCTCGGCTGCCAAGGCCGGTGATCAAGAGCAGGCCCGGGCGAGGATCAGGCGACACCTCGAGGAGGCGGCGGCGGGGAGTGACAATAGTGCCTGCACCGGTTCACCCAAGCGCGCTTCCCCGGTGGCCCACGCCCGCGGGAGCGAACGGCAGCGAGGCTGGCTCCCCGGCGCATTTGAGCGAGCAGGAGCTGCAGACTGGGGAGGAAGTCTGGCGGGCACACGTTGCACAGGTGCAGGCTCTTCCTCGGGCCCGGTCGGACGGCTCCCTCGACGACGACCCTGATTCCTCCCGCGCCCTCCGAGGACGACTGCCGCCGGGCTGCTGGGCGCTTCCGTGCACGCACGGGCTTTTGGGAGTCGAGCGCTGGAGTCCGCGAGTGCCGCAGCGCTGCTCGCGGCAGTGCCTCTTGGGCGTCGGGGAGGCTCTCGCGCGCGCCGAGGCCTCGCTGTTGTGGCCCTCGCAGTGAACCTTCTGATCTATTTGAAGGGGCCCTGGGACACACAAATAAATACAAACAAATAAACAGATTCCCCATATTTTCAAATATTTTCTGGATTATTGTCTTCCCCCCCACTTCCCATATTTTCCCATATGTTCTGGGGAATCGACGATTAATTGTCTGTGTGTTTTTTCCCCTCCTGACTATTTCATGATCCCGAAGAAGCTGGGCGGGCGCCGCCCGATCGCGAAGATGCCCATGCTGGTGCGCTACTGAGAGACCCTCCCTCCGCTACCCTCTCGCGACCGAGTGGTTGAAATTCCGCAGTGCGGGATTGGGATTGGGCGCGCGCCGGGGGATCTTCAGAGCAGGCGGCGTGGCAGCACCTCTTGGAGGAGGAGGCGACGCACTTGTCCGAGGACCTGGTCAAGTGCTCCGAACGGGTGCGGCTGAAGCACGTCTGGGCCTGGGGTGTTCGATGGGGTTTTCCTGGGCGCGTGCTCCGCATGCTGCTGGTCGGCTACTCCGCTGTCCAGACTATCGCGGCGGAGGGAGCGCACAGCAGGACGGTCCTGGTGATCTCCACGATCGTCCCTGGCAGCCGGTTCGCCACTGCTGCCCTGCGCCTCGTCCTCCTCGAGCCCTGCGACGCCCTGGCGTCGCGCTGGCCGCAGCTCGGCCTGGCAAAGTACGTGGATGGCAACAGCGTGGGGGCCCGTGGCAGCGCCTGGCGAGTGGCGGACGACATGGCCGACGGCGCGCCGTGGTCTGTGCGGACCGTCCTGGCACTCCTAGTCCTACCACGAAATGTTCTTAGAACCCCAAAATGCTTTAAGAACAAAAACAATGCTCTCAGAACATAAACCCGATGGGATAATACAAGACAGACTCCGCCAGAAATGTTCTAAGAACATTCCGTGGAAACCACACAAGGTTCTTAGAACATTGTTTGGTAGGGCTATAGGCGAGCCAAAACGCTTCGCCACTGCTTGACGTGAACCGAGGGGAGGTGCCGGGAAAGTCAGGAGGCCTCGCCACCTCCGCTTGGGTGGGCCACGCGCTGGGGAGGAGGCTCGCCAGGCTCGGCATCCACGTGGAGAGCAGCAGGCGAGCCAGCCTGGCATCGACAGGAAAGGCTGGAAAGGCCGCGGGCTGGAGGCTGCAATGGCGCGCCGCCGCCTGTCTCGCCAGCGCCCGGCTCGCGACCGCCCTCAGCGAGCTGGTCGCTTTCGAGTGCTCGCCGAGCGCCAGCGCTTGGTCGTCAAGGCCAAGAGAAGGGGGCCAGGTGGGCCGAGGTGGGCCTCCTGCCAGCGGCCACCTACGGGCACAGGGCAACCGCCCTCACTCCCCAGGAGGTCGCACAGCTCTGGAGCATGGTGAACGCAGCGCTGCCCGGTCGTTCGAGGCACCGCTCGACGACGCCGAGGCTGGCGTGCTTCGGCGAGGATCCTGGCCCCGCCCTTACGTCAGCGCCGATGGCAGCCTGGGCCGAGCACGTGTGGGACCACCCAGGACTGTCTCCCACCATGTCGGAGGTCTGGAAGCGACAGCAGATCCCAAGAGTCGCAGTCAGCTCAGATGGGGCCAGCCTCTTCATGCGTGCTGGCTGCTCATCGCCTGGGGTGGACGTGGCCGTCCTGCCGCACATTTGTCAGGAGGGAGGGCCACATCATCGACGCGGGAGTGGTGTGCCCCCGGGATGTCCAGGCCATGGCGGGGCGCGACGCGGAGCTGAAGCAGTGGGAGGCGTGGGTCGCCGAAGACAGTGGTCGCGCGGCGCTTGCGCCCGCCCCGTTCGCTGAGGCTACCAGAACATTGACCACGCCGAGCTGCAGGCCATTCAGCGCGCCTTGGCGCACGCCCTCCCGCCGCTGGTCCTGCATGTCGACAGGCAGTCCGTCATTGATGGAGTGGCCGCTGGTGAGAGGTGGTGCACCGCCTCACGCCGCCCGAATGCAGACTTGTGGCGACAGGTATGGGCGAGGCTGCGGGACGTCGGGCTGGGCCCCAACGGCGTGCAGTTCCGCAAGGTGTAGGCCAATCGCTCCGCGG
>CAUYUJ010005139.1:56183-63996 GCA_963575745.1 Prorocentrum cordatum | reverse complement strand
GCGCACGTGCCGGAGGCGTGAGGTATATTGCGTCCCTGCCTCTGTCCGCCCTCTCGTTGCCGACCTCCTCCCTCGAGGCTGGGGATATCAGGTCCGTGTCCTTCTCGGTATCGTGCATCCTCCCTCGCTCCCTCCCCCTTCCCGAGGGGCCGAGTGCGCGCGATGCGGTAGCCGATCCTGTGTACCACCCGATGCCTGCCCAGCTGCGTGATTTGAGGAGAAGGGCCTTTCGGGAGGTGGCACAGGGGCGGGAAGGACACTGCTCTCAGAGCTCCTCGGTGCTCGTACAAAGTCGTTAGTCTTAATCATGTTCTGCGAGTTGCGTGCCTGCCTCGCTCCTCCTCCTCCTCCTCCTCCTCCTCCTCCTCCTCCTCTTCATCATTATCATCATCCTCGTCCTCCTCCTCCTCCTCATCACCATCATCAGCATCATCATCACCATCATCGTCATCATCATCATCATCATCATCAACACCATCATCATCATCATCACCACTATCATCATCATCATCATCATCATCATCATCATCATCATCATCATCATCATCATCATCATCATCATCATCATCATCATCATCATCGTCATCATCATCATCATCATCGTCATCGTCATCCCCATCGTCATCGTCATCGTCATCCTCATCCTCATCCTCATCCTCATCCTCATCATCATCATGCTCCTCCTCCTCCTCCTCATCATCATCATCGTCATCACTCTCCTCCTCCTCATCCTCCTCATCATAATCGTCATGATCACCATCGTCATCAGCATTATCACCATCATCGTCATCACCATCATCATCGTCAACATAATCCTCATCATCATCGTCATCATCATCATCCTCATCATCCTCATCGTCATCATCAGCAGCATCATAATCACCGGCACCATCACCATCACCAACACCATCATCATCACCATCATCACCATCATCAACATCATCACCACAATCATCAGCATCATCATAATCATCATCATTATCATCATCGTCATCACCACCACCACCATCACCATCATCATCATCATCATCATCATCATCATCATCATCATCATCATCATCATCATCATCATCATCATCATCATCATCCTCGTGCTCCTCCCCCTCCTTCCCCTTCTCCTCCTCCTCCTCCTCCTCCTCCTTCCCCTCCTCCTCCTCCTCATCCTCCTCCTCGTCCACCGGCGCGGCAAGGCGTGAGGCCTCCTCCTCCTCCTCATCCTCCTCCTCGACCCGTCGAGAGATCGACGGCCGAGCCAGACCCTGATGGGGACTGGGATGGTCCAGGGTACCTGAGCAACGACTCCTCGTAGGCCGCCCTGTCCAGGGAGCCGTCGCTGTACGCCTGGAAGGCCTGCCAGACGAGGAGGGAGGGAGGGAGGGAGGGAGGAAGGAAGTTGGCGACCGAGGCCGACATGTACAGTCGCCAGCGCGCCGTGCTGATGGCCACCGTGCACGCGCACCCCGAGGCCCTCGACGCATGGATCACCTTGCCACTTCCCAGGGGTGCCAGTCCGAACTTCGAGGAGGCTCGCGAAGCGACGCAGACCCGCAGGGCGCTGCATCACCAGGATAGCCTTGGGTCGGGCATGTCCTCCTGCAGGCAGACTTTGGAAGACAAATGAAAAAGAGTCAAGAAATACCCAAGACGGGACAAGAATAGTGGAAGCATCGTCCCATGAGCATTCTTTGTATATGTTTGAAGATTCCTCTTGTAGAGTGAGGGCCATGCCCGACTTCAGGGTAGCCTCGGGCATGGAGTACCCGCGACGCGCGAAGCGCGGGGTCATCCTTGAGTCTGCGCGCCGACCCCCCCCAGGACAGGGGAAGTCCCCCCTGGACCGCGACGCACGAGGCGCGACTGGATCGCACGCTTAGGAGGCCACATGCGAAGCCTACCCCCGCGAACTCGCTCGATCTGTCTGACTCGATACTCTCCCCCTCCATCCCCCCCCCCCCCGTCCCTCTTCGCTCCCTCGCGCCTGCTCCTGCTCCTCCTCCTCCTCCTCCTCCCTCTCCTCTCCTTCTCCACTCCTACCTCCTCCTACCTCCTCCTCCCCTCCTCCCTCCTCCCTCATCCCTCTCTCTCCTCCTCCCTCCTTCCCCTCAGCCTCTCCCCCGCCTCCCTCCTCCTCCTCCTTCTCACGCCTCCCTCCCCCCTCCTCTCTCCCTCCCTCTCCCTCCCCCTCCTCCCTCATCCCTCCTCACCCCTTCTCATCATCATCCCTCCTTGTCTCCTCCTCTCCTCCTCCTCACCCTCCCTCCTCCTCCTCCTCCTCCTCCTCCTCCTTCTCCTCCTACTCCTCCTCCTCCCTTCGAAATCGTGGGGTGGTGGGGTAGGGTTCGGAGGTGGCATCCCAGCGCTCTCGTCCTGTTGCCAGAACGACGTCAACTTCCACAAGACCGATGTCAAGAGTCCTGAGGGAGGCATGTACAGTCAACCCGTATCAGAAGGATGCGCGGTACGGATGCAAGGGCCTTGGAGGCCCATGTTAACGTTTATCGAACGAGGTTGGCCAGCGAAAGTCGCTAAGGATGGGCCGAAGGGGAAGGGATGCAAGGATGCCCTTGGGAAGGTTGCCCATCCTTACAATGCGGGTTGACTGTTGATTTTCCCAGCGCAACTTTGGAGGGGAGAAGGGGGAGCGGACATAGCAGCACGATGACAGACTCGGCGACGCAATGGTGAGGCCACTGAGCTACAACAAGTGCCGTGCGCATGAGATGAACTGGAGCATCTGGCCGCATAGACAAGCAGTCCTGCGAGAGATGACTTATTTAAATGGCCGCTCATTCTGCAATGGCCCCAGACTCGGTTGACTGTACCGCAACCTCTACTGGCGTGGCCGTGTACATGCGACGACCGTCGGGCTTCATCATCTGGGAGGTGCGGATGGAGCTAGCAATAAGGCACGTGAGAACAGCAACTCGGACAGGAACTCATCAACTGCCAGCAGCGGATGGGCAGCCCGGTCTTCGCTGAGGACCTCGACGCGGGTACGGACCGCAAGAAATGGCGCAAGCTCGTCATTCGAGGCCGCCCAGATTGGGACTGAGCAAATGGGGTCGAAGGATCGCGCCGCATCGCCGATGCGTCGCCGATGTATCAGTGATGCATCGGCGACGCCGGCGATGCATCGGCGACGTCGGCGTGGAGAAAATCGGGCTCCACATCGAGCAGCATCGCCGATGCGGCGCAATCCACCGACCCCTCCTCCTCCTCCTCCTCCTCCACCTCCTCCTCCTCCTCCTCCTCCTCCTCCCGCCTCCTCCTCCTCCTCCTCCTCCTCCTCCTCCTCCTCCTCCTCCTCCTCCTCCTCCTCCTCCCATTGACTTCGACCACATCTGGACGGCCTGGGGAGTCGTGCCGAACCGCGCCCACCCAGATCTTGGCGGGCATCCTCGCGCCAGCCGCGAGGAGACGCTCCCGAGCCGCCTGGGCACCACGGCCACGCGCAGGGCCACGAAGCGCACGGGTATCCACCGCACGCGAAGTGCATGGGGGGCCTCATGTGCGTCAAGGACCAAATCTACATCGCCTCTCGTAACTAGGGGAACAAAAAGTGACATGAACATAAAAACTCGGAGGTCCGCGCGCGGAATTCTCGGATCGGCGCTGGGGCCCCCCGGCGGCGCCTCCGGCGCCGCCCCTGGCGCGCTCCGCGCGCCAGGGAGGGGGGTCCAGCGCCGATCCGCGAAATCCGCGCGGACCTCCGCGTTTTTATGTTTATGTCATTCTTCGTTCCCCTAGTAACGTCGCAGCTCGGCTACAAGAACGTGGGGCCCCTTTGCCGAAGGGGCCGATGCCCCATGGAGGTGCCGAGAAACGAAGAGCACTCCGAGGCGGAGAGCCCAACCACGCAGAACGTATGGCATCCTTATCCTCTGAGGCGCGCGTCCGACCCGAAAATACAATACAGTCGGGGCGTTGACCTAAGGAACCCTAAATAAGGAACGAGGCCCCTTTTTTCCATAAGTTAAACTTCGATTTGCTATCGAAAGCAATAGGGAAACCTGAGGCAAGCTGTAAAACACTTAAGGAACGCGGAGCCCCTCCCCAACGAAAATGGTTCCTTCTTCAGGGCCCCGACTGTAGACCCATCTTGTAGTATATCGTTTCCCGAGCGGTCGGGCCAGAAAGCGCCCGCCACGACGCACATACTACAAGAGTTCTTGGTGCGCGCGTCGCCCCTGGGGGGGCGACGCACAACTAGGAGTAGGAGTACGTTGGGATGGCGCCGACATGAGGGCATCCCCACCTAAAGCCAGGACTGTCCTCGAGCCCTCGCGCCGGCTGTACTGCGCCAGTCTCGGCATCCCGGCGGCCGCGCGAGAGGCCCACGAGAAGCACCTGGACGCGCTCGGGCTCCAGCGCCCTGGCGCCGACGCACGGCGACGGTAACTGGCGGGAGCGATTCGATCTGGCGCTGGCGCGACCCAGGACTACGACTAGGTCTGGCATGCCCTCCTACAGGCGGATTTTCGACGAAATATAAAGATACCCCAAGATGGGCAAAACAGAATCGAGCCATCGTCCGCCGACTTCTTCTGTTGTTCTACTATTTGTAGATTTCCCGCCTGTAGAAGGACGTGCCCGGCTTAAGACTGCGAAAGCGACGTCGAGAACTGGCGCCTGCAGGACGCCATCAACGACGAGGGCGCGCAGAAAACACAGCAGAATCGACAAATCGTCCCCAGACTATGTTTTGCCCATTTGGAAACTCCCCTCCTGTAGAGGAGGGATAGGCCCGACGTAACACCAGGTGCCAGAGCATATCGACGGGAGCGGCGGATCCTGCGACGAGCGGCCTGCAGCTCTGCGATCCCCGGGGCGCCATGCCCGACACCGCCGCTTCCGCAGCAGGCTTCCTGTGCCGCAGCCGCCGGGCCGACAGCCAGCGCCTCGAGCAGCGCGACGCCACCTACGCCCTACACACCTCCGTCAGGGAGACCACCCTGGGGGCGTCCGCGCCCGCACCCGGCCCGTCCGTCCCTCCTCCGCCGGCCCCCTCCCACCGGGTTGCCCCACCCCACCCCCCCCCCTTGCCGGGGCAGGAAGCACCCCAGTCAGGGTAGACCCCGCGGGGCGTCCCGCGCAGCCCGCGGCCCACGGCCGTCCTCCTTCGCCACCACCCCCCTCCCCTTCAGGTGCCCCCCCCCCCCCCCTCTCCCATTTCATCCGTGCAGGAGCACCCTATGATGAGCCTGTTTTCCACCACCGCCACCACCATAAGTTGGAGAGGGAAGGAGGAGGAGGAGGAGGAGGAGGGTGACGAGGGCGAGGAGGGCCGAGGAGGAGGAGAGGGAACACGAAGAGGAGGAGGACGAGAGGAGGAGGAGAGGAGTGAGGAAGACGAAGACGAGAGAGGATGGGGAGGAGGAGGAGGCGGAGGAGGAGGAGGAGGAGGAGGAGAGGAGGAGGACCCCCCCTCCAACTTTATGGTGGTGGGGGTGGTGGAAAAACCACGCCCATCACCCCAGCCGGGGGACCACGCGGTGCGGCCGGCCGGCCGCGGCCGCTCGCGTGGCGGCGAGCCGCGCTGCCAGAGCGCCCCGCGGACGCGGGCCCTCCACGAGGCGCCGGGGAGGCCCAGCCGCAGACTGCGCACCGTCCTTTGAGCGACCACAGTCGGCTAAGCAACAAACAAACAACAACAACAAACAACAACAACAACAACAACAACACACAACACACAAAACACAACAACAAGAGTTTGAACTGTTCTCCTATCTGCTCAACGTTGCCAATCCATACGTATATCCAAACCCCGGTACCCGCCCCGTCGTCCGTCGATCAGTACCCCCTTGGGGGATTCTTTCTTACCTGCCACGCGTACTGTATTATGTGCAGCCCCTAAGACAAGGGAAAGGAAGGACGGGTGGACGGGTGCGCGGCTTTTTTGGGGGCCGCGGGGTGGCCAAACACCGGCGCGCAAGACGCCACCGGCGCCTCGCGTTCGGCGATCGGGGAGCCCCAATGTGTGCCCGCACCAGAGGTCACTTCGGCGAAGGGTCACTCTTACGTCTCGTCGACCTATCCCCACTCGCGTGGCCTGGGCCCCACTGGCCGGCTTACCCCCTAGATGGGGACATAGGCAGTTTCCGTCAGATTCCGAAGGGCATATTCCCCACTGGGAGGGGGGATGAGGTGTTGGGGTCTGGTTGGGGATGGGGATGGGGATGGGTTTATCGATACTGAAAAATGAGGCACCCGCAGGCACAAGCACCGACACTTCTGTTGGGCCCCAGCGTGGGCGCCCCCTTGCGCAGAGGCCGCCAGCCTCGAAGCGGAGGCTCGGGTCCAATCGCGGATGTTGCGTGGACCCTGTGGCCCGCGCCCGCACGGAGCCGAGGTCGGATCGGATCGGCTGCGCGCCAGGCGTGCACCACAAAGCCACGCACCCGCATCGGACCGCCAGACCATCGGACATCGGGATCGGATCGCCCTGCGCCAGCCAGAATCGATCCCGAGTCGGTCCGGTCGGGCCGACATCGACCCTGCCGTGCGCCTTCCCCCCCGCCTGCTGCCCGCGGCCGGGGCGGGGCGTCGCTCCCCTTCCCCATTTTTTTTGCTCGGATGCGCCGAGGGGGGGCCAGAAAAAAGGGCGGGGGCGCATCATGACCCGAAACACGTGGGCGGACGAGGGGGGCCAGTGAGCCTACTGAGCGGGGGAAGAAGGCGAATCATAATTTTGGTCGCGCAAAGGGCATCATACTCATACTGCTTATAGGTTCGCCAGCGTGGACCCCAAACAATGTGTGTTTTAGCCATATGTGTGGTGCAATATGTATGATGCGTGGTGCAGCGTATGCGGTGCAGTCTTTGTGGTGCAGTGCATGTGTTGCGATCTACGTCGTGCGATATATAATGTGCGACCTACGTTGTGCAATCTAGGTAGTACACCTAACCAAGCCACTGCTCGCGCAATCATCCCACCCACCCATCCACCCGCAAGTTGGTTGGCAAAACCCATGCGGCGGCCATTGTGATGCCTGCCTGGCGCTAGCAGGCGCATCCCTGCGGCCGCGCTAGCGCGCGCAGGCTCGCGCGCAGAGCGGCCAGCTAGTCTGGCGCGACCGACGCGGCCGCGGTGGCGCTGACCGCTGGCAACTTTCCTGCGCGTCTCACAAGCCAAGCTCACGCGCGGACACATCAGTGCGAGTTGGTGACTCGGGCGGGCGCAATATCATGACGACGTCGGCAACGGCTGACACGATGATGACTGCTGCGATGCTAGTGACGACAATGGCGATGACGACGGCGAAGCATATGATGGCGCCGATGATGATCACGGCGATGACGATGGCGATGTCCTCGCGTCGGGGATGAAGGTTTCCGAATGAGTTCGACGTGCGCGCGCGGCCGACGCGCGAGCGAGGCCCTCATGGTATTACTTGACGAAGATTGTGCACCCCGGCACGCGGGCAAGGGCGTTCGAATGATTTCGACCTGCGGCGCGAAAGGCCTGTTCGGTCGAATCTGATTCGTAAGAATTTGCAAAAGCACACCCTTTTTTGAAAACTGGTGTTGCCAACCCATGCGGTGTTTATATGTTGTCGGGACACCGAAGGTTGAAAGCCTTCCGAAACCTAAGGCTCGTGAAAGATTTCGGCATGCGCCCGCGACGACGCTCGCCCGCACTTGGCTCCATCTGTTGCAAGGGGTTCTTGCGACAGCACGCGCGCAAGAGCGTTCGAGCGATTTCGACACGCGCGCACATGGGGCACTTTTCGGTAGCATTAGAAGAACAGGTTGAACACCTACAGTTATCCTGAGAATTCACCAGAGCGCGAGCGCATGCTTTCTTGAAAACACT
>CAUYUJ010005139.1:48683-51183 GCA_963575745.1 Prorocentrum cordatum | reverse complement strand
TAATCATCATCATCAGCATCATCATCAGCATCATCATCACCATCAGCAGCCTCTTCATCGTCATCATCGTCGTCATCGTCATCGTCATTCGGCATCGTCATCCTCATCATCACCCTCATCCTCAAAATCAGCATCGTCGTCGCAATCGTCATCACCGTCGTCACCGTCATCGTCAACGTCGTCTTCCTCGCCATCGTCGTCATCATCATCGTCAGTAGCATCACCATCATCATCATCATCATCATCATCAACAACAACATCATCATCATCAACAGCACCACCATCATCATCATCAACATCATCACCATCATCACCATGACCATCAGCATCATTACCATCAACATCCTCGCCGTGGACATCGTCATCAACACCATCATCATCACCATCACCATCGTCAGCAGCAGCATCATCATCACCACCAGCATGATTTCTCCTCCTCCTCCACCTCATCCGTTTCCTCTTCCTCGTCCTCTGCCTCTTCCACCTCCTCCACCTCCTCTTCCTCCTCCTCCTCGTCCTCCTGCCCCCCTCGTCCCGCTGAAGCTGCTCCTCCCTGTCATCCTCCTGCCGCTCCTTCTCTTCCTCCTTTCCTGGATGGGGAAGGGCGGATAAGAAGCCAGAGGTGGGACAGACGGAGGGGGGAGTGGGGGAGAGGTTGAAGGAGTGGGGGGGGGGGGGGGTGGGGGGCGACGTGGTTGGGGACGCCCGCACCCTCCTGAGGGCACAGGAGGGGGAGGAGGGGAAGGGGGACAAGGGGGAAGGACAGGGAGGGAGGGAGAGAAGCAGGAGAGGTAGGGCGTGAAAGGGATGGGAAACGGATGGGGACGGGGGGGGGGCGGAGGAGGAGGAGGGGTAGGAGGAGGAGGAGGAGGAGGAGGAGGAGGAGGAGGAGGAGGAGGAGGACAGGGATGGATGATGAGAAAGTGGACGAGGAAGAGGAAGAGGAGGAGAAGGAGGAGAAGGAAGGATGACTGATATGTATGTGTACATGTATGTGTAGATGCATACGCATATATGCAAATGCGTTTGTATGCGTGTGTGGATATACGTATATACATATACAGATCTACATACGCACACACACAATTATAGACATGCATCTATATACTATGTATAAATGTGTACGTGAATGCCCCACCCCCCGCACCTAATCATTTCGTATTGGCCGTTGAACTCTGCATTCGTACACTTACTGTCCATCCGCCATCTGTTCATCCTCGCCTACTCGTCAATCTTTCCTCTTCGGCATTTCTCCGCTGTCTTCTCGTGCTGGACTATTATTGGACTCCGCTGAACCTGGAACCCGCTTAACTCACAATAAGATATAAGTAGGTTTCAGTGGGAATACGCTTTGACACACCTGGATCTGGGACGCGCCCACTTCCACTTACATAGTCTCGAACTAGACTCCAATCGGAGTCCACTTGAGAACAGCTGGATCTGGGATCTGCTCAATTCCAATGGGAGTTCACGTATATTCCAATAGGGATCCACTTAGATTCAGCTGGGCGCCTGCGATCTGCCCAATTCGAAATCCGCCGACCCCATGAGGCGTGTGCGGAATCCTTCTCAGCTGTATCCGAGGTTGTCCCCACACATCACACAGTCCCTAGCCATCCTCGCCGGGGCCCTCCCCGACCCCCCCTGTGACAGCCAGCCTCCGCCCCGCGATTTCTCGCCCAAGCTCGGCCAACACCCCCCTCCATGCCCCTCCCATGCCCCGGCATCCCCACCCCTTGGACCCTCTGTTTTTGGGACCCCCCACCCCGCGATTTCTCGCCCAAACTCGACCAACACTCCCCTCCATGCCCTCCTCCCGAACTCGACCAACACCCCCCTCCATGCCCCTCCTCCATGCCCCGGCATCTCCACCTCTTGGACCCTCTGTTTTCCCCTACTGTGTTTTTGTATGCCCCCTCACCCCGCGATTTCTCGGCCAAATCTCGACCAACACCCCCTCCATGCCCCTCCCATTGCCCCTCTCCCCGCCCCGGCATCCCCACCACCCTTGGACCCTCCGGACCCTCTGTTTTTGGACCCCCCCCCCGCGATTTCTCGGGGGGCCCCGTCCGACCAAACACCCCCTCCCCTGTTTTTTGGACCCCCCCCCCCGGATTTCTCGCCCAAACTGGACCAACACCCCCCTCCATGCCCCTCCCATCCCCTCCCATGCCCCGGCATCCCCACCCCTTGGACCCTCTGTTTTTGGGGCCCCCCACCCCGCGATTTCTCGCCCAAACTCGACCAACACCCCCCTCCATGCCCCTCGCATGCCCCTCCCATGCCCCGACACCCCCACCCATTGGACCCTCTGTTGTTGGGGCCCCCCACCCCGCGATTTCTCGCCCAAACTCGACCAACACCCCCCTCCATGCCCCTCCCATGCCCCTCCCATGCCCCGGCATCCCCACCCCTTGGACCCTCTGTTTCTGGGACCCCCCACCCCGCGATTTCTCGCCCAAACTCGACCAACACCCCCCTCCATGCCCCTCCCATGCCC